>JAKWBJ010000528.1:600000-992500 GCA_023159175.1 Wohlfahrtia magnifica
TGAAGCAAAATTTGTTAGACCAGCGAAGGGTTAACAACTGTGCATATTAAATTTTGCTTACATTAGTTACAGCATGATATTGCCTAATTGTACGAAAATCGGTTCAAAGTTTATATATATTGTTCACCCAAAAATCTATAAAGTTTTGATTAATTATTATAGATTGATTGTAATGCTTCATAATATTATAAAATATTTAGCTGGTCTGCAACTGATCCAAGAAGTCAAACAAGAAATATTTTATTTCACAAGTACATTGCAACAGTATTTTACTAATCATCATTTTATGGCGCTAAAAACTAAAAATTAATTTAAATACTAAATTTAAATAATAAATGAAACTTTAATTAAATTTAATTAATTTTTAATTAAAATCATTAAGATGTTAATTAATTTAATAATAATTAAAATGTTAATTAATTAATTAAAATAATTAATTAAGTTTAATAAAATTACATAAATTTATTAATCATACTTTATTTTTAGGTACTTTTAGCTGAATTACGTGATACAACCTATTATTATGCTGTCAAATGTTTGAAAAAAGATGTTGTACTCGAAGATGATGATGTCGATTCAACATTAATAGAACGTAAAGTTTTGGCCTTGGGTACAAAACATCCGTATCTATGTCACCTGTTTTGTACATTTCAAACAGAGGTGAGTAAGCAAGTTTGATAATATACAATTTATTTATTTTAAATAAATATTTATTAAATATAAAATATTATTTATACAAAATTATGACAATTAATCATTAATTACCTGCAGTATTAAAAGAAAGCCACTTCAAAAATATAGAGAGAAATATGACAAAATACAAAAATATTTTAAATCTTTATGCATCAGTGATAGCAATTTTTAAAATACTAAGATATTTTAATGAATGATATTGTTTATAAACGTATATACATATGTATATAGTATTCAATTACTAAGCTAAATATATAGTATATTTTAATTTGAGGAAGGAATTTGATTTATTTATTCATTTTAGAAGTTCTTACATTTAATTTTTCAAAATTCTGTTCTTTCCAAAATTTATTGTAAAAATGATGAGTAAGAATTTTTATGTTAGATGGATTTCCAACAAAATTTGTAATAAAAAACTTATTCATATTACGTTTAAAGTAAATAATCGTCTGCTAACACCAACTGTTAACTGTTACCTGAGTTCTAGAAAGATGGTGAAATTGTTACAATGAAGGAGCAGATTCTAAGAACTGATTGGTGAAATCTTTGCCAAAATAATTTTTAACCAAATCCTAACCCTACGGAGAAAACAAACAGGTTTTAAAAAGAGTAGATCATGCGCTAATAACATTAACACTTTACCTATCGCCATAGAGCAGTCTCTGGAATATAACTGCCAGCTTTACATTATATTCGACACTAATTTAAACCAAGTTTCTTAAATAAAATAAATTTCACAAATAGTGCAGTTCCTATATAAATTAGTGCGCAAAAACGCATCTAAACTTGAAAAATGTGGAATAAAATTGATGAAAAAGATTCTTCAAGGCTACATGTGATACATGTATCTCTTTTATTACTTAAAAACGCATTAAATCCTACATTATAGGTAAAGGTCAACTTGCTGTTCTACTAAAACTATTTATTATGATCCAATTAAAAACCAGAAACAATAATTTTTTTTAATATTAAGTCAACCGAAGTTTTGTCCGATTTCATCAAAAAAGTCCCTGTATCCACTTTTACTCTGGCAGCAAAATAAATAGGAAGATACCAGTTCTTTTTCCATTATTTGAGTTTATGGTCAGGTAAATTAAACAAATACCATACGTTAGCAGCAAATTTTTAATTGTCATTAATTTTTCAAAAAGTTTCAACTTTTAATAAAAATGCGAAAGATTTGCGCTATTTTAGAAAATCGAATTGTTGAAAAGGCAAAATACAATCAGTCAGCAAGCCAAATTGCATTAAGCCGCCAAATATTCGCTACGAAGTTTGCTTACCGAGAGAGATGCTCGGGCCATGGAACATTTATTGGCTGCGAAAAAGGCAAAAATAACTAAAGAAACAGCAAATGTCATAAACAGTTGGTGATTGGACAACAAGCAGGGTACTTAAAAAATCGGGCTCAGTTCAGCTGTAAATAAAAAATAAAAAAGCATCGCTGACGGAAAAAAATTTGAAAGCACGACTAAAGTTCTGCAAAGAGCACAAAAAATGGAGCGTAGAAGACTTGAAACTGTTTTACTTGGTGACAACTTAGTCCAGTGTAAAAATTGAGGGAGTAATGAAAAAAAAATATTATGTTTGTACCTTAGGTGATAATTTCCACGATTTTTGGACCAAAATGCTTTCCCGGAAGAAGAAGTTGTTTTTCAACAGGATGGAGATTCCAAGCATACGATTCCAAAACTTAACGATTTTGGCCGTTGAACCATAATTTTTAAACAATGCAATGGTTAGCACAAACCCAGATCTCAACCCGATCAAAAATCTATAGGCTTTGCTGAAGAAATATCTTTCACGATACGATAATATGCCAATAATTTAAATGAGCTTTAGTCCCGAATTCAAACAAAGTGGTCGAAAGTATGCCAAAACGTGTCAAAAGTGTGATAAAAACAAAAGGGCTCTGGACAAAATATTGAAAATTAAATGAAAAATGTTTTGTTTTTAAACGCGCAGAAGCGGATACTTGGAACTTATTCATAAAATTGCATTAATCTTTAGTTTATCCTTAAATATTATTAATTTTTATTTTATTTTCTTTAATTAATATTTTATTGAACGGTTTAAACAAAAATTTGAAATGGCTTACCTTTAGTTTATGTACTTTATTTCGGCTTAAAATCTTTCTAAACAAGTAAACATGTACTGCTTACTGTATATCAAAAATTCTGTTTATCACCACTATATATCAAAAATTCTGTTTCTTTTCTTTCTAAATCTGAAAAGAAACTTATAATCGAGTGATATTTAGCAAAGTTATACGCTTATAAGCGCATGAAGGTCCTCAAAGCCGATTTTTTACCATTAACTCGAGATTTTGGAAGTGTTTCGAAAATTTCAAAAACAAATCCTTGTTCTACAGGTATTTTTTTTTTTTTTTTTTTTTTTTTTGTCGCACCGTGTATGTATCAACTGTTTTTAAGGGGTTCATGACTTTGAGTTGGGAACACTGCTGTATTTAGCAACCGATATAACAGCTGATAGTTGCTTTTTGATGAGTATGGTTTGAAATTTCATTATGGATATAATTATCAAAATAATGGTTCTTTACGTCAAACTTCAAAATTTTGTTTTCAGATGAAGTCCATTTTTTGTTGAATGGGTACGTTAAGAAGCGGAATTGTCTCATTTAGATTGAAGATAATCCACAAGCTTGTGCTGAAACACAATTATATCAACAGAAAATTATCTTCGGTGAGCTTTATGGGTTAGCGGAGTCATTAGTCCATATGTCTTCAAAAACGATGATTGTCAGAACATTATTGCCTATGGTGAACGATATAGGGACATGATTAGAAATTTTTTTGTACCTCAACTAGCTGCCATTAATCTTGCTGATATGTGGTACCAACAGAGCAGGAAACTTTTGCTGAAAGTGTAATTTCAAGAAATGATACAAATAATTGGCCCCCAATAACATGTGATTTAACCCCATTGGATTATTTTTTTTGTGGTTATGGAAAGTCACTTGTCTGCATCGATAACCAGAGACAATTGAACAACTACAAATCAACATTCGAAAAGTTATCAGTGAAATACGGCCACATATACAGCGTAAAGTTTGTGAAAATTGCTATCCCAGATTGAGCCTTGTAAGCGCCGAAATCATGTTTAAACATATATGTCATAAAATTTTCTATCCAGCAAAGCTCGTTTCATTGATATTAAAAATATATTACTTTTTTTTATTATTATTTCAACTTGTTTAGTTGTAAAAAAAACAATCGATACATTGTTTACAGCTCCTACCTCATTTTTAAATATATATTTATATATATTTTTTTATGGAATGATGTCTTACAAGCCATTTAAACAAATGATGAGCCTCAACACTCATCAAAGTTCGCCGAACTAAGTACTAATTAGTATTATTCATGGAAATTTGCCAAAACTGACTTAACAGAAATTACAATTTTGAGTTTGACATATAGTCGTCATCCCTTTTAATAGATGGGGCAAGTAAAAATGAAAAAAAAAATCTTCTTAACATCATTATAAATTTTCTGCACTTATAAAAAAGTAGCTCTCATTTAATAGTTTTCTATCATTAAAATAAATTTGTATTTAATGCTTAATTTAAAAAATTCATCATCTATGGTATACAATAGCTACATATGTATATAGTACATATGTACATTGTATATGCTATCTTTTTAAAAACTATTTTTAGTCATTATGATTAAGACAAAATTCATTTTTTTATTGTTTGTAAATAATAAAATTTTATTAAATATTTTAAATTAAAACGATTACAGCTGTCTTTATTAAAATAGCTTTAGTTTAACACGCTAGACACGCGAATGATTCCTCAGCTATTTTTAACAGACCTTTTTTTCTTTATTTATAAAAAAAAGTAACAAGAGACCCCAAACTATCAATATATCATTAAAATAAAATAGAAGAAGCATTAAAGGTAAAAATTTCTAAATTTAAAACTAAAATGACCATCGTTCGCATTCTTTTTTGTTACTATAGCTAATTCGCACTGTTGGCCGTTTTTTTTACGCAAATATTTTTGCTACCGTGAATGAATGTGCCAATGACCAGCTTTTAGATCAGGGTACTTTTTTCAATATGAAAAACGAATAGTGTAATATAAACTAAATTCTTAATGGGTTCATTTAAATTGTATATGTATACTCATATGTATATTTCTATGTTCTATGCATTGTATTTCCACCTTTGAAAGAAATGTTTAAGCATTTGATTAAAAATAACCCAGCAAACGGTATTGTTTCCTAAATAGAAATGTATGCACTTGCTAAAAGTAAAAGTGTTTTCATGAATATTTCCTACAACAAATTGTCTATCTCTCTGAGATGGACATTTAATGATCCCAAATGTTGCTGGGTTATCTGCTGCTAATACGCCCACCCCCAGAACAAACAAATAACCAACATACTAATGGCGTAAATGAATGATAACACAAATTTACATATTATTTAAATATCATTTAAGTACTTACGTATTACGTTGTTCTTTGCCGTTGAATTATTTTTTTTATTATAAACAATCTCTAATAGATAGATGCTTTGTACACTAAATATTATATCAAATGTTTTATAGCGAATTTGTATCTTTTACATAAAGTGTATTTTAATGTTTGTAAAAAAAAATGTAATTTTATTTTATGCTGCCTTTGTTTTTTTACGCTTTTTTATTTTGTGTACATTGACATATTTAAAACATTAAAATGCCACAACGCATAAAAATAACACAAATCGATACAAAAATAAAATCCGCGAAAAAACATTTTATTTGTTTATGACATTGTAGGTGAAAACCATTAATTATACAGGTGTACTTGACAAAATTTATAAAAAACAAGCTGCAAATATATGTACGTACAATCCTTTTCTTTAATGAGATCGAAATTTAAGAACCTTAACACTAAATATGATTGAACATTAATTAGCGTTATTGCGAAGGTCATAAAATGTGACAAATACAGGTGACATACAATTGGATATGATCACATGCATGCAAAGCCTTAAGTGAAGGGCATCTGTTTAAGATTTAGTTGTCAAAATAAAATGATAAGTGAGGCAAAACATAGAAATTTCACAGATTCTAGTTATTTATTATTTATTTTTTGCAAATTTTGCAAAATCTATTTAAAGTTTAACCCTCGAATGCACAGGTTAGAAACACGAGATTTTACAATTTTAATTTAACTGCAGTGTTGTTGTAATATATGGTAATATGGATCATATAAATTAGTATATAGCAAATGTGTTGGAATGTAAAGCTTCGAGAGAGATTACTACTCTCTTACATATGGATCATTGTATTTAAGGCAAAATGCAAAAAAACCTAAGGCCGCTCAAAAGCGGTCTTGTGCATTAAACGGTTAAGAGATTATAGAAAAATTATTACAAAAAATATGTTTCTTACTTTAAAAAAAAATTTTTTAGCGTAGTCTTTTATCAGGCAAATATCACAGTAATAGATCTTCAATCGAAAACAAATTCAGATTTTTATCGTTTAAGGTACTTGCATTAAAATCAATTTGTAGCCACCTGTATAAATAGATCTCCTAAACAGTTTAGAAGAATTCTAATTAAATTAAAAGTTCGTAAATAATTCGCTTGGAATAATTTTATTTCAATAACCAGGCCTTTAAGAGAAAAATTAACTTACTGCACTTTCTCATAACACTGGTCTACAAAAAATAAAAATTTTTGTGGTCTTTAAATAAAACTATATGGAATATAATGATTTTGATTTTTTAATTTTTTCCATTGTGGATGAAATATATTGGCATAACTACCATATTTTGGGTGAAACATTTGCCACGCCTTAAAAAAAAATATGAGTCCGACGAAAAAAAACTGAAAACCGATTTAAATGCAGCGCATCAAAATCATTATATTCCATATAGTTCGATTTAAAGACGTTTTTTTTTGCTGTAGACCAAGTGTAATTAGTCAATATGGTGTTTACACTGATTTTTGCAAAATGTTTGTTATTTTTAAGAAAAGTGTCCTTGACCCACATTTACTTACATTTATCGACCTCGAATTACTTTCTATGTGAAAAGATGAAAAGCCATCCTTACGCTTTGATGTTTAAACTTTAATCATAGTACAAATGCGGGTTCAAATTTTTAAAGCCAAAGAAATATTTCTAAATTAAATAATAATATTATTTTTCGTTTATTTTTGTAAAAACTTCGAAGGTTTCATTAAAAATGTGTACGAAAATTTTGGGTCTGTTTCTTTACTTTACATTGGGCGCCCTGGGAATCCCAATTTTACCGAAATGCGTTCCCGTACACAAAAATTGTGTAAATGAGAAACATTTTGAGAGAGTATTATTTGTATTTTTCATACTTTTTCTTTGGGCAAGTTTGTTGTTTGACAAATAAAATAATTTTTTTTTTTTAAAAAGCTAAACAAATTAAATTTTTTTTTGTTTGAGAAAATAAATAACTCTTTCATAGTCAGCACAGCATCTCTCTGAAACCTCATCATCTGGGCTGAGTTAGCTCGTGCAGAACCTGCACAGATCTTTCTCAGCTTTTCCCAAAATACACTGATAGTATCTAAGACCACAGTGCCCGGTAAATAGACCTGTTAGTACCCTGAGCTCCCTCTTAGTGAGCAGCAGTAGCCTGCTGAATCTACTAAAAGAAAGCGAAATAAACCTACTTGCCTGTCTAATACGACCAACTCCCCCTTAGCCTAGGAGCCAATTCCCCCCTTTGTGTATCTAACAGGGACACCGAAAAATTGGCTCCGGCCAATTAAAAACTCGTCGAGCTCCCTTGTTCGCCAAACAGTCAGCTCCTTCATTCCCAGGATGGTCATCATGACCAGGGACTCAACATAGAGTAACCCAGTAACGCCAAATTCATAAAGAGATGTCATGCATTCTATCGCAACCCTCAACCTTGCCTCATAGAATGATAAAAGCTCTTAAAGCTGCCTGACTATCGCACATCACATAAATACTCAAACCATTCGATTTTCTCCTCAGACATTCCCTAAAGCGAGTGAAGATGGCGTTAACCTATACCTGGATAATTGAAGAGTGTTTGCCCATCGGCAAAGTCCTTTGAAAATTGACACCAACCACACCGGCTCCAATCTTACCGCCAGCCTGTTTTGATCCATCGGTGAACCAAACCTATTTCTCCACCAACATTGTTTTTCTAACTATAAAATCCTTTGTGGTATAATGACTCTAAAGTTCCTGTCCAACATCAAAGTAGACGACATATATTCATTTATCACAACTGGGGGATCTCAATCAAATAGGCGTTATATCATCATGTGGCCCACCATGCTTTCAAACCGAAGACACTAGGCAATCTAAGAGTATGTTTACTGGCCTCCTTCATCACCGAAATGTGCGATATAGTTGTGGGGGAGTAAGTAAGTGAGGCAATAAATCTTATCCAGCAGAAGCCTCGCATTGTCCTGCTCAGTAGATAATTCTATGTTTTAGACCCGCGTTTTATCATAGAGGTACAGACAGACATAATGTATACTGATCGCCTGTTTGGTAACATAGAACATGTGTTTTCCCCATATGAGAGTCCTATCCAAGATAATCCCCTGATATTTCACTTCATCCGAGAATTTTATAGTGTAGTCACTTTTTATCAACTCAGTGAATCTCAGATTCCTAAGTCTAGTGAATAATACAATCATCGCCTCTGCAGGCCTTATAGCTAACGT
The DNA here is from genome assembly GCA_023159175.1 of Wohlfahrtia magnifica. Lineage (NCBI taxonomy): Eukaryota > Metazoa > Arthropoda > Insecta > Diptera > Sarcophagidae > Wohlfahrtia > Wohlfahrtia magnifica. The sequence goes on from JAKWBJ010000528.1 coordinate 608,385, forward strand.
CCTCTCTTTGCACCAATTGAATATTACATCAAAAGTACTTTGCATCAGCTGCGATATGGCTACATCCTCTCATCAGACCGTTTATCCACAGAAGGGGTGATAAAACGACACCATGTCGACTGCCCCTAGCGACCCCGATGATGATCGATGAACAACACAGATCCATCTTCTTTATCCAGCTCCTTAAGATAATAGGAATATTTTAATATAAAGTTCTTGAATGTCGACGAAATCAGGCAAGATTACTTGCTTAACGTTCAGTGCCTTTTCGTCGTAACATGATGAATCGCAGTCACAATGAATTTTCCCAGCTAATAAGTTAGTCAGCTGACAGCTATTGAGCATAAAGCCGGTTATATTTTCTACCATCCATAACTCTTCCAACTCTCATATAGTAATCACAAATTAATATCCCCAAAACAATTTCCAGCATTAGCTTTGATGCTATTTTTTCCACTATGGACCAAGTGTCTTAAAATTTGTACATTTTTTATGCTGCTTAGCCTTCAAAGCTCACCTGTGAAACAGGTCATAATAGTACCAGTTAGATAGTTTTACCGATTTCTCAAAGGTCAAAGTACTTAAAATAGCCAAATACTAAACTAGTTTTAATGTGGACACAAAGCTCTTATGCAGTTGTCTAGTATTCACTTAAAGAATTACTTCCATTTTACTAGACGTATTTGCTTAAGTAATAAAACGCCTAAGTACAAAACATTCTGAAAGCTTTTAAATATATTTTTCATTCAGATACAGTTCTGATTTAAGTTCTGTCATGCTAATGCAACAAAATACATTTATCAATAATGGCCAAAGTCCTTGACCATCCACCAAGATCGTTGACCTCCTAAATTGCAGCGTAAAACCGTATTGTGTGGGTAGAGTTCCTTCTTTTTTCGTTTAGCTCAAGCACAAGCTAAGAATCCTATAAAATTTTAATTCTTTTTGGTCATTCGTTTCTTTTAAAATAACAATTTTTTATTAAATAAGTTAATTATCCTCTACATTGAATTGAAATTCTATTTTTTATTGTTTTTTACAGAGTCATTTATTCTTTGTTATGGAATATCTTAATGGTGGCGATTTAATGTTTCACATACAGGAAAGTGGTCGGTTTACAGAAGAACGAGCACGTTTTTATGGTGCCGAAATCGTTTCGGGTCTAAAGTTCTTGCATAAAAAGGGCATCATATATAGGTAAGCTAACAATTTTCTAATAGCAAAATATACAAAAAGTTAATTACTTGTCTTCCAACAGAGATCTCAAATTAGATAATGTTTTATTAGACTATGAAGGTCATGTTCGTATAGCTGATTTTGGTATGTGTAAATTACAAATATATTTGGATAAAACAGCGGACAGTTTTTGTGGTACACCCGATTATATGGCGCCTGAAATTATTAAGGTAAATTTGAATTATTTACTAGAAATATTAAAATGATTAAAATTGAAATAAATTTTTAGGGCGATAAATACAATCAAAATGTAGACTGGTGGTCATTTGGCGTTTTATTATATGAAATGCTTATTGGCCAATCACCCTTTAGTGGTTGTGATGAAGATGAACTTTTCTGGTCTATATGTAATGAATTGCCATGGTTCCCTGTTTATATATCAGCTGAAGCTACAAGCATATTGAAAGGGGTAAATAAGACATTTATAAAAGAAATTAGCAAAAATATTTTTAAATATGAGTAATTTGTAATACTGGGTCTTTTCTTTAGCTCTTGGAAAAGGATCACACGAAACGTATTGGATCTCATTATAGTCCTGCAGGCGATATTGTTGAGCACATATTCTTTAGACCCATCGATTGGAATTTGTTAGAGAAACGACAAATTGAACCACCATTTAGGCCACAAGTGGTAAGTTTCACAACAGTTACTTTTTATTTAAATGTTAATAAAAATCATTGGATTTCTTGCAGAAACATCCTTTAGATACACAATATTTTGATCGTGTCTTTACTAAAGAACGTGTACGTTTAACACCCATAGATAAGGATATATTACAATCTATGGATCAAAAACAGTTCCTAGGTTTTACTTATACAAATCCTCATATAACATTGGATTAATTATCAGAAATTTCTTAAAAAACTAGCAACGATAAACCTCGTAATTTATTCGAAATTTTTTTATTTGTGCCCCTATAGCACGCCATTTGAGATTATTATTATTTTTTTGTTTTGAAAAGTCAAATGGTGCCCATTTTTGTTTTTTTAAGATTGATTGATTGAATTTTAATTTGAAACTTTTTGCTTAATTGATAACAAAATTATCGAGTTCTTAAAGCCGACGGAAGTAAAATATTTTCAAAATTCGTTCTTTTTTTATAAAACAATTCGAAGTCCTTGACAGTTAAAGCTCGATATTGTTTGACTTTTTTGTTTAATTTGAAAAAATTTTAAGATTTTTTTAAACAATTTTTTGTTATTTTTCCAATACTTTTGTGACTAAAATCTTCCTTTTTATTGTAAAAAAAATTACCCATTTCTTAAAAAGAAAATATTTTATAAAAGATTTTTTTTTTTGATAATTATATAAAAACCAGTATTTTATAACATATTATTATTTAGCATCTGTTACTTTTTATTTATTTTTTTTATGGTTAAACTTACAACTCACATTTTAATTTATTATTTAAATTTTTGATTCATTCAGTTTATTTTGTTTCCAAGATTTTATTAAAACAAAATGTTAATATTAGTACAGCATATTTAATAGTTTTAGGAATTAAGTTTATTTATTAAGTGCTTAGAAGTAATTAATTAAAAAATTGTATGTAACTTATATTCCCTCCCATTTTAAATTTAGTTTTTAATAAATTATAAAAATAATTCTTATAATTGGTTTCATATATAAATATTTTTTATATATGTATGTATTTTTGTTTGAAACAAACTTAAATATTCATATTTTCCAAATATTATAAACATTTTAGCGTTTAAAAAGATATATTTTATGAAATTTCATTTTAAATTGTAATTTACAACATACTATGATATGATACTTTAAGTGTTTAATAGAAATTTAAAATAATAAAAAAAAAACAAATAAATAAAATTAGAAAAATATAAACCATGTATGTAAACATACCATTTTTATTCAAATCTGAAATTAACACAAATGGCTCTACAATGCAATCCAACTGTGTGTGCCGCTGTGCTGTAAGGTTAAACACCCACTTACCAATTAGGACGTCTATTTCAGATCAGAGAATCTGACAATTTTTCAACAGCGGCATCACCTCACACCTTTAGCCATAAAAAACTTCTTTAACTAATGCCTTTGCCGTTCGGAGCCAGCGTTAAAACAAGGTTCCTTTTAATCACGTCTATCGTGAATAATTTTTCTAGAAATGTTTTCCCTTTTTCTGGTTATTCAGTGGAGAATGATAGCCCTGTAAAAATGGCGAATAATATTTTCCATCGAAATTTCTTCCCTTTTCCCATTGATTTGTTCGCATCATTTTTGCTGGGGAGTTGAATTTATTCCTTTCTATTGCATAATTAAAATTGTTATTAACTATTTTAGGTCTAAAAGTAATAATAAAGTGTAAAATAAAATTAAAATTCGTCTACAACAAGAAAAAATTGACAACAACAGCATAGGCGCCCTTCTCCGGCATTAAATTCATCCTCATCTTGCTCTTCATCGCTCCTACTTAGTTGTTTTAGTTAATTTTTAATTTTAATTGATAGAAATTTGTCCGATGAGATTACATCGCGATTAATAATAAACACTCTTAGTTTAATCTTCCTATTCTTTCTGTCATTCAAGCCAGTTTTAAAATGTTACTGTTTGGCCAGAGTCACTAGTCTCTTTCCGTCGGTCTCTCTTCCAGCCTTTTGTCTGTGTAATTCTTTGCATGGCAATTGCTTTGCGTGAGTTTGTTTTCCTTTTAATTTTCTTATTAATATTTACCGTTTAATTATGATAAATATGTATGAACATTTTACTTTACAATAAAAATGCACAAATTTTTTTCTTTATTGGTTTATTGAAGTTATCGACCCTTGATATCAGGTTAATAGCCAGATTCATTAAGCCGTCGGTTTCCGACTAAATTAAAAAAATATGCTTGGTGGTAATTGTCAAGACCGTTTGTTCCGGACTTTGTGACCAGCTCAGTGGCATCGTTTCATGTCCATTCTTCATCCTTCCACACATTTTATTGATCTGCAGAACACTCTTAATATAAATTCCGTAGAGGCCTGCATAATTTAATTAGATCAATTTGTAGTTCAGAAAACCCAGAAGTTCGACACTTATGGAATAATGGCTTTACCACAAAAATAACAAAAGGTTATCGATCACAACGGTTTAATAAAGCTCGTTTCAAATATAAGAGAAATTTGTCTCATTTTTGATCATATTTATAACAGAAATTTTTCGAGAACCCATTATTTAGATTTCATTTCCATGTTCTAATAGTTAATAAATCTACTTTAAACCATTTAAAATTTGTTTGCAATCGTCACCTTTTTAGCATTGTATATTATAATATTCTCTATTTGACATGGTTCTAGGCCAAGTCGAGTATACTTATCCTTTGCAGTGAAAACGTTAGTTAATGACAAACAGACCTTCATTGAAACCTTTAAATAAGAGATTTAAGAAAACGTTTTTTTTTTTTTTGTTTTTTTGTAATTTCAATAAACTGCTAAATGAGCTTAAAATTACTAAGATAACAATCTGACTATTAATACATAAAAATATTAAGTACTATATTCCAATTCCAATTCTTGAAACCTAGTCGCCTTGAAAAAAAAATTGCCTATAATATTGAAAATAGTTCCAAAATTAATGTGATTTTTAATTTTAAATTCATAGTTTTATTTTTAAATTTTCTTTTTTTGCTTTTCCGGTATTTCATTACCTGCATTTTTTCCTTTTCTTTTAAACTTTCTTATATTTGCAGCCTGGTAACTCTACTCGTGCTAAAACTCAGTTTTCTTGTCGCGATTTAGAAAGTTAGTCGTTCTTAAGTGCCTTCCGTTAGAATTGTTTAATTAGTGTGTTAAAAGTACGCTAGTTTTAATAAAAAGTGTATAATTTTGAAGATTATTTAATATTTCAATGAGAAAATACAAAAATTTATAAATTTCACAGTGTAAACTAATAAATTAAGTGTTTAAAGAAATAAATTTTTTTTGGAAAGAAAGTCGCCATTAAAAGATAGCAAAGCGTTGTTCTAAAATTGTTTTTGCCTTTAACGGTTTTTCTCTTTTTTCCTTTATTAAGATGCGTGTGTTTCTCTTCGATATCGTTTACTAACATTTCAGCAATGCTTTTTTGTTGTTAAATTTGTCAAAAAAAGTGATGCCTAATTATGTTTGCTTTGCATGCGTGTGTGTTATTTATTAAAGACGCAATCGTCGTTGCTTTATTAATGTGCGCTTTGGTTTAAGATTTGTTTTGTGTCATGCCGACTGATGCATTAATGTAGTTATTGTTCTTGTTATATTTTTATTATTGTTTTTCCAAAAGCTAATTTTAAAAGAGAGAATTAAAGTCAATGTATTTCCTATTAGAAAGAGAGAGAAAAAATTGTTTAGAGTGCTAATATTTTAGTTAATGGTTACAAAAAAAAGTTTTAATGCGTGTTGTGTTTATCCAAAAAAGTGGACGGTTTTTTTGCATTAGGGTGACTATTGTCTTGTCTTATTATTATTATTTATTAATGAAAAAAATTATTAATGAAAAAAATCAATTTCACCAATCCCATGAATTGAAACTCATAAGATTGTATAGGTACATACTATAATGTCAATAGAAAAAATTGAAATACAATTTTTAAGCACATAAAATTAGCAACCGATTTGGATGGGTTTGTAATGCATTGCATTGTTATTGTAGTTTGGATTGTAAATTTTGTTTGTTTTTTGCTGATATCTTTCCAATTGTTCTTTTTTATTTTTGCGAATTAAAATGCTTAAAAGTGTTTTTAAAAATGCAAGTGGACTAACCGTGTATGTGATGCGTGGAGCAGTCTATATGGAAGCGGTTATGGTATAAACTGGATTTCCATTATTGAATAAATGATAAATAAATCAAATGAAAAAATAAATATTTGACAATTAAAAACCCTTCCAACTTTCACTTACATTGTTCGTATCGTCGGGCCCATCCAACCTTCGCTTACAAAATCTGTTATATCGGACCCATCTGACGGCCTAGGCCAACGCTGTGTAAATGTAAATAGGAATTCTATACAGGCTTTGAATGGGTCCTACTTACATTGCAAGTGGTTTTTGAGATCGAGGATGTATGTTGTAAAAATTTTACCAACTTGTTAAAAAGTATGTCTCTTTTTATTACAGTTTTTCGTACCTTCACGAAATTATAAATAAATAAAATTAAATTAAAGTAAATTATATAATTTACTTAAGTAAACTTAAGAAATCTGTGTGAATTTCGAAAGTAAATACATTTTTATCAATTTTATTCAAAATTTTGCAAGTTTATAGCTGTTTTAGACGCTATTTTATACAGAACTTATACTTTTTATGAATTTATTAAAAAATAAAAGAATAAAACGATACTTCTGTTGAAATTAAATAATAATTTAAAAAATTATGCTAATTTTTATTTACTTCAATTAATATCTAAGTACAGATCGTTCTACATTTGTGACGGTAGCTGTGACTGTAGCAATAAAAACAGAGCTATTAAGAAAAAACAAGTTTTTCTTCGGTTTAAAATATTTAAATTTCATCCTCTCTCTGATAGTTAATAAGTCGAGCTTTAACCATTTAGATTTGTTTGAAGCAATTTTCATTGGCATTGTATATTAAAGACTTGTTCACTCGTATTTGGCAGGATATATTAGGTATTTTTTAGACGAGTATTTTCATTCTTTTCAGCGTAAGTGTTAAAGCAGGAAAATTTTTATTGCAAAAATAAATTTCTGATAAACAGGCCTTAGTAGAAGCCCTATAATATCAGATTTGCCAAAACAAAATTTTATAGATCGTAGATTCATCTACATTTCTGTAAAAAAACACACAAAATAAAAATATTATACGAAATTAACCGCTCTATTCCAATTTTTAAAAAGTTAAAATGTTATATCTTCCGAAAAAAATGTAGAAATTTACCTCTTGAGACCTCGGGTACACATATATGTACTTTAAATTATCGTTATTTACCATACGTAGCGACATAATTGGATAGCTGCTAGAATTGTATTTCTTTGTGTAGACTTTAGAGTTTCTTAAACCATCAACAAAAGGTGTTTCTACCAAAGTTATTGCGTTTTATTTTTAGAATTGAGTGTTTTAATAACGACCAAAAGGAAACGATATATAAAAAAATAACTTTAACTTTAAACAGATAGTTTTCTTTTAATTTTCTTTCATTTTTAAATATCTGGTATCGTGTATCCCTTTTTGTTCTGTACACCCTTTAAATCCTTCTTGTACTTCTGCCTGGCAACTCTACTTGCTAAAGAACTTAGTTTTCACGCCGTGACTTTCATAGTTAGTCGTTCAAAAGTGTCTTCCGTTAGAATTGCTTAATTAGTGTGTTAAAAGTACGGTAAATTTAATGAAAAGTGTTTAATTTTAAAGATTATTAATAATTTTATGAAAAAATAAAAAAAATCTATAAATTTAAAAGTGTAAACTATTAAATTAAGTGTTTGAGGAAAGAAATGTTTTTTTACAAAAAAAAATCGCCATTAAAAGATAGTAAAGCTTTTTTTGTTTGTTTTGTTTTTGTTTTAACGGTTTTTCTCTTTTTTTTCTTTATTAACATTCGTGTGTTTCTCTTCGATATCGTTTAATAAGATTTCAGCAACGCTGTTGTTAAATTTGTCAAAAAAAATGATGCACTTTTATGTTTACTGTTCTTGTTTGTTGTTCTTGTTGTATTTTTGTTATTGTTTTGGCATGTTCTGATTTCAAAAGAGAGAATTAAAGGCCGAAGCATCTCTTATTAGAAAGAGAGAAAAAAGAGTTTAGTGTGCTAATTATTTTAGTTAATTGTTAAAAAACAAAAGTGTGTGTTTTCTAAAAAGCAGCCTGTGTTTATCGTGTTATGGCTACCATTGTCTTATCAATATTTTGTGACTCGGGCTTAAAATCGGTTCGGTTGTGTAAAATAGTAAATTAATAAAAAAAAAATTATCCAACTTAAACTATAAAATTATCCAACTTGTTTAAAGGTAAGTCTCTTTTTGTTAAAGGAAACTTTACAGAAAATAAATAAAAATTTAAACCTTAACGTACTACTAGTTTTAAGTATTAGAAAAATAATAATTACAATCAGCTATGTAGTGTGGCATTTGGTGATGTTTCTAGATAGGGTACAATCACTTGTTTTTAACTAGTGAAGTAAACACAGTCAGCGTCAAACAAAATTAAACACCCTCATTGTCTAGAATTTAGTTTTTCTTAAAGTTTTTTTAAAAAACGATAAATTTAATCATTTTATGTTTTATTTTTTAAACGGTATTTATTGCTTTCCAAAATTTTCATAAAACATCAAAAATATTCCTACATTAACTAAATAGGTACCTATGACAAAAATGAAAGGTACTCAAATTTTTGTAAATCAAAAAAGTGTACAAAAAAACTATGCGACAAAAAAGAATGAAGTAGAAATACCTGGAAAGTGATACCATTTTACTGATGGTGCTACCGAGTACTACACGAATCTCTTTTTGAAATTTGCAAAACACTTTCAAAATCTTTAGTTAAGGCCTTGACTGGCCGATTATGTCTAATAAAAATCTAATAGTGCCACACTGTCATACAAAAATGTTGCAAAAACATATGCTTTACTAAAAGCAACTCAGATCTTACGGAAACTATTATATTGTTACGTTTTTACCTTTTTTAAACATTTGAATTCTTTTTAATTGCGTTAAATAAAATAAATAACACGTTGTTGTTATTGCTTTATACAGCTCTTTTTATTTTTCACACTTTTACTTTATACAATTATAACTATACAGTCTCCAACTTATTTAATATCCGCTTAATACACCAATTTACTCAGTGCACGACTTCATATGTCTGCCAAATTATAGCTAAACTGTTAAACCTTTTATAGCAAATCATCTTCAATTTCGAATATTCTTGTTATTACTACAAATTTCTATTTACGTTAAATTCAAAAGGTAATAAAATCATAATACACAAAAAGGAGCCGAACTGACAACACCGTTAAACACGCAAGTGGTAGCACTCTTGATAGCACAGACAATTAGGGCAGTGACAGATACGCAAGAGCCTTGACACAAACCAATAAGTGCCATAATAAACTTTATAGCTGAGACTACTACTGTACTAATTTAGTGAATCCTTTCTTTAGGCATTGTTTATGTTCGTAACAATATTATGACAATTTTTCAAAGGATTAACAATTCGGAAACACTTTCCAATTCGCCTGCCACACATATGCACTTTGTGTCCACACCATCACACTTTCTCTGCACATAGATAACGACTAAATCTGATAGTCGTCATTCATGGCCCTTATAGTTACTTAATAACTTAGCTATCCATACTTTGCTTAAATAAACATAAAGAATCTGTGTGTGTTTCTCAAGTAAACACATTTTTATCCAATTCATTCCAAATTTTCCAGTTTATGGATGCTTTTACACACTATTTTATGTAGAAACCGTAATTTTTTTATCTTTTGTTAATTGGTACCATGTTGAAAATTAATCAGAGGTACATACGTTGAAACTCACACAAAAAATCTTAAAGGGGGGCTTACACGACAATACAAGTCGTACGACATGTCAAGTTTTTGTGTAGAAGAGGGGATAGTATCGTGTAAACTCAATATGTAATGAGAGCTTATGACATTAAGAGAAAATACGGATGACAATTTGGCAGTCGTACGGCTTTCTTTGTTTTTTAATTTTTTTTAAGACCATGACCCTTGATTAGATTAGGGTGTATTTTTATGTAAACAAGTAAAATAAACAAAGAAAAAAACAAATTTTTTAGCTCGCACCATTGGTTTCTTTTGAAACAGCTGCTTTCATTTACTTTGTTTTGGTTTTTAACGTATCGTGTGAACGTTCAGAAATCTGTCGTATAATTTTTACTCCCATTTTTAAAATACGAATGGAACTTTATATTTTCTCTTTGATTTTCCGTATGTAAAGTTTATCGTGTGCACTAGCCTTAAATGATATTTATATGCGCAAAAGTAAACACATCCTTTCTTTTCAAAAATAATTATTTCTTGTGTTATCACTTTAAGTTCTCAAGCTCTTAAAAAACACACCCTGCATAGTATAATATCCTGCTATTGATGAGTATTCTCATACTTGGGATGGCGTCAGACATACCCAAGACGAGTATTCATCCTTAGCAGTGAAAGTGTTAAAAGCCTTATATTTCATCATGACAACGCCGGACCACACATATCTTTAATGACTCGGCAGTAACTGTAGGAGCTTGGCTGGTGCTCCATTATATAGGCCAGACCTCGAATCTTTAGATTATCATTTGCTTCGATCTCTGCAGATATCCCTAAATAGTGTATATTTAAATTCCGTAGAGCAAAAAGCAATTAGATCAGTTCTTCGCTAAGAAAACCTTATACAGTTAAACCTCGATTTGTGCAAATTCAAATTTATGGGGTTTTAAAATGTTTGTTTTTTGAAGTGAACCCACTTACATTAAACGAAGTGTGGAAAAAATGTCCAATTTTGGATTGTATTATTATGGCTGCATCTACAGCATTAAAAATACCTATACGTATTAAATGCGTACGGGAAAGCTTTATACCCAGATTGTGTTAGTAGCAACACTGAGTAGAAAATATCGGCATTATCGGATGAAATTTAAAACCTGACTTGCCAAATTGGAGGCGAGGGATTTCATTCTCTAAGCCATAATGATTATTCAGAACTACTTATAGAAGTGCTATAATCTGATGCCGACATTATTAGTAAAACTACAGATTGATTGATGATTGTGAAGAAATATTTAGTTGCACCTGTTACTTTAAAATAAATTTGTAAGGTTCTTAATGAAGTATATGCTTTTTAGAACGATATTTTCAATATGGATCCAGATAGAGAACGAACATTTATCGATCTATTTTTTGGATATCAGAAGTTATACAAAGATATGAAAAATTCAACGTCACAAAGTCTGATGGTAAATTATATTGCACAATAAAAATATAATTCCGCTAAAATCTCGTTGAGCGTTCTTTCTAGTCATAATGAGAATATTTAATTTTAATAAATTACATATTTCCTCTAGTGATCGAAATAACATGGAACACATTGAAAAATAATGTTGTAGACATGTACATATTTAATGATTGTGATGTTTTTTATAAGGTGTGCTTCAAAATGATAAGGTCACCTTAATATTTGCTCAATTCATACAAACTATAAAATGTTAAATATGGTCACCTTATTCAAAAAATTCTACGTTCAAATAAGTAAATAATAAGCCGGTTTTGTTTTTAGAGATATACCTTTATATTATGTTTATTTAAATTTATGTAAATAAGTACAAAATTCAATGCGTCAAAAAAATTTTTTCGCTTAAAATTATATTCTATTCCTAAACGTTTGGTGGTACTCGCATTAAAATCGGTCAAGTCGTTTTCCAGTTGTAATGAAATATATTGACATAACTACCATATTTTGGACGAAAAATATGCGACGCCCACAAATAAAAATTCGAGCCCGAAGGAAAAAAACTGAAAACGGATTTGAATTCAGCGCATCAAAATCACTATATATATATATCAGTTTTATTTAAAGGCGAGAAATTTTTCGAACACCTAAAATATGTATACAAATAGAAATATAAATTAATTCTAATAAATTTAAAAGCTCATTAATATTTTTTTAGTATTTTCGTCTTTATTTTAATATTAATTTATTTTTATTATTATATATAATAATAGTTTACAATTAGGATTTTCGTGTAAATTATATACTATATAGTATAACTAGCACAAACAAAAATTAGTATAATGGAGGGAGGGGACACAATTTCGTTTTTTTTGTTTTAATTTTATATTTTCACTAAACAAGGGGGAATAAACATTCTACAAACAAATTTAAAGAAAAGTAAAAATAATTATTAAACGTATATAATTTTTTAATAAAGTGATTTCTATACAAATAAATTTATAACTAATATTGTATGTAAATAATGAGAGACACTAAAAATTAATTTAAAATAAAAGAAAACAATTTTAAAAATTAAATCGAATTTTAAACATTAAAAAAAAGGTATACAAATCTAAAATTAATTATAAAGAAATTGTTGAAAATTAAAATCGTAATCTAAAATTAGGAAATTTAAGTATACGAACGAGTTTTATATTTTTTACATAAAAATACATAATAATCATAAAAATTAAAACATAAAAGGTATTGATACTTAAATTTTTGTATTTTTTTCTTTCTATCACAACAAAATTATGTCTCAAATTATAAATTAATTTTTTTCGTCACAAAAATTAAAAATATAATCTTAAGTTCGTATGCATGGTTTTTAAGAATAGTAATTTAGAGACTGAGATAGAGAAAGAGTAAGTGATACTATGATACGCCATTGGTGCAATTTTACTGTATAATATTTCATCTGTATAGTTTTTCACCACTACGTTTATATTCACGACTGTCGCCACGTTTTATGTACCAATTCTTATTGTCCTGATACTTTTGCTCATTAGTTTTACGTTGGTTCTCACGGTGTTTCATATAATTCGTTTGCCATTCACCATTAACTTTTTCATTGGAGCCATTTTTATCGTATTTACGCTTTTGTTTATTGGTGTAGCGTTCTTTAGAGTGATTTTCTTTAGAATCATTTTTATGCGAGTCATCGTTATCTTTATCGAATTGTTTACGATATTTACGTTCTTTAGAATTATTATTAAACTTATCAGCTTTCCATTCGCCGCTTCTTTCCTTGGAATTATGGCGCGTTTTAAACTCTTCACTGTCGTTATTAAATTCTTTACCATAAGATTTCTTGTATTCTTTGCTGGCTTTAAAGCTATCCTCAGATTTGCCTTGTTTATATTGCTTATAGGGAGCAGAGGAATGGAAATTTTCTCCTTTGGCTCGATGTTTTTGATATTTTTCCTTATATGGCGGTGGAAGTTTTTGATTGAGGTCTTCTGGTGTTTGATAAATAGGTTTATTTTTTATTCTTTCCTGTTGTGTTTCTTCCGTTTGCAATTGCTCAAATGGATTGTCCTGAAGACCTTGCAATTCTTCAGCCACCTTTTCAAATGTCTTAAACATTTCAGATTGTTCCTTAAGATCTTCTACCACCTTACCAAATTGATCTACAATGGAAGGTTCGTCTCTGGGTCTTTTTTCCATACACATGTTCGCAATTTCAACAAATGAACCATCTGGACATTTATAGGGTGAACGTAAGTCTTCTTTAGTTATATCCAGAGGTTTCAGAGAATCACCATTACCCGACCAAGCCTTAAAGGTTTTGCTATCTTTGTAGTCTTTATATTTACCCTGATGCTTTTGTTGATAGGGATCATTCAGTGTGGTTAAGTATTTCACTTGTTTATTGAGTAAATCAATTTCGGCTCTCATGAGATTATTTTGCAACTCCATATCGTTTAGTTTCTGCTCCATTTCAGCACTATCATCGGAAGAACTTACTTTAACCAAAGGCTGCCAGGTAGGATGAACAATTTTACCTATCAAAGCCAATATAGCTAAGGCTACACCAACCAGGAAAATACCCTGCAAACCTTTATGTACCAAAGGCGGCAAGCTATGGTGTATTGGTACTACTGTTTGTGAGGCTTTTTGTAAAGCCTGATTGCTGTTGGCTTCTAAAGTATCAGAAGATGATTTACGTCTTTGACGTAAATGTTGGTCCTCAGTTGTGTCGCTATGGATTATAAAAGGCATCGGCCTTTCATTTTCCATTTCTTCGCGCATTCTATTCAAAATGGTATCATCCATGTGATCACTCAAAGAATATTTTATATTTAAATCATGCAAATGTTCGCTTAGAAAAGGATGAGGTGATATACGACCCACACTTTCGCTTTCACTTATAATGGAAATGCCATCCGATAAATCATCATTTAAAGAACTAAAAAAATATAAGAAAATAACAAAATTAAAAAAAGCTCTTGTTTAAGAAGACACCTGCTTACTCTTGTTTTTCAGCTCCTACAAGGTTTTTATGATTTTCCTTCTGCTGCTCCTCCTCCTCCTCCTCCTCCTCACTCTCATTGCCTTTCTGCTCCTTTATGATTTCGACACGGTTTACACTCTCATCTAATTTATCTTTAATTTGAGGTTTATCTTTGCCATTTACTAAAGTCCATGTTTCAAAAGTATCAGATGATTCGGTACTGGTATTATCATCGTTAGTGTTTAATAAATTTTTTGCTGAGTGTCTTGTCTTAGCGTTACTTGTTTGTGGGGCTGTTAATTTGGATTCACTTGCACTACTCTCCTCTTTTTCTTCTATCTCTAGCTTTTCTCTATCCATTCTGTTGCAATTGTTGGGGTTTTTGCAGATCTAAATGTTGTATGTATTTTAAATCTGCAAATAAATTTAAAATAAAATTAAAGTTTATTTAATGAAAAACATTATCTTATCTGCTGTATCAATTGTCAGTTTATTCTATACCTTCACTAAATGTCTTAAAGATAATAAAATAAAAAGATACTATTTGTTATACCTATACCAGTGATCTTGAATTTCGCGAGAATTCTTTTAAGATTATGCCAGAATATTTTAGTTTTATTTTAATATTTAAAGAATTTTCTTTGTTTCTATTTATTTCAAATAATTTGCCTTTTTAAAATATACGCAATTTTTGTTCTTGATTATTAGACCGTTTGTTGTTTCCTTTGTCAACTTTTGCCTACTGGGCCTAAAAATGTTTCAATCATCTTTGTTCTCTTGTGGATGTTCTTTTTTAAAAATAAAAATCACATTTTATTTGCTCATATATTGTTTGTGGGAGGTATACAATATTCACAAGATGCCAGACGAATATTTGCTTATTTTTAATGAAAAACTACAGTGAAGCACAATTGCGAAGCATATGGATATTTGAATATTAAAAAATATGATTTAGTTAGTTATGTATATAGCAAATTTTTAGATAACAAATGCACTAATGTTGTTGTTGTTGTTGTAACAGCTTTGTAGTTGTATTGTTACGTTCAGTCCGGCGCGGCTTCTAAATCAAATCCCAGCCCTAACAGGCTGCGTGAGGACTTATTCCGCACGCTGGGCAGGTTTTCTAAACGGTATCGTCGATACGGGACCAGTGTGAGTTGTGTGGGCTGCACCGTCTTGATCACAGCTGCGGCAAGATCACTCTAGTCTGTCGGTAAATTACGTTCTTCTGCTGATATGGGAAGCGGGTGGTCTCCGAAGATGGTATTCACACTGTATTGCCCAATGGCCTCTGCTACTGCATCAGTGTGAATACTATTCAATCCTGCCTATATGCCTGTAGATTTAGGTGCTCTCTTCTATTTAGTTAGATTATTCTCTCGAGGTCATGAAGGTCTTTAGTGACTTTCCTGGGAGGGGGTGTCTATCAACTAGATGGTGGCTGGGATGACCTGATAACATCCAAGCAGATATTGCATCGACAAGCAGATATTGTTCTTGTGTAAATTTGAGGGCCTTGCTAGATTTCTAATAACTCGACCATACTCTTTACCAAATGGTCATTATAGTAAATCAACTGAAAAGCGTTGTATGATAAGGCATTTGAAGCCATTACATAAATTATGTGCAATAAAAGAATATGTACAGTGTATGTCACATAAATTCATACACTATGGTTTTGAAAAAGAATTCATGCATGTTAGGCCATTTATATTTTTGAAATTCTTTAAATTGCTATTTTTATAATGTGCGTGCTATTATTTATCACAAAATATGGTACTATTGTATTTATCTTCTTGTGTTGAAGCACGGGCAGGTATGCGTAGGCATCCTGTGGCAGTCCTCAGAGCTGCTCTCTGGCAGGATTGAATGTTTTCCCATTGTGTATTAATAACATTTGCATACCACACTGGAGCTGCATAACAACAAGATTTATTTATCCGCTTGCTGCCGGCAAGAGACTTGAGGACTTTGTTCCTATTTCTAACTTTATCGCAGATAACCGTGGCGGGTGCGGATAATCTAAAAAGACTGTCGAACGTTACTCCCAGGATCTTTAGTTAATTGGCGTTTGGAATAGTTGTACCATCAATACGCACGTTCAAAGAAAGACAGATTCATCTCAGCAGTTCAAGTTGTAAACAGTGGGGCTGTGAATTTAGTGGATGACATACGAAAATTTTTAAAAGCCGAAGAACACCACAAGTGTGCCCAGGTGCACATTTAATCTTTCGCAAATGTCATTAATCGTTATAACTAACGCTGCTAATTCTAAATAATACTTTCCGCGGTCTTTAAACATTTAAGCATTTTCTCTCTGCCGACCAAAGCCCTAACGCTATGATTTTTTCATAATTTTTAATTTTTAACGTTTTTTTAGCTTTATTAAATTAAATTTATACCTACGAATAATAAAACTTTTCTTTTTTTCTAATTTTTACTATAAATTTTCTTTTCTCCACCATCTCGTCATATGTATGCACTGCACTGTTGTCATTACAAATATTTCTTACTTGACCATTTGAAGGCATTCAGCAGTTTTAATAAGTAAAGAAAACCATATATACTTCACAAAACTTACGTGTTCATTATTTATTGTTGACACAGCTATTAAAAGGAAAAAAATAAGAAAAAACAAGTGTAACGTATAAAGCTCTTCATTAGCAAAACAGTGATACAGTGACGAGTACGTACGTATTTAATCAAAATATTACGTGTACTTTTGTTTAAATATTGCTCCTTCTCACATTCCTCCTGCTGCTTTTGTGTTCTCTTCTTCTTCTTTTTTTCTTAAAAAGAAACACAAACTGTTTTATTTTAAATTGTGCATTAAAATATTTCACAATTGACAACAATGCTTGCAATGACACAGTGAAATAAAAAGTTGTGAAGAAAGTGAGTTTATAATTTTGAAATTAAAAATCGATAGTAGAATAAGCCCACTTGAGGATTATTTATCTAAATTTGTTTCCCCAAAATACTAGAATCGAAAACAAGGTTGTAGCAGTAACTTCTTTAAAAGAAGACCAGGATCTTCCGACCCGAACGATGTTTTGTGCAACCACATAAGTTCACATCAGATCGAGGCTGGAAATAAAGCCATAAAACTTATTTTGGTGGAAGAAAAAATATACATTTTGGAGTTTTTGGGCCGAAATAGCTGGTCACTCACAAAGTACATGTTCAGATATCTTGGCATAAGTCGTGCAGAATTCCCAAAACTACACTGATGGTATCAAAGACCACAACGCCCACTAAATAGACTTGTTAGTAAGGTGAGCTCTCTCTTATTTAGCTGCAATAGCTTTTTGGATCTACCGGAAAGAAGCGAAATAAAACTGTCCCATATCGCGAAGCGATATTACTTAGGTTTAATAAAACCCAGCATGCTAACCTATTTGGTAAACAGTCAGCCCTTTCTTTCTAAGAAGGGCTCTCATGACCAGGGATCCGTCATTGAGAGATGTCGTGCAGTACATAACAACCTTCGACATAACTTTACAGGATGACAAACCATGCAAGGCCGGCTGATTATCTGATATCACCTAAATAATCAACTCAAACCCTTCGACTTTCTCCTCAGACATTCCCTGACGTAAGTAAACCTCCGCCGGGAAAATTAAAGGCTATTTGTCCATAGCCAAACCCCTTTGGAAATTGGGAATAACCACACCGGCTCCAGTTCCAGCGACAGTGAATAAAATTCTTTCAGAATAAGGCCGTTAAAGTTACTATCCAGCATATATAAGCGCTATGTATTGGATACTTTGTGAAATGAACTTTGTAAATCACTTTGCAATAGCGGTGGATAATAACCAGAGCTGACACTTCTTGCAAAGTAATAATTTAAAGCAGTGCCACGGAACAAGCTTTAATGGGGGATGTAATCATGAGCTTGTTCGCCGACAAATCCACCTTAGCTTTTCTAGGTCCAAATTAACTCATTTTGAAACATCTTGTTTTAATAGACCCATTTTGCGACTACTGTTACAATTTGGCATAAAACAAATCATTTGAATTGCATCTAAACTTTGCCAACTGTTTCAAAAATGGTCACAGGAATGCGTTTAAGGTGGATTATGAGCAATCGCAATACCCATTTGCTGGAAATGGGTTTTGTATATAAAAATATTTACGCAAAATGTGATGCCTACATTCAGCCTTACCCTTAAACCTCCAATCGATCAATATTATTCAGCGAGTTTTATCGGATATTTTTGGCATGACTCTTTTGATCTAACATGTATTAGACTTTAGAGACTAGATCTTAAACCTCTAGGTTAGGTTAAATGCGGATCCTCTCTGAAGGATTAAATCCCATTTATTCCAGAAACGGCTTATTTGTGATTCAAAAAACGTAAGAGCTTACCCGTGGATCCGTCGTTTAATATCAAGGGCTGGGCACTGACACATGGGGAAGATGTCTCCTTCTCCTTTTTAGAATCACAGCTCCTTTAGAAGTCATTCGAGGAAGTGCCGAGTCCATCGGCATGCCTTCCAGTGGCCTGTGAGAACCGCAATAGCGCAATGGTTGGCCATACAATTGAATAAAACAAGACAGTTAGGCCTCTTCTTATTCAAGTAAATCTAACAGATGCAACCAGAACACCTATTCCCAGTTTCAGTTTGAAAATTGAGGGCTCTGTGTCTGCTATAGCCAGTTTATCAGCAACACAATTTCCGGCAATATCCCTGCGTCGTGGAACAAATATAAAAGTCACTTTCGAATGATGAGAAATTTTTGCGATCTGATGCCCGTATGGTACTTGATTGCAGCCTGTCACACGTATAAATACTCGCGTTATAGTTATCTTATACTAAACCGGAAAAGTTTTTCTCCCTTTTTAAAAAGGTCCAATTAGATGTAACTTAACATCGAACACATTGTTGCCCATAAGGTTGGTTGATTTCGTTGCAACTATGGCGACTTGTTAAGTCACATCTAATTGAGCCTTAAAGCCTTACAAATAGTTTTACAAATTTAATGCACATTTACAGTTAGTGTCATTAATATTCGGTTTTTAAGTTTGTCGATAATAACACCCTGGCATTAGCGAAATGGATAGGTAATCGGAAGAATAGCAAAACCTTAAATAAATGTTATCAGTATGAGTATTCATATATATGGAAAAAATGGCTCTATGGTAGCCCTGTAACCGTGATAATTCGATCAAAGTTTGTTAACTGTTTACTAAGCGCCATTAATATTCGGTTTTTCCCCTATTTATATGCTATTTGCAAAAAAAAACTGTTATTCGACTACTTTTTCAGCATTATAGAGATAGGTTTTAATAAAACTGCATAACACTTCCTTTCTTGTCTGTTCAAAATTCTACTTCGCTGTAAATTATACAAATGGGGTGCAAAGGAAAAAACACTCCTTTAGAACAGCGAAAACTTGTTATTTTCCATTATGAAAAAGGTAAAAAGTACAAAAAGATTGCTGAAATTCTGAATATGAAACCAAATGCAGTTGGGAACATTGTCAGAAGGCACAAAAATGAAGGAAGAAAACACTTCATAAAGCAGACAGGTCAGCCAAAAAAATTGACCGAGCGGGAAGAAAGTTTAATTGTGTGAAAAATAAAATCTAACCCACGCTTAAGTGCTCTCAAATTAGTCACAGAGGTGCTCAATGAGTTTAAAAAGAAAATATCTGCATCTACTATACGAAGAACCATAAGAAAAAAAAGGTTTTCATGGCCGAGTAGCAAGTCGTAAGCCATTGGTTAATTTACGCAACCGAAAAGCTCGTTTGAGTTTTGCTAGGGAGTACATTATGAAGCCTGACTCTTGGTGGGATGACGTTATATTTGCGGACGAGAGCAAGTATAACGTATTTGGATCCGATGGGCGTGTAATGGTGTGGCGTAAGCCAAATGAGGAGCTACAACCACAAAATTTAAAACCAACCGTAAAACATGGAAATGGACATGTTATGGTGTGGGGTTGTATGGGAGCTAAAGGGACGGGAAAATTAGTTTTTATCAGTGGAATTATGAATAAGGAATCATATTTAAATATCCTCCGTCAAAATTTGAAAGTGCAAATAAGCTGGGCGTTTTAGATTCTTTTAAATTCTACCAAGATAACAACAAAAAGCACAACTGCCATAAAGTTCTCCATCCACCTGCACAATCCCCAGACCTCAATCCGATTGAGAATTTATGGGATGAGCTGGACCGGCGAATCCGCAACTACAAAATTACATCCATTGAAGACTTGAAATTGCGGCTTCAAGAAGAATGGGATCGTATTCCTGCAGCTTATGCAGCTAAAATAGTAAAAAAAACATGTCAAACCGTCTAAGTGAAGTTATAAAACAAAAGGGTTATCCAACAAAATACTGAATTTTATATAAAACCATTTTTCTAATGTATTATTTGTTACTTTTCAAAGAAAACCGAATATTATTGACGCGCAATATTTTATGCCACCTGAATTAATTTATTTTTTTTTTGTTATATTGTTATTCTTTTTTTTTTTTCTAAATACAAATGTGAACTTTCAAGTGTCTAAATAAACTATTAATAAAAAAAAATGTTAAAAAAGATACATTTAGCTTAAGACGAATCAGTCAAACATATCTCTTTAATAAAACCGAATATTAATGACACTAACTGTATATCGGTATAGGCTATAGAATGCCTTAAATGCAATGACTACTTTCAGAAAAAACTGGTTATTTAAAATGCCCGAATTAAATTCATTGAAAACCACTGTCTCACATTTTTGTAAACTTAATATATAGCAGAGCAAGACAAAAATAAAAACGACGACAACAACAACAACATATCAAATTAATAATAGACACCATCATTAATAAATTGTCATGATGCCAATGTAGAAGACCAACAGAAACAACAACAAAGACCAAACAACAAAATAAAATATGATTTAATATAAAACAAAAACAAAATTCACATGACACGTCAACAACAACAACCACGAAGGCAATAAAAATAAATACAAAAATAATGTAATCTAGACCCACAAATGTCCTTGCAGTAGATCAACTGTAGTAGTAGTTGCAGTAGTAGGCGACTTAAAAACCAAAACACTTTAGTGTTTTCCTTTTCTTCTTCTTTTGTTATTGTTTTTGTTATGAACATATACACAAGGTAAATTAATCAACTTTTTGTTTTTTTTAGTACACCATTAATTGCAACAATAACAATCAATTATTGGTTACTTTCATTTGTTTGTTATTTTTTCGCTCCCTCTCTCTTTCGCAATCTTTATGTGTCGCTTATTCAATTTTAGTCTAGTTTTCATTGCATTTCAGATCTCGTTTTTTAATTTTTATTGCGTAAAAACTAAATGTTTTATCGTTTGTGCTTTTCACTTTATTTCGCAAGTGTTTTTATTTAATGTTTTTCTTTGTGTAATCGAATCAGATTTAACGAATAATTAGTATTGCATGAAATTTAAGGCAAAAATTTTAACAACTATTTTTCACAATTCATTGAACCAACGAACAACGACCGACAGTTTCGAACGCTTTAAAAGAAAATGTATTTGTTGTTCTATTTCATGAGTGTTTTTTAGTTGTTTTTATATAGTGAGTGCGTATGTGTGTGTTGATATGTTTTGACTTGTTGTTTATAAGTCTACAAAAACAGATGTTTTTAGTGAAAGTATTGCCAGTCATAAATATGTTTTAATTTGAGAATTTTTGTTTAATTGGATAAAACAGTGTTGTTAAGCGGTAAGTTAACATTGAAAGTAAAATTCATATATGAAGACGTAAATAATGTAGAGAATTCGAATGAATGGTGTAATAATAAGTACGAATTTTAATTATATGATTTTTCAGCACAAATATTGAAAATCATATAATTCTATTATTAATAAGTGAAAAATATGAATTGAAACCTATAGTCCTAAAAAAATTAAATTTATATGGAGTCTATTTTAAAAAATGTTTGTACGGAAAATTTGTAATAACCTACTTATCTAACTCAGATGGCTGAAGACATCGACTTTTGCATGAACATACGATTCAAACTCTTACCACTCTATCGTGTTTAGAACCTACCATTATTCTATGGTTTGCTAATGGCTTTAGTTGGCTCTTCCATTAGGCGCTTCAGGTGCTTCTAAATTTTGGATTCTTTATCTCCCTCCCTCTCTAACCACTTTCATCTATGTTGTCTCTTTTTTTTATCTTCTTCTTCGGAAAGATGAACACAATGGACCACAGGAAAGTTAAATTCACTAAAGTTTATCCATTTAATACCCAACACTACAATGTAATTTTAACAATGATTAGCTCCTTGTATGAAAGCTTAGCTTACATTAATCAGAGCTCATTCAAAAATGTATACCATTTTATCAAATTTTGAATACAACTTTATCAATTGCGAACTAATTTTTAACAATTTAGACCAGGGAGTAAAAAGTTACTTACAAATAAGCTTTCATTGTGGTATCACAATGGGTCACTCTGGCATAGGTGTGCCATTTAAAACAACACTTATGAAGAAAAACGATGACTTCAAATTCTGTACTTGCTATTTAAAACTTATCGATATAATAAATTAATATTTAGCTTTCTATAAATAAAGGGGCTTATTACTTAAATCACTTAAGTTATGATTTGCTATGTTAACATAAAAATTTTTTTTATAACAAAACAAATTGTAAAGAAATAGCATCATCTAACTGATTTACAAAATAAGGACCAAAATCATGTTTTAAAAGAACAACTTTTTTACCGATAATGTTGCAAACATTGTCGTTCAGATTTGTTCTTGTAAGACAGTCAGAATTGAATCAGCCCATCTATTAGATACTTAACACATACATAATTCGCACGACATCGTAGATAATAATGGGTTCTTCTCTCAATCACTGATAAGATATTTAACACGGCACCTAAAATTTATGGTGGAATAACTTTTGTTCTTTGTAGTAAGAAACGAAAAAGCTTCTACTAACTGAAGCGATTTTCACCAAATTCAACATCGTGTAAAAGGTAATTTTAAAGTTAATATAATTGCTTATAGAGGAACCTATTTGCTGGTTAAGTTTTTTGGATTAAAAAATATATGATTTTAATTTGTTATAGTAGTAATTTAATTTTTTAATATTAGCTTTGCATTAATGAGTCGATTATGGATTTCAACAGAACTTTAGTTGCGTTGCCAGTTGCCGAACATTGCGTTACGTATGGCGACTGGCAACTAAAAATCCAATTGTTATTTAGACAACTACAAATTTCTAGTTGCCGTTCGGCAACGCAACTAAAGTTCTGTTGCCATCCATAATCCACCCATAATTTATTGACCTTTTTCACTTTTTGGATAAATGCCGAGGGCATTTAAAGAATGAGTTTAGTTTTAGTTTTGCCATTATGATGATTTTTAAGTATGTGATTGTATACTTTTTTAGATATTAAGTATCCTAAATTGGTAACATGTTACGCTAATAGAACAGTGTGGATGTTCTTTGTGCTTGAATAACAGATTTAATTCAAAAATTAATTTGGTATTATTTTTTAAAAAATATATTTTGAAATAGTGCAGGACGTGATTTAATTACATTTTTTTCTCATACATCTGTTTTACAGAAATACTCTTTCATATACATTCAAAGCGTAATGTTCACTGCTTTTTGTTGTAAAGTCGCATATAAACTTAACATTTTATTAAATTTACTTTCCCACATCAAAGCGCAATATTTTTACCTTGAACTTATAAGTGCTTTTATTTATAAAGCAGCCTATTTTTATATTGACTCATATAACTGAGTTTTATTTAACAAATGTTGTTTGTTTTTTGAAGATAAACAATACCGTCAGCATATGTATGTATATCAGCAGTGTTCAGTGATAATATGCATTTTTTAATAAAAATAGATAAAGAAATAAACAAATATTTGGTTAAGGCTTTGCAGAAAAATATGCATTGCACACTAATATATGAATTTTTCGATAAGAATGAAACACTTGAACTTATTTTTTGTTCTTATTTGAAAACAAATAAAACTATGAACCTGATTAGACGTAAGAAATTTAATATTTTATTTAAAACTCATTTAAAACTTCTTGATTTAGGCTCTTAATTTACATTACGCCACTGTGTTTTTCTATGTTGTATTCATTTGGTTTTAAACTTGACTAAATTGAATGGTAATACTGTGTTTTATCTAAACATATATGATTTATGAAAATGTATGCAGTAGCCATAGTATAAATGGCAATACTGTCTTGTCATTGAATTTGTAATAGATGACACAGAGTGTAGACTTCAACAAATTTATGTATTCTACTCAACATAGTTGCAAAAACTAGTACTGTTTTATGTTTTTTGAAATGAAATACAATAATAATCGTTATTTTGGAACAACTGAAAGAAGGAAAACAAAAGAAACGAAATATAAAACATTCAGAAAAGAAAGCCCATTTGATTTGTTTATTTCCTCTTTATTTTTGTTATTTATTTTATGTATTGTTTACCAAAAAACATTATTTTATTTTTAAGCATAGAACAATGTAACAAAATTTTATTTCGAACATTGTAAGATTCGTTATTTAATTGATTAGTAAGTACATATGTATGTGGAACCATTTTAACCTATTTTTTTGATTATTATTTAGATTAAGTAATAATTAAACATGCTTAAGTTTTAGTGAATTATTTCCAAATAAATAAATTAGTACATTAGTTTGAGATATTAGTTTACGCTTAAAGTTAAACATAGCACTTTTGTTGTTGTTGTTGTTGTGTCTTATTTTATTAGTATTTCTTTGTTTCTTTAAAAAAATTGTTACTTTAACTATTACTATTACTACTTTCTAGTGTTTCCAACTAAACGTGCCATCTTCAGCCTCAAATTCCTTAACAATGTTGTACGTTTTAACTCACCATTTTGTTGTTGTTTTTCCATAATTCTTTGCACTTCACCCGCCTCAGAGCCACTCTCCCAATCAAAAGCGGGACTTTGTCTACGTACGGTATTGCTAGAGCTTAATTCTTGTATTTGTGGTTGTTGTGGCTTATTTTGTTGCAATTGTTGCTGCTGAAGTTGCTGTTGTCTGGTTGGTGTGTTGGTATCCCTTACAATGGGCGAATACTGACGTGTGTGTTGTTGCATTGGAATGTTACTACTCTGTTGTAGCTGCATTGGTGAATGTTGTGGTTGCGGTTGTGGTGGTGTTGGCTGTAGCATCATTATTGTTGGTGTAGCACGATTTTGCTGTTGTTGCTGCTGCTGTGGACTTGACATCACATAAGACTGATTTAGAGCGTAACGTGGACTAATCTGATCGGTTAATAGTCCAGCCTGCTGCTGATTATATTGTAGTCTCTGATGTTGGGGTGTCCAATAGATTTGACTCACTTGTTGACTTGAACTGCGATCAAGTATCAATGGAGTACTACGACCGTCGTGCAAACGGGGACGTATTATTTGTTGATGCTGCAGCTGTTGTGTTATAGTTTGCGGTTGTATTAAAGGCTCTCTAACCGTAATATAACCATAGGCTGTACTGGGCGTCAAAGCCTGCAACTGATGTGGCCTAATATATTGGGGCTGGGCGTATAAATCGTTTTGTGGATACGCTGTTATAATTTGTGCTGGTTGTAGCTTTTCACCATCCACCAGTATATATTGGGTTGGCGTCCCTGGTGAGAAGGCACTTTCAGGTCTTTGTAAAGTTCCTTGTCGTATGTAGACAGGCTTTAATTCAGGTTCTCGTCTTATTAAATACTGTGTCGGCTGAGCTGCTACTAAAGTGCGTTGTGTTGGTATTTCATAGAGTTCTGACTGATTCGATTGCAGACTTCCACGTTTCACCACATGAGCGTATATAGGTGAATTAGTATTGGGATCCGTTACAATTTCTTGGGCTATAGGAACAAAATGGCCGGCACCTGCTACTCCTCCTGCTGCAGTGGCTTGTAAACTGTGCATTCTTTGTGGTACTTGGGGAGCGGCATACATACGCGATGCTGGCCTTTGGTGAGTTTCTACGGAGACATAAGAAACTGGCGAGAGGTCTGTGGCAGCTTGTTTTTCATATATCGCTTGTAAAGGTGGAATTGTTTGGTTTGTGGGTGTTTTGTTTAGAGATTTTCGACAAAATTCTTTAATTTTTTGTAAAATTTCCTCTCTAGTCAAAAGGCCGCCGATACGTCTTGAGGTCTGAGCACCATCTTCATCTTGTTTTCTTCTTAGTACCACCGGTGTTTCGGGAGTTTCACTTTCATAGCCTCTCTTTGTATTACTCTGCCCTTGAGTCATGTCATCTAGGACACTATGACATCGTGTAGGAGTGTTTTGTGCTGCCAGAGATTCTTGGCCTACTACTGGCTTGCCATCTATGATTTTCACTTGTCTATTATTGGCACGTATAACTCCGGAAAAGGTGTTACGCTGGGGTGAACCACGTGTGAATGTGCCTTCATTTTGTGTTGTCAAACGCACTTGAGATCCTCCTGGTAAATGTTCATAAATATTTTCTAAAGGCTTGTCGTTAGTTTGGGCTGCTAATTTTTGTTGTTGCTGGTGCTGTTGCTGTAGCTGCTCTTGTTGCTGAATCTTTTGCTGTTGTTGCATTACTCTTAAATATAACTCTTTGTCGGTTTGCTCTTTAATGGCTCTTAATTTTTCCCACTCCTGTTGATCTACATACACTCCTAGCTGTGAGGCTTTTTTGGGTATGGATGAAATTGGTGAAATGGTTTTAGTTTCCGCCATAAGCTTTTCCACTTGTCCATCTTTAAGCGGAGTAGAAGTCATACCAGGGCTTTCATTGACGGGGAAATTAGTTTCTCTAAGATTCTCCTTTGTCCTTGTGCTTATGGAGGTGGGTGCCATTAGAGTTTCTCCTGTCACGCTATTGGATCTTTGATGTTGTGCTCTGGCTGCGTGTCTTCTTAGGATTTCATTACGATCCATTGATGATGATCGTGGAAAAACCTGTTGTCTATCAGTTGCCTGTGAAGTTCTCTTGGGAATCATACTTTGTCTCTCCAGAGAACGACGGAAATTTGTATCATTCTTTTGGGGATTGTCTCTGGGAAGAGTATACAAGTTGTTGTTAACCGTTGTAGGTCTTTCGCTTAACACAGTTTTATAGTTGGGGTTGTTCATGCGTTCCCTTGAGAGCGTACGTCGAGGCGGCTTGGCTATACTCATTTTTGCTGGCATTTCCTTACGTTTTAAGCCCGGTGTTTGGATCAGATTATGGGTTTTTGGTGTAGGATTCTCGTTAGAACCATTATTTTCATTATTCTCAGCATCGGTTAGTGCACTTGAAATGGACACAGAAAGATTGTCACCACTGGCATAGCTTTTACGAGATCTTTCCATTTGTTGCTTTAATTCCAAAGCCTCAGCTGGGCTTAAGAGATTGCCCGTCTTGGGTCGACCATGAAAACTTTGACGTTCCAGTACCACCCTCTTAATTGGTTTTGCACAACCATTCTCTTGATAATTATTGGGTTTATTGCATTCGTAGGACGTTTTAGGATTGGGCTGTTGCTCCTTCGGTGTAGTTTTTCTTCTAGAGGCAAAGATACTATTGGCCAGTAGCCTTTGGAACACTGAAGGTTTGCGATTGTTCTCCACCGCATCCACGCTATCTATGCCTTGAGAGAAGTGTATGCGTTCGGGTTCTGCTTTAAAACTAATTTGTTTTACAGTGGACGTTTGAGGTTTTACGTACATATTTTGGGCACCATTGGGTATCTTTTTAGGTATAAGGGTTAGACCTTTTTTCTCTAGATATTCCTGAAATTCTTTCGACTTAATGGTATTTGTAAATGTGCCCTGGGGTGGCGGCGAGGGCTCTCGACTTATATTACTTTCACTGTTTTGTGGCATTTTTGATTCTTCGTTGTTTTTCGCTTGGCTCATCATGTTATTGTCATCACTCGATTCACTTTTCGTTAAGGGCTCCTCTATCTCATCCAGATCATCATCCGATGAAATGTGCAGTCTCTTTACTCTTTCGTCAAACTTTTTTGCATTCTTTGACACTTCCAATGGATTATAGAGACTGTCTTCGAGATCTGTGCCAGTTTTGATTTTCAAATCTGATAATTCAGGATAATTGGGCTTAGAGCACTTCTTAAAAGCCAACGGTAATTTGGGTTTAGCTTCGGTTTGGCGATTTTTTAAATCTTTAAAACGATCTCTGGTATGATCCTTTGCTGCCTGTTGTAGTTTCTTTGGTGGCTTCTTTAATGCTAATTCTCTAAGTTCTTCAAACTTTAGTCTTGCTAATACTGTGGGGTCATAGACAAAATATGGATCCGGATTCTTTATGTAGGTCTTGACATATTTTGACTGCTTTAGAACTTCTTCTGTGGTTACAAACTCATCCGATGGCGATTTTATAATACCGTTACTTTTACGATTGTTAGCCTCGTTTTTTAAACGTTCGCGTTCCTTTTCTTTTTCACGTTCGCGTTCCCTTAGTTGTTGTGTCACCGTTTTTCTAACGCTTAAGGTTGAACGCTTGGCCGGCACTGGCGGCGGGGTTTTCTTTTCTTTACGTTTAGCGTTACCGTTGCTCAGATAACCGTTACTTTTAAAAGGATTCTGTTGATCCACAATAGGTTCACCGGTAATAAATTTTCGTATTTTCTCATCATTCGGGTCGAATGAAACAGATTTCTTAAGTTTTGTTTTCAGCTCTTTTCTATCGCCCTCTTCCTCTTCTGTAGTGTAAAAGGAACGATCTGTAGAACGATCTGTATCACAGCCTTCATCTAGTGAACTATTACGCAGACAGCCGTTTGTTTTTGAATTTATCGTTTGCGTTTCGTTAAAGGAGTTTTGTTTGTTGGTGTCTATTAATGACTCCAATGATGTACTTTTTAGTGGCTCTTTTAGTTTATTCGATAGGTATTCGTTACTGCTCGTTTCTATAACGGTACATAATGATTCAGTGCTGACATCATTGCTGACTGGTTCTGACATGTCGCTTTAAAGGTGTGGTTTAAAGAATTTATGCTGGTGTTGGGAGATAGTTGTAGTGTAATTAGTAGTAGTGGGATTGATTGAAAAGAAAGAGTTGCTAAAGAGTTTGTTTGTTGGCTTATAATGACATGCATTGAATCTTCCAAGTCTTTACGTATTTCCTGTGTATGAGAAGCTGTAAAGAGTAGAGAAGATAATGAAGATTAATTTCTGGGAAGTGTGTGTGTGTTATCAGAGTTTCTACTTCATTCAACATTTTTTTTTAAATTTTAACAATAAGTAAAATATGTAGTTCAATGATACAAATTTAAAAAAAAGTAATCGTGTGCGGAACGATTAGAGAGGCAGAGTACGATTTTTTTAAACACTATCTAGGCCTAATTTTTTTTAATCAACTTAATAAGGACTTTACTTAAGCTAATACTATTTAATAAATAATGTGCATATAATTCAATGCAGGTCTTTACAGGCTTTTTGTCAAGTTTAAATTTTTTAGATGGCATCTGATTGTAAAATCTTTTTTTAATCAATGACATGATTTTATGTGATAACAAAAGACCGAACCTATCCATTCTCAAAACAACTTCTAACTAATAATGTTAAACCACTGTATTATGTTGGGTCATAAATCAGTGTAAATCAGTTTTAATCAAGCCTAAACTATTCATATTATCCAGAAGTTCTTTTCAAGAGTTTTTTCCGGTTCATACATTTTTTATATTTAAAAGAATTTCGCAGATATTTGTTTTACAATGGATGGATCAAAACTTCATATCCAATTGCACTCAATTTTTGGCCGATCGAGCCTGTGTAGCCTATTTCGGTATCTTGTGGGAACACGTCACCTTTTCTTTTGATCAATTCTGATCGCTCTTTCTTGATGCATCGTTTCGCCAAATTGTAGCAGCTTATAGTGAATAATTCTCTCTAATTGCAATACATTTTTGGTCGATCATCAAAAAGCCTGTGTGTAACATTGTCTAGATGGAACACATCACCTTTTCTTCTGATCAATTCTGATCACTCTTTTCTGAATGATGGCTTCGAAAAGTTATAGCAGTTTATAGTGGATAATTCCCTACCAATTCCATATAGTTGTCATATACTATATAAGCCATTTTTCTCTCCCTTAATAATACGCTTTAAAAGTCTTAAATATATTTGCTTTAATTCTTGCGGCACCTAAACATCGATCTGCTTCGAGTACACAGATTTTGTAAAATGATTTCAAACAATCATGTGGGTGATGTCTTGCTCTAGCAGCAACAAAATGTTAAGTATATTTTCAGTGCTGGCCAAGCAGAGCAAGATGGGTTTTTGACGCTAAATTTTCGACATAGAATCGAGCAAATTCCTCAAAAAGACATCGATTTTTTAATGTGTGTGAAGATAAATTTAACCATCTATTGCCCAAGAGACTTTATCATGAAAAAAACTATTACTTTTCGTATAGAATCTTTGCTTTTGACACAATTTAAGCTCAAAAGAAAATGTTTCATATTTTTATCAAGCCGCGAAGAACATAAAATGGTCCTGGTATTTAGAATTATCGAACGAAAATTTTTATTGTTATTGGAAGGAAATGCGGTACTTTGTAGAAATAATGATCACATATTGCAAAACTATACCTATATAATAAGTAAAGCATAAAAATAAGTAACGGTACTCGTAAGTACCGTTGGACAATAAAGAGATAAAATTTTTAGCCGATGCACTTCTGTTAAATTGTGTCTTGGCTATAGCAGAGCACTGTTATGTTAATAGCCAAGATACAATTTAACAGAAGTGCATCGGCTAAAAATTTTAAATTTATCTTCACTCACATGATTATATATTGTAAAGAAGCATCACATAGCATATTTCTTTCTGATATTTCACTTATTTTTAACTCAAAAGTACTTTTTACACGACAAATGAATTAGAAAATCATATTCACCAAAAATGTAACATTAAATGTCACCTTTCTAACAAATGTCCGTTTGACACAATCGAATTTGCTTTACCCGATATACATATGTACATATGTATGTATACATAATGACCGCCAACACTATCTAGTGTAATGATGACATCAATACCAATATTTTCTTTCTTTCTCATTGTAAACTTTACCCTTTAAAAAAGCCTACAAAATCTATTCCAAGAGAGTGTCTGTCCGTGAGAGATAGATATAGGGATACAAAAAGAGAGCAAAGTTAAATAAATTTCAAAAAAGCATAAACCAAACATTCAAAATAACTCACTTTAATATTTTTTCCTCTTAAATTGTTTTTAATATGCCGTTATTCCATTTACCGATCAACCATTCATTACAATTATTAGCGGTGCGGTTGCTTTTTATGTTTTTCAAACATCAACATCAACAACAATAACAATTATCATCAACATCAGCATCTGTTTAAGTAGCAATTCGAAAAAAAAGTTGGCTTCTTTGCTTTGTTGTTGCTATTGTTGACGTTGCTATTGTTGTAATGTTAGAATTTGTTGTAAACGCTGTTGCTACTGTTGCTACTTGAACTCTGAAACCATAAGAAATCTAATGCCCACAATTGTTGTAAGTCTGTAATGAGAGAAGAGAACGGAGCAAAGAAAGAAAGAGAGAGAGAGAGAGAGAAAGAAAAATAAATTAATTTTGATATTTTGGAATTTAATTTTGTTGTTGTTGTTAATGTTTATTTATTGTGTGAGAGAAACAAAAAATAAATATGAAAATAATTTTCTTGTCTTGCCTAAAGGGGGTGATACATTGGCAAATATTTGCTTGCAAACATCGCAAATAGCTAATCTTAATTCTTAAGGATAACTTACTTCTCCGTGAATGCAATTGGCTATTTACGATGTTTGGAAACAAATGTTTGCCAATGTATCACACCTTTTACACTTAATTACACTTCGTTACACAGTGATTTTCATTTTTACTGTTTGTTAACACAAAACAATATATTCATGAGATGTGATGACATTTTTTCTTCGTTTTATGGTGGCGAAAATATTTGTGAATGTTTCCATAGAGATGTTTATAGTGATGTATTGCGTTATTGGTATATAATTTCATACACTTCATGGAATTTGAATGCGAATGATTGATTTTCTTGCTATTGGTGAAAAATATTTTTTAAAACAAACTATTTAAGAAATAAGAAGATAAATAGAAATTTAAAATAAAAAAAAAAAAAAATAAAATTATACAAATATATGTAAATATGTATGTGTTAAACAACCACTTGCTTAAAAGTTGTTTGATGTTGGTTACATTTTTAGTGAAAACAGTTTTTTTCTTTAATTCATGGCTCGTATCAAAAGTTATATTGATTTGGAAATGAGTGAAATATTCGAAGAAATATCCTATATGATTCCAGGCAATTTTCATCTGTGCGCTGATAAATACAGAGCGTGGAATCATGGGCACTTCTATTGATATACATACATACATACATACATACATACATACATATGTGTATTCTGATAGTCAATAGGAGTGTATATGTAGACTTGAAACCAGTACGCTCGTGCTTTTCGAATGTCAACACCCTAGCCTTGTGGAACAAGGTTATACTTTGTTAGATTCCTGGACACACTGGGATTAGCTGATCCACTGCCAAGGGGAAGATCGATAAGTGGGAACATAAACTTCGGTTGTCATTTTGGGCACAATGCCCAGGTCTGAGGCAAGCGAAGTGACAGATGAAACTATTTACCTATAACCTTTTCAACCTTAATGTGGTACCTGACATGGAGTGTCGCCTATTCAGAGAGAAGGTGGATACGACGGAGCATATTCTCTGCGAATGTGTTGCTTTAGCAAACATTTGGAGGCTAACGTTTATGGAGTACTTACGAGTTCCCTCGGAGACTATATGGCCCATTGTGATACTCCCTATAGGACAGACCAATTGAAGAGGCCGAAAGGCCGGACATGGGAGAGTCCCAAAAAAGGTCCCCACCTAAAGGCCAGATATCAGTTCCTTCACTTGGGTCAATCAACATCGACAGAGACATTCCTAAAACAGTCCTGATCATGGAAGTGACATGCATCCAAGTGCTTTAGTCTAAGCTCCCATAGAGCGGGACAGTCACAGAAAAGTTGTTGTTATATACATTAAGTTGGGGCTATTCTTCTAGAACCTGCTCCGATTGGTGTTTCCAGATCGAGTGGACAGTCATAGCGGGTCTGCGTGTTTGGCACAATAGATCTTTTGAGTCCACAGTAATCAATAATAATGCTATGTGATGTTTGTATTTTACTATAAAAACCAACAGACACGGTGTTGTGCATCGTTATGCTAGGATAGGCCACACTGCATGTTTTGCTGCACTCATCCGGAGCTTGTATCGGCCGATTACCACTTGCTTCAGTATGATTGAAAAAAATTATTTAACCGTAAAGCTGCTGAAAATTGATTGAATAAACTTTTCGCCGGAAAACCCTTAAAGTTCTGCAGCGATAAGTTTCTGAAGCTACCAACAAAATAGTAAAAGGACACAGAAGGTATACTTATATATACTTAATTAAAACTTAATTTCAATAAAGAAAATTTAAATTAAAAAAACTTAATCTTAAATTCTTAGAAGAACGAATTAATCAGGAAACTGTTCCGTATTTCATCTTATCGGTGTAAAAAATAAACAAATTTTTAGAAGTCAGTTGTTATTTGGGCTTTAATGCACTGAAGCATTTTCACTACATTAAGTTTGGCTTTATCGAACAAACAAAAAAAAAAAACAAAAAATTAATCAAACCATTTTTTGAACGCACATCAACTTAAATTTAAAAAACTAATAGCTTTTGTTACAGTCTTCACCATGTTTTGTGTAATTTTTCCATTGTAATATAATGCATTTATGTTGATAATATTATGGTCTAAACACCAACTATGTGAAAATTTTCTGAAGAAAACAAAAAATATAATAATTATCACCATGACGTGAAGGTGTTAATTATTTCAAGTCGTTTAGAATCTGTGAAAAATTTCTTAAGAGAAGCTATAGATAAAAAGAACAACATGAAAATTAGATTTTCTTCTATTTTATTTTTATTTTTTATTAAACAATTTTATTGTTGCGTCATGTTCAACATTTGAATGGAGAAGCAAGCGTAAAAAAAATAAACCAACATTAAATACCTGTACCTTTTGAGAAAATTGTTGGCTTAATTTCAAAGCTTTAATTCGTTTCTCTTTTTTAATGGAACAGACTGATCTAATTTCCTTTTCGTTCATTTATTTTAGGGGAATATGTAATTATTTTTAGATTAAAGTTTCTTAAACATAAAAAATAAATATACATACACATATATAGTATATGTAGGTATGTAGGTAAAATATGAAAAGTTGCTTATTTAGGATTCTGCCTACTAAATATTATAAGGTATGATAGGGTATTGTTAGTTGATATAAACGAAAAGACTTCCGCTTCTATTTTTTTAATACTTTTTGTTTTATTTTTGTTGTCTGCAAATGGATGATTTCATTTTGAATTATTTGTTTGAGAACTATAAAATTGTACATATGTATGTAATTTAAATATAAATGAAAATTGGAGCGTTGTAGATAAGCTTAATATTTCATTAAAAGGAAATAGAAATTAAAAATAAGAAGAGAGTTTCTAAAGTTTAATAAGAAAATAATAATAATTTTAGGGCATTTATAAATCCCTTGATTTTGTGTATTTGTAGCACTCTTTGTATTGTAAAAATAAATGCAAATAACTATATGGAGCCAAGTTATCCTTAATATAAATTAGTTTTAAGCTAATTTCTCGTCAACATCAACATATTCTACTCTTCGAATATTTTTTTAGGCTAACGTCAAGTCTTAAGTTTAATACATGGGCTGAAAAGTTCCGGTCCTAACGAAGAAAACACTTTTTTATTTGTTCAAAATTAACTTTATTCATCAACGTAATCTCCATCAAGAGCAATGCAATCATTCCAGCGTCGCTCTAATATTTCAATACCACTTTTGTAAAACGATTTATCTTTTGCCTCAAAATAGGCCTCAGTTTCAGCGATAACCCCTTCATTCGTCCAGTACTCGCTGGGAGCTAAATCTGGCTCGGTGGATGTGGGAGCAATTCGAAGTTCAATTTTTGTAGTTTTGCCATTGTTTTGATTGACTTGTTTTTGGTCAACATTGAGCAAATGCGACAACTACTTTGAACAGAGTTTTCCTATAGTAAAATGCTCATGCAATATAAAGCCAACACGTTCGCTTGATATCTTTACTCTGTCGCTAACTCATGCAACTTCACTTTTCGATCATTCAAAACGATTTGTTTGAATTTTTCAATGTTTTCTGATGTTACCGTCTCATTTGGACGTTTACTACGTTGTGGATCATTGAAGTCAGCAAACCAATTTTTTATTGTTGTTTCTGATGAAGCAAAGTTCCCATAACACTTTTCGCTTGAACGGTATTTTTTCAGATCAAAAATCAGTGTAGAATTAAAACCCGAAATTGTTTTTGATCCATTGTTCTGAAAATAGCAAAAGCAGTGTCACTTAGCACAATTACTCAAAAACTAATTAATAGAATATCATGAAATTTTAATGGCTGTCTTTTGAAGGTTAGCACTAACTGAAAAAGAAGCGAATGGAATAAAACTAGCGCCATTTATATTTTAGTTCCCGGAATTCTCAGTCCATGTGTTACGTTAACAAATCCAATTCGACACATTAGGTAGAAGTAAAAAAGAAACTTTCTTTCTAATAATTAAGAGTGTCGTAAAATTAATTGAATAAGTTTACACAGTTTTTAGTCTTTAGATTGTTATTTTCATTAAATTATAAAGTACATAGGGTAGGATAATGACCTCCACAGCTGTGCTGGCACATACGCACTCTTTTGTCCAAATATTCTATGACATTTCTGTTTAATGGCATCTGAATTTCATTGATGCAGCGTTTAATTTCCTTTTGTAATGCACGGATGATTGTGGGTTTGTTGACAAAGACCTAAAGTCAAAAAAATCTAATAGTGTTCAATCCATATGTTTTTGGCGGCCAGTTCTGATCTCTGAAATCAGACAGTACACGACCAGGCTGTGGAACCGTCTTGTTGAAACCACATATTGGCTAATCAATAGCATTCATTTTGGTAGATATCGATCAGCAGCAACAGTTGACCAGCTTCATTTTCAAAACAAGTATGGCTCAATAGTAGGCATTATTGTCCCCAATCTGCACAAAACACTAACATGTTGAGAGTGGATTTCTTGTTCGACAATCAAACTGATATTTTAGCTATTAACCAAGCCATTAAGGTGCAAATGCGCTTTATCTATTAAGATGATTTTACTTTAGCTGCGGCCACCAGAGTTACTTTTTAAATATTGTTCAGTCATATAAAAATATGTTACTCTTTCCTACAACGCTCCGTTTTTACTTACCCTAAACCCTCAATTGTTTGCTGCAAATTCTAATCTTACAATAATTTTGGAATACCATTTCTTTAATTCTAACCTTTCACGCTACTTATGTCGGATTTTTTTGTATTTATGCCTTAAAAACGTTTGTATTGCTTTATGCTCACTCAGAGAGGTACTTAAAACTACAGATCAGAAAGCTATTAAAAGCCCATCAGTGATATTTATTGAATCTTCTTTAAAATCGTAGGCAAATTTGAATCACAAAATTAACATTGACGAATCCATTGATTTGTCAATGTTAATTTTTATACTTTTTAATGAATTAGCGAGTATATCAGAGCAATGCTTGCATGAGAGCATAAAGTATTAAAATTTCTAATAAATTTCAAACGTAAGCTGCCATTTTATATATTAACGAAATGCATTTGGTAATATGTGGTGCCCGCAAGTTAGCCAATTCACACGGAGGCACTATGGTGAATGCCTCAAAAAAAAAAAAAACATTTCTCTTTGAAAAACCAGTCAATTCTTTCGGCAAATTTGATCTGATTTGTCAGCGACACTATTAGAGTCCAGAATATGTTGCTATAAAGCGTGACAGCGTGTACAGATTTTTCTCATCGTAACAAATTTTAAATTAATCATAATGTGGTTAACCCATACTTTGCTATATATTGTACTTAAGACACTGTATGTGTAATACAATATACCCGCAAAAAGCCTAAGCACATTCCTATTATTTGATCTTTTCTTTTGCCAGAGTGAGTTAGAGCGAGGCAGAGCATTTTGGTTACTTTGCAAATTGGTGATATTAGACACCATTGGTTTTGACCACTCCAACCTCCATCTATCAAATTCGATATCACAAATAAGGGTGTGTAAAAGGGCCCTTGCACAAGAGCCACACAAATTGGGCCACTAAATTATCGTCGAATATTAATAGTCAAAGTTCTAAGACTTATTTTTCGAATACTTCTCGAGGCTCTGTCCACATAAGCCATCGTCTTGGAGATAATGAAATTCTGTAAGATAAACAAAACATAATACTTTTTTTCGATATCTCTTATCTTTTGAGTGAAATTTTGAATAAGTTTTTGATGACAACTATTTGATATTTAATAATTACTTTTTAATTCTTATAATGCCCCTAAATTTTATAACCGATTAAAATGTTTTAAATTTTTTTTATCATAAATTACTTTTCAAATAAAATTCAAGACATATTTGTCTGTTCTAGAGCCTTAGGGATTAGGTAAATAATTTAAATGATTACTAATGATTTCAAATACCACATTCTAGGTTAAATGCCTTTGTAAATAGAAAGTTTTTTACTTTTTGTCCGACATTTTATTATGACAAGCGTTTATTTAAATAAGAAAAACTAAAAGAAATTGTACTCTTCTTTGTTTTCCCTTTTTTGTTTGGTTTCTTGTCTAATAAGGCCTTCAAGTAATTCATCATTTTTTTTGGCCAATAAAAATAAGCGAACAGACATATAACCATAAATATTTCATAATTTTAATGAGGCATTTAATGAGTTGGAATTAAACCATGATGGCTAACGAGATACATATTCATGCCAGACACTCACTCATACTCTTAAAGTGAAGATAGAGTTTCAAAATCATGTAATCCACATCTCTACAATATTGTACATTGAATTAACAACAACTGCAGCAAAAATTAAATGGAACTGATTGAAGTCAAAAGATTATAAAATATTGTCTTAAGCCATATTTTGTACAATATTTCTTGTCCATCATTTGGCTTCACTTCTCATTAAACCAGGGAAGCAGACAAATTGAAGAGGAAATTATGATTTATTATACACGCCTTTAACTAGATTTACTATTACGTGTGGATCTTCAAGACATAAACCTCAAAACTTAAATAAAGAGAGTGAGTTGTAAAGACTGACCAGAAAAAAGTTTCAGAAGAAAAGCAGTTTCTTTGCTTAGTATAAAAAAAAAATTTTAAAAAAAAATTATTTTAGAGTATATGTATAATAATTAAAATAATGATCGAAAAGGAGTATTATATACCCTTAAACTACTTTAGTTTGTTGTAAAAAATTTTCCGTGCACAATCTTTTTTTTAAATTATATTCCTTATTCGTATTTATTGCAAAGTCAACATGGCAATCAAGAAGAAGTGTAGGTCAGGAAACTTTTATTGAAAAAGTCAACATTTATTTAGTGATTAAAAGTTGAAATGAGAACAGAACGAAACAGAAAATAAATACAAAATTATGCCAATATTGGCTTAATCATAAGCTCCAGTAATTGCAATAAACGCAATATTGATTACGCACGTTTACAATGAAACCATATGGATTCAAAATCAATTTATGTCTACTTAAGCAAAACGTATATGTGACATTAATTTTAGTGAAATGTGCCTTTTAGAAAACATATTATTAATATACAGTGCACTCGGGATAAGGGAAACACTCGTCTTCGTCACCATTCCAAAACATCAACCCTTTTTTTCAACATTGTCTACTCTAAAACGTCAACCAAACCATAAAGCTACAAATTAGGGGATTCCCCTTATAGCTATTATAAAAATGAAGTTACATACATATGTATGTATGTATTGTCTTTATCTGTTCGGTGGATTTTTTGTTTTCATTGGAAGCCTCTTTTGTTTCTGTGGATTTATTTTTGTTTGGTTTTAGCTTATAAACAATAAGAATGCTTTAAACTACGCTATCAATGTATTTTTATATTAAATTTTTACATTCGTAAACGTCAACAATCTGACAAACGTCAACACGCGCGGTTTTAATTAGTTGACGTTATCCCGAGTGCACTGTATATATAAATTAATTGTAAATAAAATTAATAATTTTTTGTCATGGTATCATGATATATATTTATAAAACAATTGTGTAGAGTCCCACTCTGTCTGAGATACGAAATTGCTGGAAATTGATAAAAACAAAAATAAAGTAAATGATATGCCATTGAAGTGATTGAAAATACTTGTTCATTGGAAATCACACAATATTTTTTGTACAATAAAAAACAAAAAAAGTAGAAAAACAATCTTATCTAAGCAATTGATAACGTTTTTATATGATACTACTCCTCTGTAATTTTTTTCTTTCAACACCTATTTGTAGTGAAGCCAATAAAATTTGGCAAATATTGAGACTGTTGCAAATGAGGAGGCACCAACAAAAAGGGAGTCGCTTGCTTTATTTTTATCATATTTGATTTCTTTTATCGATCATCACTTATTGTAATCAGTTTCGCAACATTGTTTTATATTACATTTATTATATTGACTTTAATTGCACAAAAACGTTTTATTAAATTTAAGGGCTTAGCACTTCATTAATAAAAAACTTTAATTTTATTAGCGTTCTAGAAAGGGTGGCAACCCACTGGGTAACTCAATTAAACCCACCCGGGTCTTATTGGGTATTATTTATATTTTTATAAAAACCCACCCGGGTTTTTTATTTAAAAGTTTTCGTAGGTTATTTACAACAAATATAAGTATAATTTACGTATTGGGAGTACAAATTAATTCAATCCTTTTTTAGCTCAAAAAGATAATAAATTTTATCAAAATAAAATTTTATCAAATCACTGTTTACAATTTCCAATTTCCGAGTACCGTCTCAGAACATCTTCTCGTCTTTTGGGGCGATCCAACTTTGAAGCCAATTTTATACTTCTTCAAAAGAAGTGGTTCGGTGACAAGTCAAAAGATATTGCATCCGTCGAATCATCGGGTGCAGCATTTGA
Organism: Wohlfahrtia magnifica; assembly: GCA_023159175.1. NCBI lineage: Eukaryota > Metazoa > Arthropoda > Insecta > Diptera > Sarcophagidae > Wohlfahrtia > Wohlfahrtia magnifica. Next base: position 648,556 of record JAKWBJ010000528.1, read on the forward strand.
TCATATGGCAACTTTAGCGATGTCGGGCCTAGCTTTTCATGCAGAAGAATAACTTAATCATTTCTGCCTTTTTATTCCGGCCGTTTTTCTGATAATTCACGGTTCAAACAAAGTAATTGCAGTCTGCTCCGAGCATCGATTTTTAGTAGCTCACAATACACGATGGCGCCTTGATTTCACCAAGAGTGCAAAATTGCATTACCAATACTAAAACAACGTAATTATAAGAGCAAACAAAATATATTGTCGATTTGAAAGAAATGTGGAAGCAGTTATAAAACCCAAAAACCCAATAAAACCCGGTGGATTAAACTCAGGCTTATGCCAACCCTGGTTCTAAATATGATTGTTATACAAGCATGATGTTATCCGACATGGAAAAATTGTTGCCTCTTTGAGAAAGTGTCTTATTTTGAAGAAGGTCAATAATAATCAGTTTCTAATGGTACAGGCCGGCCTTTACCAACATTCTTGAGTTTAGATTAGTCGCCAGTGGCTAGCAAGTGCACTTGGAAGCCCTATGCCCCTCTGTGATCCCTCAAGAAAAGAACACAAAATTTCATTGAGGAGCTAAATTCGGACATAAGATAGATTGAGCAAAGCTCGCTCTTAACCTGAATGCACAAGTCACGTGGTCCCTCGCTAAAGCTAACCGGTACTCCTGAGAAATGAATTAGATTCATCCTTGCGACAGTCTAGATCATAAAAGAAACGTGCACTGGGATGCTTTAGTCTAAGCTCCTGTAGGGCGGGGCAGTCAAAAGAAGATGTTGTAGCGATTTTTCCTTTCTCTCATACTAACAGCTCCTACAGTAGCCACAATATGAGATAGTCCTGGTCCTTTTCACTGACAAAAAGGTCAAAGCATCCTGGATCTCTTGCAAGTGGTAATATTAGACTACCTGCGTTCCACACTGCTCAACGCCCACTCATCTATCAATTTCGATAACGCCTGCTAAAGAACATGTATGTCCCTCTGTGCAAGATCCACACTCATAGATGACCACCTGGTTGCGCATTGCCGCCCCCATAACGAGCAGACATTTTGACTTAACTAGGTTGGTACTGAGAGTATCAATCTATGCCAGACTGTCCACATAGATATTTGAATATGCCAAGGTTCGTGATTTAATTCTCGAATACAGCTAGCGGCCCTATCGATGGCATAAGCCTCGGCGTAAAAGACAATTGAGTCACCGGGCAGCAGGGTTGGCAACCCAATGGATAACCTAATTAAACCAACTCGGGTTATGTAAACCAAGCTGGGTTTTTTATTTAAAGGTTTTCATAGTTTATTTACAACAAAAATGATTAAAATTTACATACTGGGAGTACAAATTAATTCGGTCCGGTTCTTTAACTCAAAAAAGATAATGGATTAACAAATTAATCAAAATAAAAAGAGTATGAATCATGTCTCAGAAAAACTTTTCGGTTTTGAGCAAGTCGATTTTATATTTCTTCAAAAAAAGTGATGCAGTGACATAACAAAAGATATTGTACTCGTCGAAACAGCCAATATTCAGAAGGAGCAGTGTTTGGAGAAACGACAATTGCGGCATTTGATCATTTTTAACAATTGTTTGGCATTTTTTTCGACGTGTGGCCGAACGTTGTCATGCAAAAGATTAACTTAATCGTGTCTGTCTTTAGATTCCGATAGTTTTTCTCATAATACACAGTTCAAACGAAGTAAATGCAAACTGTCTCGATCACATGATTTTAGCAGCTCAAAGTACACAATTCCGTCTTGCTCCCACCAATAGTCCAAATTTGCATTATAAATACTAAAACAAAGTTATTGTACTAAGAAATAAAAAATATTGCCGTAATGACTGGGCTAGGTTTTTTTTAATAAGCCGGGTTATTGCCCACCCTGCCAGTGCGTTTACAAGCCTGCATTTGCTTCTGAATTGTGAAAATTCTAATAAAAAAACTACTACAAAAAACTGACAAAAACGAAAAATCTTGCTTAATGTTGAATAATGGAGTTTAGAGAGATGGACAAAACTGGCGAAAATGAAGTGAAAACAATCCAAGACAGTTGTGTGGAGTTGTCCTTTCAGCAAATGGTGTACATTATTCAAAAGATTAATGAAATAATAATCAAAAACTTGTAGCCTTTGTTTTATAATAATGTTGTTTTATAAAACGGGACTGTTTCTAGCCCTTCAAGATTGTACGATGTGTCGACCATTGATTAGTTTCTTTGAGTGTACGTAATTCCATGTTTTATGTGAAGAGTTAACACTTGAGTAATTGGAAGTCAAGTTCTTCAAAAAGTGGTTATAAAAGAAAGACTTGTTGTTGATTTTTATTAGGAGTTTGAGGTTAGTAGAGTTTGTTAGCCTTTCGCGGTATACGTACAGTAGAGCTTCTGTTTTAACTTTTCATTAGTTCCTTCGTCCCAAACCTATAATATAGAGTCACTTAACACTCTGTTTATTTTCTACAATATTCTTTCATGCAATTATCGCAACGCATCAACTATGGGTACAGCAATCGTGTGATGACTCGATAGTTTATCATGCGGCAACAATAATGTGTTCTTGTATGACAATTGAAATGGGCAATACGTATCATTATTTACATTTTTTAAATTTATTTTCGTATAACAAAATTGGACAATTTTAATATTTTGCGGCAATAAAACAGTATAGAAATTGTGTCATATTGGTGCATTTGCGATAATCCTGTGATCCCGGTTTAAGTCCGTTACAAATATCATTTTTTTTTTTTTTTTTTTTTTTTTTTGAGGAAGAGATGATTTTGCGTTAGCGTTTCACACTGTGAAAATAATATTTCAGATTTCTAGAACGCTGGGAGCTTTCAGAGCTCCGTTATGTGATTTATTTGGTGCTAGTTGTCGCAGTTCGCTTTGCTTTGATTTAGTGTTTTACTTCGTCTCTTTTTGGCGTGATTTCTCCTACGACTCTCTTCCCACTCTTGCCTATCCCTTTCAAATAAATTTGTTGTGCTTTCATTTTTTCAATACTCTTAAGCTAACCTTCCACCTTGAATTACAGTATGTCTATTTCAATAAAAAAAAAATATTACGTCGAATTCGATCAAAATTCAGCATCAAAAGTCGTCACCACATATTTGTTTACGGGATGTTAAATGAAATAATTCTCCGATATATTGGAAAAAGAGTCTCATTGATTGTTATGTTTGACTTAAATTTCTCAATAACGCTGACTTGATCAGTATAAATTCAGGCACAATGTACACCTTATGGTGCTACAGGGTGGTCTCTTTTCATAGGCCTTTTGTAGCCTTCATTTAAATATTAATAATTTTATTAGAAATTTTTACATTATGAATAAATTTTGTGGTCTAAATTGAAATAAAGAAAAATTGGAAAAAAAAAACTTACAAAATAAAAACTGTGCACATGCGCGTTTAGCCAACTGAAAAAAAAAATTGTTTTAATAATCACTCGTTAGTGAAAATTTTTTTCTTATAAACGTACTCTCGTATAAGCCTCAGTAATCGTTTGTAACGTTTGTGGTATTAGAAACTTACAGTTTAGTATTGGAAATTTGTTTATGGACTGGAAAAGTCTTTTGTTTTGTTGCCGTAGTTGTGGCTGTTGATGTTCATTTTAACCATTTTCATTTTTTCTTTCCGCTAAAAATGGTTTGTTAATAAAGATCTCCACAATAACTACACAAAATTTAACCAAAATTTAACAAAAAAAACCAGCATTTATTATAAAAAAGCCAGCCGACCGACTGATAGATAGACAGACAGTCTGACCGACCTTTCACTTATTGTTTTAGTTTTAGATCTGCAGTTAGTTATTGCTATAGTTGTTGTTGTTTTTGTTGTTACTTTTTACCGTAATCCAGTGCAACTATAATTTTTATACGAGTTCGAGTGTTTGCCGTAGATACTCGTACATACATACGTACATATAACGGTATTTTCAATTTTTTGTTTGTTTGTGGTCTAAAGATTATTTTAGTCTATTGTGGTTAAATTTTATATTTTTTATTTTTAATGTTGCAGCCATTGTTACTGTAGTTTATATGTAACATTTATACCACAAACCATTTTATTTCTCCATTTTGTTGTTGTTGCTTTCTTATTGTGAAGTGCAGATGAAAACTATGAGCGCATCTTTCATCGGGTCGCTCGATTAAGTTAAACCGGTTGATTCTAAAGTTCAAATCCATAGTGCAACATACTTAGTTTTGTTTTTAGAACATCTAATGATCATTTAGATGCTACTAATGATCATTCTTGTTATTATAATTATAGTGATCATTATTTCTTAAGTATAATTGCTTATTCAAGCATTTCTTAAACATGGAGACACAACAGTATCAAGGTATTCATATATATTGGAAGTTTAGAAATAAAAAAGAGAAGATATTGTGGTTTAATGTTTTAATGCTGTAAATAAATTGTAAAAAGGGGGAGAGATGAAAACAAAATATGTTGAAAAGAATACTACAGAATAAACTAAGAGTTTTTTAAACAAAACTTTACTTTCTTTAAACCATAAAACAAAATAAAGTGGAAAATTAGAACGACAAACAATTATGGGTATTGATGCAGTACTAAAAATATTTAACGTGCTCACTGTAACATTTTCAGTCTAACTTTGAATACTTGGTACTTTTTTAATAATAACTCTTTGTATACCATGGCATAATGAATTTAAGTATGATTAACTTGAATCTGGTCAAAATGTCTCTATACAAATAAAATTATAAGGTACGACTATGTACGTTATGAATAATTCACTCGCCAAATCGATTAACAACATTACTTAGAATTTACATGAGAAATATAAAAAAAAGTAATACAAATTTACAAGTGTACCTATCTAAAACCCGGCATGCTCCGCTAACCCTATCTTAAATATCATTTTAACCATTATCTCAAACAAATACAAACATTTAAGATAACCTTTAGTTTCTTCTAAAAATATACTGTAAAATCTGCTTTTTAGCTGTGTAGTTATCCCTCGTATAATGCGGTACTTATTTAACACGGTTTCGATAGTACACGGTACAAAATATATATATATGTACATATATGGTATGTATTTTATAATGTTAAATTTTATAATTTTGTTGTTGATTAAAAACTTGAAGTTTACTTAGTTTTTCATTTACATTTACATGTGTTGCGAAATTTCAGCTTTCGCAAGACTTTACACCGTACGAATTAGTTTCGATATTACACGGTACATATTGCATTGATTTAAATTACTTCATAGTTTCATAAAACACGGTTTTGATATAGTACCGTATTCGTATAGCACGGTTTCGATATCACCCATAAAATTACATTGACTTTATAGTTTCGTATAACACGATTTCGATTTAACACGGTACTTTATAATCGTGTTATACGTGGGACAACTGTAGATAGTCTTCAAACAAACATACATTAATTTTGCAATACCCGCTTATGCAATCTTTTCCAACTTTTTGGCTGATGTCAATAGATAACGAATCATTAATTATTGTGCTCCGTGTAAAATAAATTCCATATTTAGTATGAATTGTGGATCCTATGCTCACTTATCCTGTCTCACCCAGTTAGTGATTGATGATGTGTATTGTTTGAAACAAATTTAGAAACTTATACTTTTAACACTCTCAAGATATACAGAAATCTATATTTTCTATGTATGGTTGATGCCATGCCCACTTATCCAATTCCGCACATTTTTTGACTGATGATATCTAATGACTACAAAAACATTTAGACCAAATTTAGAAACTTACTCTTTAATCGTTATCAGGACATACGAAAATTCAACCAACTTTTGGTCTGAGGATTTGTGGTGACTGTTAAGTTCAATTCAAAAACATTCGCTTTTCAAGATATAAGTACCAATATTTAGTTTAAATGGGAGGTACCATGCCCTCTTTTGACCGATGATTTGTATTGGCTATGAAGCTGTTTGGATAAAATTTAAATATTAACTTCGTATGGGCGTGACGCCGTCCAGTTGGAATTTATGAAATTTATAAAGCCTATAGTTCCAGACATACAGAAAGATACTGTAAAAGTTTCAAGGAATTCGGTTGAGCCGTAGGATTCGGTTGAGCATATAAGATTATGTTGCTATTAAGTAGTGTAAATACGTATGTTACATACGATCAGAGAAATTTAATTCGTGTACAAGTTAAGAGCCAATAAAGTGTTTTAACATTACTATCTTATACAATTAAAAAGCGGAGTTAATCGATTTGACAAGTGAAACATTCATCACCACCATTATTTTAAATTTGTCTTATAGAACAAAATTTTTTTATGCTCAAAAAAACTCTAGACCAGTTAGGCATAATTTTGTGCCATAAAATCTTAACTTTAAGAAAGATAATGAGATTTTTAATACAGTGCATAAAACATTAAATTTATTAGGCAAAAGTGCAAGTCTTATTTGAGAAAGCCTTAGTGGAAAATTAAAATGAAAATTGACAAAATATTTTTTTAATGCTACCGTGCAAATTACTTTCTCCTAAAATGGTTTTCTTATATTTGCTTACTCTCGCATAAGATCTGCAATATGCAGTCGAAGGACTTGGTGAGATTGGCTCGCAATGTTGGACTTGAAATAAATACTCGTATTAAGGAAACCAAGGCCATGAAAGTCAACTATACTAGCGCTGAAAATATCATGCTACAAGGTCAACTATTCGAGTATGTAGATTAGCTTCTGCTGTCTAGGAAGTACAATAACTAGATACAAACGTCACCTTCTACTGCCTCCAGGATTCCAGTCGATGGCATTCCTAGTTATGTCGTGTTGTGACCATCCATCTTTAATTCCATTGTTTTATTTCAACAGCTATGATGTGTTGTCTGCCTTAGTTGACGGTTGCTTGTGGTATTTGATCAAAAATTTTCAAAACGGTTTGTAAATACTTGTAGGGCTTTTATGTATATCACAAATTGCATTATCCCATGCCTTGCAACCATACAACAAACAGCACAGATTTTACGCAGCTGTTAATGGTTAGGGGTTAGAAATTTGGGGTGTTCGCTCCCATGACCCTAGTTTCCGAGATGCTCAGTCTAAGACCGTATCTCCTTGCTTCCCTTGCCAGTAGTGCGATTCAATAACTTTTAACTATATGACATTCGCAAAAAAGTCGAAAATTTTTATTGTTTGCAGCAACGATTATAAGATTCACTAAGTACACTTTAGGATAGTCGACACTCTATTTTTCAATGGCATCTCTGTCAACTGAAATATGCAAAAAGCGAAAAGCACAAAGAAGAATAGAAAAAAACGCCGTGGTTTTGTTGCAGAGAAACAGCTGCTGCCCAAAGTAATCTTTCAGCGAATATCGTAAACAATAGTTACTGAATATTCAAATTGGCAGTTCTTTTGTTAATGTTAAAAACAATTGGATTATCGTCAAAACATATTAGTGAGCCGCACTACAGGTCGTCTAGTTTTCCCTTTATATCAGACCATTTTTAAGACAGTAAACAGATGTTATATAAATAGTCTAGATTCTCTAAGCGACCCCTGCTAATGCTTCGACGTGCCCAGGTTATGTGTCTCATTACACTATCTATGGCCAAAATGAACAGTAGTGGTGCAAGAGTGATACTTTTGCCTTGTTAGCTTACCAGATCCTCATGAGCTATGCGGCCGCTGGCGTCTTCCTATAGAGATTGGCGTAGTAATATTAGCTTATTATTTAGACGAATTAAGCTCAGAATATACAACTCATGTATTAAATCAGTTCTTTTGTATGAATAACATCACGCAAAAGCTCCAGATAATGATCAAAAAGTGTCTTAGATGCAGAATTATCTGTCCTAACACCATAAGTAACACAGAACTGTGGAACATGACTAATAAGGAATCATTACTCAATAAGACAATAAAGGAAATGGTGGTGGATCGTGGTCACACCATCCAAAAAAGTCCTGATAGTATCACCAAGAACTAAGACAAAACAATTTAACATGGGAAGAAGCAAAAAAACAGCGGAAGAAGCAAAAAAACAACCGTGTAAGAAGAGGAACCATTTGAGGAGTAACGTGGAAAAAATAGTTCTCCTTTTTCTGCTAATTTAATGGGAACTGATATCTCCCTGACAAAAATAATTCACAGTTAAGCACAAAACCCCTGTGCCTCAGTACTTTTTCCCTTGACATAGTTTGATTTGTTAACATAATTTTCGTTAAGAAGCTGAATTCATCATTTACGTATTTATTTGAGTTTTATAGTTTGTATGAAATTAGAAGTGTTAACAAGGTGCAATACATTACATTCAATAAAATGCAAAGTAACAGATAAAATATCTGCAAGATTAAAAAAAATTCTAGAGACGTGTTCCAGTCGTGATTTGATGTTGTCTTGATTCTTGAAATAGTAATTAAAAAAGTTTTCCTTAGGATGTTCTTTTTGTTAACATTCAAAGTGCATTAACAGTTTAATTCAATTTGAACAGCTGTTTTACGAAGGGAACAATTGTTTTACGGAAACATCACGATAACAATTTTCCCCTTAAGGCAAACTTCTCTTTCATGGGAACACAATTGACTCTTTTTTTGTTCCCGATAGGGCTGACTATATTTATTCCATTTTTTTTAAATTTTTTTTACTAAATTTTTAGATATTTCAATGTGAATACCCTTATTAATAATTTGTTTATCTGCTGAAATTTTTTTATATTGTATTTTTTATTAATTTTTAGGTCCAACTTCGGTAGTAGTTTTCTGAAGAATATATTCGTATGTTTTTTATTTTTAACTCATGCCACCATTATCCACACAACTACACTCCACTTCACAGCATTTTTAAGTTTTTGGAATTCATTTCTTTTTCTCTCAATTTCTTTTGAATGCATTTCATGCCAAAAATCATAAAAACAAATCTTTTTTCTGTGCTTTTTTATTTTATTTTATTTTATTTTATTTTATTTTATTTTATTTTATTTTATTTTATTTTATTTTATTTTATTTTTAATTTTTATCTTTTCAACTTTCAACAACAATGACATCGTAAATGTGTGCAGAAAGTGCAATTTTTATTTCAAAGTGTTTTTCTTAAGCATGGTCTGTGGCGGTATTCGATGGAACGGTTGGTTGGTCGATTTTATTAAAGTTTAAGACCTCTTTTCAAAAATAATAAAATAAAAGAAAGAATCATAAAAAAGGATTTTATTCACTTAAATAGTGGAACTAAATTCTCGGTTCATCACAGTTTACAGTTTTATGGTTGATACCTTAACATGAAACGGTGCATTTGTGTTTCTTTTTTCCATAATAGCTGGTGTTTTGTCTTTATGTTTCTGTTAAAAAAAGATATGTCTAACATTTGAGTTTCTTCTTTTTTTCTGAAGGTTCACTGTATGTAAAACATTGAAGTCATGTGTGGCCTTAATCTTGGATTTTTTGTTACTGCTGCTGCAGTTAATTAAAGCTTAAACTAGATTTTGCCACCAAGTTGTCGGGAAAAGTAAAAATTAAGTAACTGCTAGCCAAAATCATGAGAAACAAAATTTGCTGAATTTTTTTTCTTAGAATAGGTTCAAAGGTTGTGATTGTTGTTATTTTTGACCTTAAATGTAATTGAAGTTCTTTTACATGATTGGTCGCATTTTTATAATATTATAAGTAATTTTGAAGTAATCTTACTTTTTTCTCTCTTTTTTCTACTTTTTTTCTTTTGCAACCATACAAAATGTCATGAAGAATTGTTTGCCGTGGATAAAGTGCAGAAAGCTTATTTCGGCATGGTTGGTTTTAGGTTTTTTTATATTTTTTCGCCATTATAATTTTTTTTGCATTTTTTTCATGACCATTGCACGTCTGTAAGTATAAAAGAAATTTCAAAAAAATATTTTATATAAATATACGCCGAGTTAAGGCAAAAAATAAATAAATAAAAATATATGTAAAGCACTTTACAATAAAAGAAAAAAATATTTTAAAAGATATCAAAAGAGAAAAAAACTTAAGAAAATGGGTGTGACTCACACAGTATGACTTTACTTTGCTTTTCGAGAAAAAAGAAGTCAGAAACCTAAAGGAATATTTTTTGGGCATTTAAAAAAGGTCTTTAAACTTGTTAAGACATAATTGATTGTAAAACGAGTATAGTATGTATATAGATTATGGCTATAAAATTATTAGCAGTTTATTAGGTCCCCTGCGCTTTAAAAGGAAAAATGTGCCTGAAATTTGTATAAAATTAAACTGTGATTAAGTGTGAAATTGTTTTATATACAAATTACTCAAAGTTATTTATTACTTCTTAGCAATAGCAACATATCAACCACTTTTTTATTGAGTTCTATTTTTACCCTTTACAAGAAAAACAGTCTAACGTGCTATATGAACTAGAAAGTTTTAAGGATATTTTGTTTATTTAAAGGTTTTTATGATAGACTATGTTCTTGATATATGCCATTATGATTATTATTATCATTGAGGTACAAGAGTGCTAAGACCTCTCGATTTATTGTACCGGGCAAAAGCCCGGTTAGTATCCTCAGGTTGTCGTCTCAGAAACGTACGGCCAGAGAAGAGTACCCGCCTCTCATTATTCTCACTTCTGCTGAGTATGTCCTTCCAGCCCGCCATTCCCACAAAAGGGTTCTGGCCCCACGAGTGGAGTGGAAGCTCCCTTTCTGACCAGTTTATCAGCCCTTTTATTCCACGGAATTCCTACATGACCCGAGACCCAGCATATGCCAACCCTGTTGTCCCTGCCCAGCTGATTTAGATTACCAAGACATTTCCAAACTAGCCCTGAGTCAAACTCATAGGAGCCAAGTGCTCAAGTGGCGGCCTGATTATCAGATAGTATGGCTATGTTTTGTCCTCTATATATCCTCTCCTGGTTAAACTTAACCTGGAATATTCTGGCGAGTTTTCCCCTAGGTACCGAATATTCCCTCTTAGGGCCAAACACTCCATCCGTGTGCCACAGAATGGTCCACTCTCTAAAGGAGTAAGTTTCTAGACCTTACTACTCACTTCTATTACTCAGTTTTGCCTTGAGTTATTTTCCAAAGTCATAGAGTTTCATGATCCTGTCCACATAATAGACAAGTAGGGAGTAGTCGACCATTCGGCTAAACAGGTTAACATGATCTCCGCATAATCTCCCATTATTCTTGTCATGGCCTCTATGGCTCTATTTCTCACTGCCAAGTGCAGCGGACTAGGGTCAAATAGAACCTCGAGTGCAGCTGTAGGACAAGTTCTAATTGCCGCAGCTATGCTTATGCACAATAATCTTTGTACCTTATTTAACTGTGTCTGAGTTGTTCCCAAACTCGTTCTTACCGCCGTATGTCACAATCGGTCGAACCATCATATAACCATCATCCAGTATAATATTCTGGGGTTACAGCCCCGCAGCGCATGCGTGGCTTTTCTTAAGACAGACTTCACTTGAGCTTTCTACGTCAGATATTTAACTTTCTTCATTGGTGGTATTTGCTAACCCAGGAGTTAAATATCCCTCCACCTAGGTAGTTTTCTTTTCCTAGTGAATTGTACTATCATGGTTTTGCTCGGGTTAATGTTTAATTCTGTAGTTCCACATCGCCGATTCACAATTCTGTATGATTTCACACAAAGTATCCTCGAGCCTACCCATTGCTATCAGAAAGATGTCGTCTGCATAGCCCTGGCAGTTAATGCCCGCAATATATACTTTTTCTAAAAGTTCATCAACAACTAGATTCCATATTAAGGGCGATAGAAACCCTAATTGTGGGTAACTCTAGTAGTGCTGATACTTATATTAATGTTCCCTGCACTAGTTTCCGCAGATATAGTACGAAGGATCTCTGGCATCCATCTAAATATAGTATAGTCCTTCACCTTCCTTCTAGCGCCCTCTCTACAACTTCATGAGAAGTGTTGTTAAAGACCCATTCTATGTGCGGAAAAGCCCATACAGTAATCTCATTTTTTTCTAACGATTACTGTCATTGGATTTAAAGTTGAATATTCTTATAAACAAAACATCTTAGTAGAGCTCAGATAATATGCTAAATGCCATTTGAATGTTTTGATCTCATTGGCTCACAGTAAGTGATTAAAAAGTCTGTAGTTAGAGATTATAGAATTAAACCCACAGGTCAGCCGAAGAATTGGAAGACGATCTCCCATAAGACCACTGGGAGCCAAATTAAGTAAATCTAGTATATAAAATTCTCGTGTCGCGGTGTTTGTTGCCAAACTCCTCCGATATGGTTCGATTTTCATGAAATTTTGTGTGTATATAGGGTAGGTCTGAGAATCGGTCAACATCTGCTTTTCATACCCCTAACTGTTAAGGGTGACCCGCCCCAAGGAACAATTAATGCCCCACCTAAATAACGTACCGACTTCGATGAAATTTTAAACTATGTGTTCTGCGTACCGTAGAACACATATGGTTTACTTTTTTTTTCAGAGGGGTGGTACAGTGGATATTTCCCAAGCTATAGTAATGAAATTTGGTACAATAGTACAAAGTACTATAAACAACATTTATTCTAAAAATTGGTTTTTTACTCCCATCGGCCAAAACTTTGTAATGGAACGAGATTTCCTGTAAAAAAGTTAATGGGCAATGTTACTGTATCCACTATTTTTATTGAAAACTTCAAAGTTGAAAAAGTTTTGATTCCACGCATTCCAATGATACCATCGGACTTGCCGTTGGAGTTTAAACGTGCACGATTTCCAGTGGGTGTTGCCTTTCGATTGACCATTAATAAGACGCAAGGCCAGTCTTTAAGTATTTGTGGGATAAACTTAGAATTTCCAGTATTCTCTCACGGACAATTATACGTTACCTGTTTACGAGACGGCAAACCATCTGTATTATTAACTTATTGTGAAGAAAATGGAAAAACAAAAAATATTATTGTCTTTTGTAGAGTATTACAATAAATATATAATGTGAATTACAACTGTTTTGGGCAATAAAAAAATATTTTGGGTGGGACGAGGTTCGCCGGATCAACTATTTTTTTTTTAAAACTTTTTAAAAGAGTTTATTAAGGAAAGCAAATATTTAAAATAATGAATAATTGTGGACTTACGAACGAGGTGAAATATTTAGGAATTAAAGACGCATTTTAAGTCAGTGATAAGAAAGACTTTAAAGAGTCTCTTGATTACGAAGCAACTAGTTGGTAGGTCCTGGAGCATAAGTTAAGTTAAGGGTAAGTCCAGTAAGTAATTTTAACTGGTCAATGGGGTTCCAGTATGGTGGTAAAAACCTAGATATACAACGGCTATATCGAGGCTATGTAAACTGCAGAGACATGCATGCCTTAGTATCTTATGACTGCTTTGCAGGCAATCTCCATTTATATGAAGGAAAAATTCAAGACGGGCAAACTTATTGGTCATCTTCTGTCATTGAATATGATTGGGCACATATTTCATAAATCTCAGCCGGCGATCACATGGATCCTCTGCACCGCATCGTAAGAAAGTACAGGGTCAACTTTAAGCGGACACACCAAAATTTTCAAGGGGGAACTGTACGCAATATTGGAAGCTGGTAATCCTATCTAAAAAGAAGCACACGAGAGTAAAGATGAAAATACTCTCAGAATGTTAGTCTGTCAATCGATGGAAAATTAAACCTAGTAGGCTTGATAGCCAAAGTATCAAGTGTTCAGGACCAGTTTTCTGTTTTGAGCTACAGAGTACCTGATTGCAGGTTGCTCTAAAGCTGGAAAGGCCTATTTATACTTTCGGTGACACTAACGGTTCACTATGCCTGTAATAAGCACCACCACAACACTAGCACCTGCAGATTCTGTAGAGAGGAAGAGAAGTCAATGGAATACTTGATCACAAACTGCGTGGCACTGAAACTCAAGATATACATTCTACTACACGCATATGCGCAAGATCAACAGAGCTTTGTTGATTCTGCTATTGAGGTATCTGGTCCGGTTTCTTGGCATATTGCATCCATGATTGAAAAGAGGAGGCGCAATAGATCAACAGTAGTTGCAGTGCAAAGACCATATTGGGCCTGACCCAATTTATACTCCATTATAACATATTACCAAATAAAATCTTATTTAACATGATTTTTATTTTTTCAATGTCAGTATGTTTGTTTTCTCGAACTTTATCCATTTAAAGATGTACATACTAGCAGCTCCGGTCAAGTTGAGTTTCACACAATTTCGTACAGTAAATACGTCTTATTTACGTTGAGTTTAACATTCTTAAAATTTCAATCTGTCCTTTAATTATGAGAGCAATTTTTTTGAAGCGTTGAGGCATTTGTTTAATATCAGTGAGGTGGGCTTAAAAAGTAGATTATTTTAAAATGCTTACTTTGCAAAGCTTTTTTCTGTTTATTTTTGGTATTATCGATGTGCTTTTAATCACTGTAAAATAACATAAAGAGGATATGGTATAGAAGTTTATTATTCTAAAACAAAACTTTTTTAACGTTTTACTTGCAAATTTTTATATCAAAAATACTTCTGAAAGAAAAAAAATTTCGAGTTCATAAAAGGATCTATAAAAGATTCTATAAAAAATACCAAAAGAATTTATAATCAAAGCCAAAAAAAAGAAAAGCCTTCCAGACAAATTCTTTAATCTTTTGCATTTCATCGCAAAGTCGCTGAAATAATCTGTCCCAAAAACTCATTTTCCAATTTAAAATTGAGCACAAATAAAACAACAACAACATATTGCTCTAAATATCCCATTGAAAATATTTAAACTGCATATAAAGAAAAAAATTTAAATAAAATTTATAACCGAAAAAAAGATAAAAGAATTGCATTAATTTCCTACGCTTTCATATGGAAAAGAAAAATTACAACAAACAAGTGCACAAATATGACATGGAAAACATTGGAAAAACTCTTATACTCGCATATAAGATATTTACAATAAAATAAAAAAAGGGCTCCCTTGACATATTGAAAAACAAAAAAAAAAACAGAAACTGTGTTAAAAATAATGGAATAGAGCAGCAGTTTTTCTTCTTTATTATTTATTTTCGTTTGCTATTATGGAAATCGTTAAAACATACGAAACTTTTAAAATCTGCTTCACCCGAAATTAAATTGCAAACATACCGGAAGGATATAAAACAACAAAAAATTGCTACAACAAATACTTTTTCTATCAAATACCAAAAGAGATATCTAAAGAACTAAAACATGAAATCGTTTAAAATTTTCATTCAGAAATTCCCCAAAAGACCTTTAGAGACCAAATAAATTTAGTAGATCGCATAGTAGTAATAGAACAACCACTAGACAAAAAGACTCTATAACTTTGTTGTTGTTGTTGCCGTTGCTTTATTTGTTTTTATCCCGAAACGAATGAATTTATTTTTCGGTATAGAAATATTTCTAATAAAAGACTGCGAAAGAAAAAAAAAAAACTCAAGAATTGGGGATGAAATTAAAACGGCACAAATCCATGAACAAAAAATATTATTTTCTTTTTGTCGATGTTTTATTTTTCCATGTGGGGTTATAAACGGGTGGTGGATTGCAGCAGTTGTCTCTACTCGTAAAACTGTTGTTGGCATGACCATGAACATATTAAGCATTGTAATGCAATCAATGAAAGGAAGTACAGTAGTGGGTAATAGAAGAGCACTGCAAAATGATTAATCTCATATGCTGCAAAGAATACGTACAAATTTAATAGTAAAAGATCTCTTTCTATATTATCCAGGTCAATATTTTATAATAGGCATGAGAAAAAATAACCAACATTTTGTTTAGCTCTCGATCAATTTTCATTGAACCTGAAGGCCCTTTTAAAGGTTTTTGGGAAAAAAATTTTATTTCGGGGAAACAATATTAGAAACAGGAACAGGATTACTAATATTATTACTTTCACTTAAAGAAGAACCTCATTATTAATATTTAACAGTGTTAAATATCTGGTAGAGGTATTGGATAGTAAACTCAACTGAAACTTGAACTGAACTGAATTACAAGGCCAACAAAAGCACCGACAACATTATCATCTATTCATAATGTTGAAGTGGTTAAATAAATGAATATTGTGAAATTACGGATATGCTAAGATTCTAGACATTTATTATTCTTATCAGCCAGTAAAATGCTTAACGGCAGACGCTCCGAATCTTTTGTGGCAGTCCAAGTTTGAAGCTGATTTTATATTCCTTCAAACGAAGTGATTCGGTGGCATGCCAAAGATATTGTATTCGTCGAAACAGCCAATAATCAGAAGGAACAATGTTGGGAAAATACGGCAGGTGCAGAATATGATCCTTTCTGACAATCGTTCGGCAACTTTTGCGACGAAAGGCCGAGCGTTGTCATAAGAGTTGCCAGATGGCCCTGATCTCGCTTGATTTATAAGTATTTTTACAGCTTGCCAAGAATCAAGAAAATTTATAGTTTGAGATGATTTTTTAAACTACAATTTTTTTCTTAAGTAAATTAATAACGTAAAGCGTTTTAAGTGTATTTGTTTCGTAGTTTAGTTTATATATTTGTAATTAATTAATTATATTTGTAATTAATTTTTTAAAAAACATTTACAATTTTAACGATTTCTTATATTAAAAAAGCTTTATTAAACCAAATAAGTGCCGTTTTGATAAGCAAATTGTTGGCATTTTTACGGTAAAGGCATCAGTGTAGAACTTCTGAGCGAAAAGAGAGTTCTACAGAGATCAAAACAAATGATAATCTTATTGTGCAATGTCCGGGCTATATGATGGATGCGTCAAAAATTTTCCAATTTCAATTTCTGCCGGGTGATGTGTGTGTGGTCTGACATTGCATGATGGAACAGAACACCTTTTCTGTTGACAAATTCCGGCCATTGAATTGCTTGCTTCAATTCTGTTAATTATTGATAGCTAAGATCAGAATCAATCGCCTGACCAGATTTTCGAAGCTCATAATAAGCAAATCCTTTTCAATCCCACCAGACACACAGCATTAACATTCTCGGTGTCAATTCCGACTTTACCACTCACTGTCTTTGAATTTTCACCTTACTGTGTCTATGATCCACTTTTTATCGCCTGCAATCATTCAGCCTTATCAAATAAGCTATAGTCATACCTGATGCAATTAATATTACTGGAAATATTACATGCTAGATCCATTTTAACCGAAGTTTTAGAACATCAGTATTTTTGACCGTCAAGTTTTTTTTTTCAAAACCAAGATTTTTTTCTATAAATGTTTTTTTCATAATACACGATTCACCGAAGTAATTGCAGTTTGTTCCGATCTCTGAGTTTTAGCATCTCACAGTACACAATGCTGCCTTTATCCCCTCGAGAGTGCAAAATTAACAAACAAAAAATATTTTCGACTTGAACCAAATTTGGGGCAGTTATAAAACCAAAAAAAAAAAAAATCATCAAAAAAACCGATAAATACAAGTGGGTTGGTTTAAAAAAAACCGGGTTTTTGCCAACCCTGCACCGAATAGAAACATTTTTTGGGTCCTAATATAGACACCAAAGATGACCCATATGATCAGTCGCATATGATGTTCAATTAACCACAATCTTCCACTGAAAGCCGAAAGCCATATTCAAGCAGCAATTTCTCTGCCCCCGAATGAAGTTGAGTAAATCCCCGATAGGAACAGATCTAATCTCACCAGTTTTTAAGTGAAACCAGTTGAAAAGGTGCAATCTAGTCTTAGATAGTGCAACAGAGTCGCACAAAACATGCCCCGCGGTTTCATCCCCTCCTAGACAGAACCGGCACCTAGTCTCTTCCAGGAGACGTAAGCTGTTGCGATGATGTCTTAGATAGTAGTGTACCGATAGAAAAAGTACTATCGTACCTATGTTAGCCTTACGTAATCTATATAGTGCTGTCCGATTATTCGAAATTACAGTTATGCGCGCACCTCTAATACCCCTCTGTAGGTTTGTTCTAACACAGGCTAATATTGCATGAATTTTAGCCTGGTCATTTGTCAACAGGTACGGAAATCTCTGTATTAGGTTCAAACCTCCGTAAACCAGATCCGGGTCAATTATTTTAATTTTTTAACATAGTGGTGAGGCTCATACACCAGCAGGAATTTAGATATTTAATTAAGACTGAAGCCGTGTCCAAATACATGTCTAGAGAGTTAGTGCTTACATATAACGTTTGTTATATGTATGGACGCTGGTCGTTGTATTCATTCGAGATACTCACGTATAACTGATTGCATGGAGTTCACAATCGATATGCCCTGGAGTTTTCTCAGCATAGCTAAGTAGCAGACTGTCTTAATGACTGACAGATAAGGAGAGCGTTCTACAGGTCAAAATTATGACCATAGAGACTGTTGCTTGACATCGTATTACGATGGCATAGCCTTTGTAAAATTCCTAAAGAGTTCATCAAAAATACCGGGTGTCTCTGAAGGAGATAGCGAAATACCTGACGGTAAGGGTTCTTTAACATACGACCATAGAAGTAAATTGCATGGCAAATAAATTCGCACAGACAGTTACCAACTTGGCTTACTACATAACAGTTCAAAAAACAAACAACTAATACCGTTTGAAACACATTTCTGCGATGAGTGTTAAGGCTTTGTTTTGCTGCGAGAACAAGAAGATCTGATAAAACTTAGATAAGTATAAAACACAGCAAGCTTAGAAACTGCCTAAGATTTATGTAAGGAACCTCATAGGACTGATCGCGGGCTATTAGGCATTTGGCAGGCATAAACAGAGGCTAATGTTCTGTAATGATAGAGGAGGATCTAAGAAATGTTTTCACTATCATTGCCTTGTACTGAAACATTTAAAACTAGACTATGATACCACGACAATTTTAAGTCTAGTTCATAAATTTATTAAACTGGTGCCATTTGTTTGCTTTCTACTGTCTCGGATAATCACAGAAACACTTCGCCTTTTTTTTTGAATTTACGCTGAATTGTTTGGCAATGTGTAGACAAACTGACTGACATAAATTATGGCTATAAAATAACTACAACTACAATTACAATTGAAAAATGTCTAGTCTATACCATTACACACACAAATACTCACATAAAATATTTGCACCACTTCGTACTACCAAAAACGCAAGTGGCGGCAGTCAAAGGCTGTGTTCTCCTAAACAAAAATTAATGAAAAAACTTTATTTCAAATTTAAGGGGTGATTTTTTAATGCTGACTGACTGAATGAATGCCAGCCTGAAAACATTAAATGCCAAAATTAAGAAACAACCCACGCACTCCATAAAATTCTAAATATGTGTGTTTTTCATTAATACTTTACTAATCCAACGAAATCGAATTGAACGGTTTGAAATGAGAAAAACCTAGAGGTGTCGTAAGGACACCCAGCTGGTAAAATGAAAACGTTGAAGACAAACAACACAATGAAGTCTGAGCTAATGTACTTTCTAGTTTGCCCTCTTAAATTTTTTCTGTACTCCAAACTGAAGATATCCATGAGTAAACAAAGATTTTCAATGTTTAAAAAACTGGAAAAATGTATGAAGAGTGAAGAGGCTATAGCTCTAAAAGTACTTATCGAAAGCACTTCGAGAATTGAAAAAAGCGTCGCAGTATTGCCACAGAATCAAAAAGTGACTGCCACTTCGAACGCTGGCTTTCTGCTTCTGATCTTGCAGGGGTGCTTCGTAGATAGGTGGCAGACAAGATAGACAAACAGTGACAATGGGAGGGTAACATATGAGTTTCTACCGGACGTGAGTTCATACTGACGGAACATGGCTCTTTGTATGCATTTTTGCATCGGATTGGCCAGACTGAATATTCGGACTGTCGGTGTGGGCTGGGAACTGAGGACTAGAGGCATGTACTGACTACATGCCCGGAGTATGCTGACATTAGGAGCTTTGAAACCATACTCTGTCTGGTTTGGGATTTCAGAAGTTGTATGCTGGACAATTGGTCTCTTGAAAGGTTGGGCACTTTTGCGATTGCTGTGTTTAAGAGGAGAAGTCGGAACGTTTTGGAGGTACCATCTCCACTTCCATTACTGGGGCTCACTGAGTTGCCGTTTTTGCCATTTTCGCAGTTTTTCAGCTCGTTAGCACATAGCAGTATGCGTTGGTTATTTGTCTCCGGCTTCTGGCCATCGTGCTGTTCCTGCTTGCTATTTATTGTTTGCTGTGCTGCTGTTTCATGTATTCCTGTTTGCTGTTTGTTGTATAGTTGGTGTTTCCAGTGTTTCCTGGTTGCTGCTAGGTGTTTTTCATCCTCATCATGGCCACCAGCCCGGATCGTTTGGAACTTACACTGGTAGGTAGCATTTATACTACGAAGCCTAAATGAAGGCTTAACTCTGGCCCTTGTGGGAGCCACGTGGTGGTTGTGTTTTAGACCCAAATCGTGGAGGTATATGAGGAGATATTTTTTTGGCAAAGTTATTTGAAACTAGCTGCCCTATAGACTTCGTTCTTTCAAAAGTTATTGGCCTCTCGCAGAGAGATTACTTTATTGACTAAATGTTTTAGAACTGCAAAAAAGTTTCATATTTCGTGCACAGTAGTAACGATATGATATTTTTGTTTGCAGTTTTTATATTTTTTCTCTCTGTAAGAGCGTTCCTTATCCATTAACGAAAATATGAAAACAATGGCCGGATTTCATGTGGAAAGTCTTTGCCCAGATATTCAAAAATTAATATTAACTATGTACGAGAGGTGCCACTTACACTTAGCTAATTTTGCCCATTTAAAGGTGATTAGTTTTGGCCAGTTATCAAGATATGTTAAAATTAATGCTTATGATGTATAGGGGTGCCACGCCCACTCATCCAATTTCGTCCATTTTTTGTATTGACAGTGAAGTTATTTGAACCAAATTTAGGAGCTCTTACGGTTACAACTTCAAAGATGTAAGCAAATAAATGTTTACTTTGAATGGGCGTGGCACCGCCTAGATATATCTATAAATATATCTACAAAAAAGTTAGGCGAATGATTGAGCGATTTTTAAATTTAAGATTATCTAACATTAGAAACATTGTAGCAGGAAAAATGTTGGTTGCATTTAAGCACCCTTCTGACAACGCAAAATAAGATTTTTTTTCTTTCAAAAATCCTTAAAAAGGAAAATTTTATTTTGCATCAATTTCATTACTCTCTCACGCTCCTTCCTCCCCCACACCTTTTGTATTTAATGTAGACTTTTATTAAATTATAAGAGAGCGGTGGCATACGTCTTAAAACAGGGGTGCATTTTAAATGTAATAAAAATGTACATGCGTGTGTATGTATGGGGTTGTATAAGTAAAGGATGTTTCATCATAAAACAAATGTGAATCGTTAAAACAGGATACAACTTAAAAGTCTACTCAATACAATTGATTTGATTTTATTTTATTTTCTTACCTCTGCCATTTTGGTATAGAAATAAATATTCAACATGTTTAGAGTAAGCAGACCAAAAAAAAAAAAAAAAAAAAAAAAACACTCCCAGAGTTAGAAAATTAATAGAATTTCTATACTTTGGTTTCCTTACTTACTTCAAATGTGTTGAAGATATTAAAACTGAAATATAAATTCAAATTTTTTGTCGCAGTCATCCCTACAGTAGGACTATTAGACACCGCATGAAATGATTAATTTTTTACAGCCATAAAACAAATAAATTCTTTACGAAGTTTTACTAAAAAGAAAATATTTTTCATGTAAAAGATTTTCTTTTATATAAGATTTTATGTTTTTCCAAACATTTCCCAATAAAATATTATAGACCTTGAAAAATTTTATGAGCTCATATGATTTTCGTTATTCATGCAGAGCATGTGAATAATTTCATAGTGAATGCATATGTTTACATCTGAGGGTTTGCTCAATACGAACATTTTTTTAATAATTTTTCCTGGGGTTGCAATTAAGAGTTCTCTTTAATATTTATACGGCAAATATTAAAATTCATTTCAAGCAAGCTAAGATAAAATTTCATATTTTTTCATGGAAATTAGTAAATACCGTTTATATATATTTCTCTTACATTAAGATTGGTCATATTTTATAATAAATATTATAAAAAATTTTACTCTAATATATTAATTGTTTGCCAGTTTAAAACTCATTCGACAGTAGTTTTACTATTTTATGAAAATGTTCACATTAAATGCTTAACTTTTATTATTTCGAGCTGCAAATGTCAGCAATAATTTATCAAGTAAATGTCATCAGTAAGACATTAAACAAAAAGTAATTGTTATTTATTACACAACAGAACTAAATACTATTTTATGAGTGTAATTGTAAGTTTATAGGTCATATAGTGAATAATTGAAAGGAAACCTTAAACTTACTTATATGAGAATTAAGACATTATAAGTTTGAAAAAACGAGTAGTTATTTTTGAAGTTAACATATAAAATTAAACATTTTCATAAAATTTAGTTTCTGTTTTTAGTTTATTAAATATGAAATTTCTTTCTTTTTTTCTTTCCAGCTCTTTCTTACAATTGAAATCTATAAAAAAAATTATAAGGTAAAACTCAGTATAATTAATATTTTATTATTTAATAAAACCATTTTTCTGTAAAAAAATCTTCAAATCTACTTCTAAAATCTGCAGAAAAGTGGGAATTAATTTCCAATTACCTTTTAGCAAGAAATTCTTTGGCTTTATTTTATAAAAATATTTTTGACCATACTGCTCATAAGCCGTTTGGCTATGAATAATATCGCGTTATTTATTTAGGGGTTTCAAAACCGCAGGTCTGGCAAAGCTGTCAGCTTACAAATGTCTGTCATCTGAAATGTCTTTATTTAATGAAAGGTTTGGCATCGCTTAGATCATTTAACAGTCGAAGAACGCAGAAATGTTGATTCGAATATAACCACTGATTTTTGATTTTTCTACCAAAGTTTTTTTATTAAATCAACAATAAAAATTGTATCAAAAGTGCCTTGGAGAATCCAGGAGTGATTATGGTCTGGAAGTGTCACTGAACAGCATTTTTTTGAAAATGACGCTAGAAGAACCGTTACCGTCAATTCAGAGCGCTATGGCCGTATGACGACAACTCACTTTTTTTTAGCCTGCAACTAAACGGTATGTGGTTTTAACAAGACGGTCCCACGAGCCACACAACACGACTGCTTTTGACTTTATTGTAAAGCCACAAGAAATTTTCCAGTCGTGTAATTTCTCGATTTGGCGACGTCAATTGTCCACCATGATCATGCGATTTAACGCAATTAGATTTTTATTGGTGGTGCTACTTCAAAAACCATATGTACAAGAATAATCCCCTAACATTGCGGCATTTGCAAATCATCATTCGCCCCAAGATACCAAGATACAAGAACTACATCAAATACTCGTATGTAATAGCAAAGTCAAAGCATTTTATTGAAATAAAAGTTTAATCAAAATCATGCTGTGTGGCATGTGGCACCGTTTTGTTGAAACCACATGTCAGCAAAGTCCAACTCTTCCATTTTGGGCAACAAAAAAAAATTGAAATCATTGCACGGTAGCGCTCGCCATGCATAGTAACGTTCTTGCCTTCGTTGTCTTTACAAAAATACGGTCCGATGACACCACCGGCACACACCAAACAGTGCATTTTTCGGGTTGCATTGGCAGTTCTTACAATGCTTCTTGCTGCTCTTCACACTAAATACAGCCACTTTGCTTGCTCACGTATTCATTCTACCAGAAATGAGCTTCATCGCTGAACATAATTTTTTGATAAAAAAGACATGAGTTTTGAGCGTTGTTCGTTTGTAAGTCGATTTATGCTTAAATTATAGACCAAACTGAACATGTTTGACAGTGAAATGTTACATGAAAACAGCTGAACTGCCAAAACCAGTGTTGCTACAAAGAAAGTTGCTAAAAAAAATCACTAGATAGATGACAAGTGTTACTATCATCTGAGAAAAAGAAGTAAGAAAATTCAGGTTTCTTAAGATACAGAACAGAGTCTTGCGTTATTCCTGAATTTATACTAAACTCGTCGATTACATACAGTGGGACCTCTGAAAAAGGCAAAATCCATCAAACGGTAAATTGAGATATCCAGAGCCATACAACTTTGTTCTCACCAAACTATAAATTTAGAAAAAAGCTGAACAAACTCGAAATAAGATATTTCAATCTCAGCCATGGATGAGCTGAATAGCTGTATAAATGATGTTGTACCCTTTTCTGTTTTTTCTTATATTGATTGTTTATACATAAGTTATTTTTTAAAGATATCATGTGTTTGGTTCTTTGGTCAATTACGCAGTACTCACCCATTTATAGTACTTAATGCTCCTGTTATTTAGTACTGGCTGCAAAGGTCTACATATATGGCAGATTCTGCCCTTTTTTTGAAGACTTACTTTAAACGTTATATGTTGAATTTTATTTTTTAATTTTAATTCAATGTTCAAATTAAAAATTTAAAATTTTTTTTAAGTTTTTATTAAAATGTTGCCAATTATTTCGTATTTCAGCCTAGTTTTTGTATAGACAAGGACTATTTTAAACCAAGTTCCAAGACGTGATTTTACCAATTTTATAACCCACACAATATAAGGAAAATATAAAAAACTTCAACTTATTATGCAATTTTTTTTTATTCATAATACATATTTTATAGTACAGAAGTCGGAGTACATGTCCAATGAAATTAATTTTAAATAACCAATTATTTTCTATAAAGAAATTATAAAAAAATTCTGTAAAATAATAAAAAACAAAAAAAAAAGATCTCAGACAACAATCAAAATTTATGTTTTTTTTTCAAACAATTTACATACCAGTAGTATGTATGTAAGGAAGTAAAGTATTCGAAAAGCCAAGTCTTAGAAATTATGACTACAATCAATGTACAATATATGGAGAGTAGTGTCGATTGTAACTCTCCTACATGTATCATAATCTCAATCAAAATAACAATAATAATAAGGAAAAAAAGAAAAAAGCAAAATAATAATAAAATAATCGCAACTGACATTAGAGAAGAAGAAAAAGAAGATGAAAAAATTACCACAAACTAGACATATACCATATTACTGTTACAAGTCTAATAATATTCTATTATAATAAAATAATAATTTCGAAAATAAATTTTCTTTTTTATTTTATTTTTCTGTGATTTTTTTTTCCTTTAGTATGTTACTGTGGCGCCATTAAAACATGACGACTGCATTGTAAATCAATTTAACAACTCTTTTTGAAAATAAAAAATATAAAAAAAATTTTTAAATTTATTTCGACTCTTTTCTATTCATTTTTTAATGCCATTACCAAGCAACCAACAACAATTTATTTTAATATTTTAAATTCTTTAGCTTCTGTGCCTGATTTTTAATTTTTATTTTTCTTTGTTGGCCGTTTTTTGTTTAAATAAATCTGTAATTTATGTAAATATCGACAGTTTTGGAAAAGAACAAATTTTCTTTCTGTTTTTGGCCCGTCAATCTATGAATTAAATAGTAAAAATGGTAACCAGTGTTTGCTAAAAATAAGAATTTCTAATTCAATAGCCTTGTAAGCCTATAACATAAGTATTATCATCTTTATTTCTTCTATTAAGTACGTCGTTACATTTAAAAATTTATTTAAAAAATTCTTCTGCTTTTGTCACATACGAAACGTACAAACTAGCAACTCTATTGGAACTGACATGAGCTTTTTTTTCCAATCGAATAAATTTTATTTTTCTTCTGTAAAAAGAAACTTTTCTTGGCACATAACTTTGTATAAAGATTACACGCAAAAGCAAAATGTTAGTAAAAATCAAAAATATTCAAGGCGTACATTTTCTGGCACTTTATTATTTTTATCAGATTTGCTTTGAGTTAGATAGTTTCATACAAATATGCTTGAACTTTTAGTATAATAAGGCCTTGTCCAGACTATTATTCTGTTCTTATATAAGTCTAAAGATTCTTTTCTGTTGTTTTAGAAAATTGTTAGTGATACCTGCTTATCAGAATGAAGCAAAAACATCACTTTTTATATTCTTGATAATGATCAGATGTTCACTATTACTTGTGAGGTAAATTTTTAACTGTTTTATTAATGTCCAGACACTCATACACTTATGATGCCATTCCGTCAATATAATATTGTATGCGATCAGATTTAAAAAGACACTATTATTACGGTATATAAATTCTAAGAACAGTAGATGTTCGAAAGCAAGGGGAGAGCACTGTGATGAAGTAATCAGAATGCTAGTGAAAGTAAAGTGATATAAAACCCATATAAAGCTATGATACATCTATCGTCTTTTTTTTCAACTAGTGCTTATTTCATGAATGGTAACACTTAGCTCATGTCTGATTTGACAGATAATTAGTTTTATCCTTCCGCTTGGTTGTGTATACGCTTGAACAACGCTGGGAATTATTGCGACATTACATTGAAAATCATGGTAATGTTGCAGAATGTATGCGATGTGTTCAGATGAAGCTCATTCTGATCTTGGCGAGTATGTAAACAAGCAAAATTGTCGCATTTGGGGGACAGAAAACCCGCACGCATACATTGAAAAGCCAATACACCCAAGACGAGTCACTGTTTGGTGCGGATTTTGGTCCAGAGGCATAATTGGACCATTTTTCTTCGAAAATTAGCAAAGAGTGGCCGTTACAGTCAATGGCGATCGTTATCGGGCCATGTTGAACGAATTTTTGTACACAAAAATTGAAGAGGAGGATATTAGCAACATTTGGTTTCAACAGGACGGCGCTACGTGCCACACAGCCGAAGCTACACTCAATGTTTTGCGCCCTATTTTTGAAGATCGCATTATCAGCTGCCGTTTGGCCACCTCGGAGCTGCGATTTGACACCGTTGGACTATTATTTGTGGGGTGCCGTCAAAGATAAGTGTTACGCCAACAAGCCAGAGACAATTGACGTTTTAAAGGACAATATTCGTGAAGCCATTGGTTGCTTAAAAATTGGACCGATTGTGTAGGCTATTGCATGGCCAGCCGAGGCAGCCATTTGAATGAAATTATTTTCCATTATTAACCGGAAGAATTGTACTTAGAGAAAATATTCAGCAGTTTTTTTTATAGCATTTTCAAAAAAAAAAAAAAAATTATTTGGCGAACCCTTTGGATTGAATTTTTATTTTATTATAATAATTGGACTTTACCACTATGTACGAAATAGAATTTTGTATAAATGACTGCTTTGGGTTGGTTGCAATAGGCGATCCTTTTGGGGTAGTTCTCGACCACTTTTTCGTAAATTTCAAACGGTATCTAGGCGATAACTTGAATGTTGATTTATAATTCCACCTATGTTAGGGTGTTATCTGCGTAGACATGGTAGACATTGATGATAAAGTCAAAATCGGTCGCGTTGTGTGACTTATTGCACCGTTTTGTTGAAACTACATATCGTTCAGTTCATAATCTCTAATTGTAGCCAAAAAAATCATACTGCATTAGCACTCTAAGTTGAAAATATCGGTTCTTCCAGCATCATTTTCGCAAAAATACGGGCTAATGACACCTCCAGTCACTATTTCCCAATACAATGACTTTTTTACAATCACTTCTAGATTCTACGAGTCCCATATGCGACAATTTTCCTTGTTGATGTAACCATCGAGTGGAAAATGAGCTTCATCTCTGAAGAAAATTTGTTTGAAAGTTGGGCAGTTCAGAGAATTCGTTTGAATCACAACTTTTGTAGTACATTTTTATTATATTTATGTGTTCTTCGTCTTTCTCTAGAAGTTAATTTCTAAAGGATATTATTTTTAGTTCTTAAATCCTGTGAGAATGAAGTATATATGTTGTCCTATTGTTCCTATAAGGAACATAGGGCCTTAACAAATTTGCTCTATTTTGTTTTGCTTAATGCCAGAGTATTTAGCTCATTCCTCACATTTGCTTCCGTATCCAGGTTTATACGTACCCTTCTTTGGCTTCCCTGTGGGTTCCAATCAATAGAATTTAGAGTTATGTCGTTGGAACAAAAAAGGTCAATCACAAATACTTTCCATCTTTCTTTATCTGTAGCAATGCTTTTCATTTTATTCCATACCAATCATGTTTCCCTAGCTTCGTTTTTATTTGGCATTCATCCATTCGGTATATTCGATCAGATACCTTATTATGTCATTCGTAGACTTTCTCATGGTGTAGCCAAGCCAATTGAATTTACTTTCTTTAATTTCTGCCTCTAAAGTTGTTGGTTTGACTGTTGGTTATAGCAAATGCATGGTTTGCATTTGACGTTTTGGAATCATCCACGTTTCGCATCCCTACAGTAACAAATATCTGACATTACTGCTGAATACTTTGAGTTTTGTTAGTGTGGATTTTTTCCAATATTCCAAACACTGTTTTGGATTCATTTATCCTAGTTTGGATAGCTTTGATGCTTTAGCCGCAGACAGTGCTACCCAAATAGCTGATGATGTTGACATCTTAAATATGCTGATCCATTAGTTGGAAATTGTCGGCTTTTACGCCATGAAATTTCATAGACTTGGTCTTGATAGTATTGATCTCAAGACCAGCCACAGCCGCTCTTTCGGCAAGATTTTGGATTTATGAAACCCTCTCGCATTGTCGATGTAACAACAGATAAAAGTCATCTGCTTGATCTATGTCGTCCAGATTTTCCTGGAGACCTAACAATATTCCACTCTACCCAAACATAGAGTTACTCATAACAATGTCTAGAACTCTGCTGAACAGAAATTGCAATAGAACGCCGCCCTGTCGTACCAACACTTTTAGCCCTATCGTGTCGCTAACCAATCGTTCATGTAAAATTCGACAGAGCTCGCCTTTCTAAAGTTCCTCGATGAAGTGAATTTATTTTGAAGGTACATCATTTCTCAAATATCTATTAAACTGTTAAGTCTTTCGAAAATATAAAATTAATAAAAAAAAACAATATACATAGAGTTGTTGTTTCGTTTCGTTCTTGGATGATAAAATAGGGATTGCCCGATTTTAATCCTGTGTAGACTCTTCTATGTATAAAAAGCCCAAGGATAGCTTAACAAAACTATGTTAGGGCTTCATAAAATTGACCTAGAGTTTATCGCTGGTTCCGAACGGCAAATACAGTCGCTAACAATGTACTTCTGTTGAGAATTTTCAGATGGTCTGGCCTGATATTGAACTTAGGATCTCTTAGTAGGTAGGCGATTGTCTTACCTACCAAGCCACAGCGGTACATACAATGCATACAATTTAATATGTAACAAGAGAGTTCATTCTTAAGAAAAAGTACTTTGGAGGTACATTGTGATACTTCTCTAAATAGTGTATCTTCTAAAACCTTTGATATGAATTTCTAAAATCTTTGTTTCGGCTGTATGAGCATAAAAAAATCTCAACAATGGTATTTAATTTTTAAATTCCTCTTTATAATATTCCGACGAAAATAAAAGAAATAAAGATACACAAGAACTCCAAACAAAAGTTCAATTTCCTTTTGAGAAAATTTCAAGTTTTTCTATTAAAACGGACGGAAAGGGAAATGAAAATTTAAAAAAATATTGTATTTCTGTAGTTGTTTCTATATACAATGACTTTAGACGTGAGTATCGCAATTCATCTGCAGAGTCATAATATGACTCGAAATTAGTAAGTGTACGAGTATATCCATCCAGTATGTGTATCTGTATATCTATCTATTAGTTTGAAATTTTTCTGTTTCGATTTCTTTCGTTTGTTTTAATTAAAATGCTATTACAATTATAAGGCATTATCATTATAAATATTATTATTATTATTATTGTTGTTGTTGTCATTGTTGTTGTTTTTACTAGAAATGTTATTGCATTGGTAATTATGATGACGTTCGAAATGAAAACTAAAATTATGTGTATATTTATAAAGTGTTGCCGTTTATTATTTTACTGCAGTATGATGACGATGATGATGATGATCACTGGCTATTCAAATAAATAGTAAAAATTGATGAAGTGAAATGAAAGCAATACAAAAATCATTATTCCGGCAATCATAACAATGACATTTAATTTTTTTTTTTTTAAATATGATGAATGTAATAATGCAAATGACTGTCTTAATAAACACAGACAGAGATACAAATGAAAACCAGATGGCATTAATAGTTTATAAAACAGACTTTTGTAATTGAAAAGTGATAAAAGTCTTAACTTAAAATTTGTAATCACTTTGCAGATTGAAACTTGATTTAAATATTTAAAAAATGTATAAAGTTAAAAGACAAAGGCTTTTAAAGAATTTCAAATAGATATTCATTTTTAAACTTTATTTACGTAAAATTTGTTTTAATTTTATAATAAAATAAAACTAATCTTTATTAAAAAAAAACAATTTTAAGAAAATTACAGGAAAACGTTATAAAATGTTTAACAATTTCTCCAAATAAATTTTAACAACTTTTAAAAATTTCAAGCATGACAGTAATCACTTGCACAATTTTTTATTTTGCGATAAAGATAATGTAATAGATTTCTTAGTAATACTCAATAAAATAAAATAAAATAAAAAATAGTGCCAGTGCAATCCAATACTATAGAAAAACTGAATGAATGAATGACTGAATGAATAAAAATTTATTTTTAAACGCCAAGTAAAGATACTCCAATAATTCTTTTTCAATACGAGTAGAAGACATAAATAGACTTTTAAACATAAAATAAAATAGAAAAAATAGAAACAAGTAATCGCGTGTAACAAAACTATAAATGGCTTAAATAAATTACTGTAAAATAATAAGTTAATTAACTTAATTGAACACAAATCAATCACTAAAACATTATCATCATTAGCGATGACTTTGTCTTTATCATCATCATCATCATCAATCAATAGTCGTTGTCATCTTTATCGTCATCAATATCATTTACGTTTTCTAAAGAATGGGAATCACACACACAAATTTTCAACTGAACTTGTAATACGTAACAACAAATAATTTTGCAAACAAAAGGTAAATGTAAATAACGTTAACAAAAATATTGACCTTTCGTTTTAAGGTTATGCGAATTAAATAACGAAGGGTAACAATAGGAAATCCAATATTTTATACAAATTGGATTTTAATTTATAAAGACATTTTAGCGACACAAAATCAAAAATATTATCAAATTTAATTCTATTGGCCATAAATTAACATAAAATCAAAACTAATTATAATACAATCCTTTATTAGGTGAATTGGGATTTCGAAAAAATTTATGTATAAATTAGATCAAATATAAAACACTTCTTTCTTATACTTAAAACGAGCTTTATTGAACCAAATGTGTACTGTTTTAATCGATAGCGTTTTGCCACTTTTGGATTAAAGCCATTATTCCATCAGAGTGGCATGTTTCGGTTTTCTGAGCCAAAAATCAAGCCAATTGCCCCTTGAATGTTTAAACGTAATTTAAATTTACTTCATTAAGAGAGTTCTGCAGTAATCGAAACAAATGATAATATGACAGTGCACGGCCCGACCTGTATGGTGTATGCATCAAAACTTTTAGCCAAAGTCTCTCAGTTTCTGCCGGTTGAGTGTGGTCTGGTATAGTGTTGGTAAAGCATAAACGTTTTCTGTTGATCAATATTGGCCATTTAATTTCAAGTGTTTGCTTTGATCTCGTTAGTTGTTGACAGCAGAGATCAGAATCAATCATTTGGTTAGATTGTAGAAGCTCATAATGAATAATTTCCTTTCAATCCCATCAGACACACAGCATTATCCTTCCTGGTGTCAATCCCGGCTTTGCCACCATCTGCAAAGCTTAACCTTACTTCATACATGACCTTTTTCGCACAGTAATTCGTACATGACCTAATTTTCATCACGCGTAATCATTGGTTTCGTTCCATTTGAACATTGGATCACAAATGGAAATTCGATCCATTAAATTCTTTATTGTTAATTCATGTGGTACCCATCCATTTTTTTTTTTTTTTGATAACTGTGGAGGGATGAAATTACGGAAAAAGTGGCGAAAGACAGGCTCATATTGCTGAAGAAATTAGTGAAGTTTACGGAAACGATCCTGTAACTAAAAAACAGTTTGCTAATTTTGGATATTAAGACGATGAAATTGCGGAAAAAATTTAACAAGACCGGCTCATAAGCAGCGTGGATCAAAATTATCAGACCAAAAATTAGCATTATTTCGGTAAACTTCACTAATTTTTCAGCAGTCTGCTTCGAATTCTTACCTTTTCTTTAATAAAAAATCAAGTATAGCGGCCGAATTTTCCGAATTTTCACTCATTTTTAAACATACATACTGTAAACGTCAAAATAAAGTGTACAACCTTATTCTCCTAAGTCTTTATTTTATACTTTATTAAAACTCTATTTAAAGCTCTATAAAACTATGAAAAAACAACAAAATATTTTAACAAAAACTCAAATTATACAACAAAAACGAAACGTACTCTATTTTTACACAAAAAAGTGTACAAGACGAAAAAAATCATAACATACAAAAAAGAATGTCGTCGAAGTATCTGGGAAGCGATATCATATTTCTAATAGGTGCTATCGAATGCAACAAGAATCTCATTTAGATTTTTTCGTAACACCTCGAAAATCTTAAATTACGGTTAAAAAACCTGTTACGTCCTTATGCACTTATTAGCTAAGAACTTAGCTAAATGTTAATATTCCTAGGAAAGAAGAGGAAAAGGCCAATTAAATGGTGTATACTTCACTTAAGTAAACTCAGTAAATTTGTGTATGTTTCCTATGTAAATACATTTTTATTCAACTCATTCCAAATTTTCCATGTTTCCAAGATACAATTTTTTACGCTATTTTATATAAGAACCGTTCTATTTTTCGATTTATAAATTGGTATGATTTTGTTATGAACAAAATTATACAAAATTTTTTAAAATCGGATGCGAATAGATGCGACTGAAATTAAGACTAAACTGTAGAGACTGAAGTTGTACACTTTATTTTGACGCTCACAGTAGATAACTTTTCACACAGAATAATGCGATTTTAATAAAATCTTCTAACAAAGTGAATCTTAAAAAGTTGAACAACTTATAGTGCTGCTTGATGTAATACAATTACTAGAGATATTATGGTACATTTTAAAGCTATCTACTGACAATTTGTAGACAAAGTTTTTCGAATAACCAGTAGTACGAAGTCTTAAAAGTATATACGGATATCAATGAAAATTATATTGCAACAACTAGACGATACTTCATACCATATATATGGTGTATATGGATCAAATCAAATTTATTATGATTAAATATAATATCTTAATAAACCAAGAACTACTTTATATACCTTTTTAGAGATTTGTTTAATACTTCTGAACAAGTTGTTAAGATTTACCTGAAAGAAAAGAAGAAATACCATATAATTAACATTTGAAGAATACATATGATAATTGAAATTGTTGCAAAAATTCAGATAAAATAAATAATAAATGAAATAAAATAAATACTTTTTTTTTCAATATTTTAAAAATAGTTAAAAAAGTTTAAAAAAATCAATTCCAATTTTAATCACTTTCTTTCATTTAAAAAACTGTATCTACTTAGTCATATACATATGCTGTATTTATATATTGTATAAAGCCATGAGCAACTAATACTGCCAAACGTCATTATAACCATTAAAACGAATGCTTAAGGCTTAATATGTCCTTATTTTTGGAATAATCTGTTACAATTTTTAAAATATGTAGCAATTGTTCTAATTTTATCTTAAAACTCCCATAAAAAAGGCTATTTTTTGTTTATTGCAAAAAATTACGCAGATTCATAAGGCTGATAAATATTGTATTCGTATTTAACATTTCAATAAATTATTATTATTATTTTTTTTAATAGAATTTATTTCAGTTATTTATTCATAATGTTTCTATGGCATATTTTCCTTTTCATAACGTTTTAACCCTTTTTTCTGTCTTTTTTACGTGTTTCTTCAATTCTTTTTTCTTCTTTAATACTATTGAAAATTACAAAAACAATGTCAAAGTCTTAAATTTCTTTTGTAAAATTTTCCACCCACAATTACGTCCGTCAATGAAATACTTTTTGTATTTTTGATCTGTTTGTTTTATTTCTTTTTGTTTTGTAAGACCCACAGTCGTAGAAATGTGAATTTAAAAAAAAACTACTAAAGCGTGCTTAATTCTATAGACAGAAGAAGAAAAACTTGCGTGATATTTTATGCTAAGGAAAGCCAATAGCGGTACTTTGATACCCTTCCTTAAGTTATATTAATAATAAAAATAAAGTGAATTTAAATTGTTTTATTAAAATTTAATCTAATGTGTTATAATTTTGAACAAATTTTGTTGCTATGGATCTAAAATCATTTTTGTTTTTAGGGCTTCTTTCAGAAAAAACAAATTATACTCCTCTTTATTAATTTTTTTTATGCTTGATGTGATGACGAATTCAATCTCATCGAATCTCTTCTGATTATACAACATTCATCAAAACCAAACATCTAGAAAAAAAATCATATTCTGCCATTTACACCCGGACAACTCTTACACTAACCGTTTAATGTCGTCCAAACTGCGTCAAAGAGCGTCATAAAATCCCTAGTTTTTAATATTTAGTAGATTAAGTTTCAGTATATTAAAATTCTTACGCATATGATAGAAGTTTTCTAACATACTTCACATGAATTCTTGTAATGAGGCTTTACATTCTTCATGACTCTCTTTTTCCCACGAATTGATCACTAGAATTAGATTTTACTGCTTTTACAACAAGCTGATCATAAAAGACACCGATAATTTTTCGCAAGTGAAAAAGTTGTCGGCATACCTATTAAAACAGTGCGGATCTAGTGCCAATACAAATTTGGGTATATATACCGGATAACCTAAAATTCAGAAGCCTTTTTACTAGCCTACAAGTAAACAAAATCTTAGTCTGCAAATCATAACTTAAAAATACTATACCAAATTTTAAATATTCAAGCATGCCTTTAATACTGGTCCATTCTTTTTTTATGAAAAAAAAAAAAATAATAATAATAAAAAAGGTCGTATATCAAACTTGTCTACTCAAAGTCAATGCAGGTTTACTTATTCGCCAAAAGGCTGAGGATAGGAATATAACTATCCTTAAACACACAACATGAACCAAAGTCGGGTGTAAAGCCTCGAACGGGTATTGTTCTTATTAATTCGATGTTGGTTCCAGCTTCTTTGGTTGTTAAACAGTATGTAAGCATCTAGTCCACTATTTTTCTCATTGGTTGAATGAAATGCAACTCTACATAGAGTTAATAGCATTTCGCCTTTGAATTAGATTCCATCCACAGGATAGGAATTCAAAATTTTTGAAGCTGTAAATGCTCGTAGTACCGGGATAAAGTTTTTGTTCTAACCTTGAAAACCATTTTCTTCTTTTTTTGCCTGCAATTTAAGAATATAAATTGGACGATATCTAGTCTCAATACTGTATGTAATTTGACGATCTGGCGACTTCAGTTGGCGAACAAGATCATGCGATTTGGAGCCGTTAGACTGTTTTTTTGTGGAACTATATCAAAGGCCACTTCTACATGAATGAATAATGCTCTAACGTTGGAGCAGTTGAAAATCAGCATTTATCAAATCATCGCCGTAATACCGCTTGAAATGTGCGACAAAGTGGTAGAGAACTACATCAAAAGGATTGCCTGCTGCAACCAATCTAGAGGCGGTCATTTAAATGACATTGTATTTCAGACATAATGGCAAGGATCAAGCATTATACTGAAATAAAAGTTGTAATCGAAAGCATAGCTTTATGTGTGTTTTAACCAAAAAATGTATAATAATGTACAAACCAACGGGGGAAAGCTTTTGTAAAATATTTGACTTATGACCTACCACCTCCTAGAACCTTTATACACCGAGAGAATCATTTCTATCAGATATTGTTTAAGAAATAACAAATTGTTAATAATTTTTGAAAGAAAACAAAAACAAAATAGTTTTTTTTGAATAAAGTAAAAAAACACAAGAAAGAATATTGGAAATACAATAGATAATAAAGAAAAGTCATAAAATGTCTTCTCCAATAGCGTTTTGTACAACGAATGCAGTGTCAAATAATGAGGCTATTGAACTTATTTTGTTTTTGTTGCAGCGTTGCATATATTGCATTAAACAAATGTAAATGTAGGGTATAAAAGAAATTACATGGAATTGTATCGTAATAAAAAAACAGTTACAGTTCTTTATTTCATTCGTTTTTCATGACAAAAAGTTCTAAAAAGCCCATTAAGACATATACGAACACTTAAATCAACGTTTTTTAATACACCGGAAACAATAAAAAAAGGCGGCAGATATTTTAAGGAATAAAATCATTTTATTTTTAATTCTTAATTTCTTTTCTTTATTAACATTTTGTCTTTTAAATTCCTCATAAGATATTAGTCCCTTAGGCCTCTGCGCTTTACTTAAGACACCCACAAGAGCATAAGAAAACAACAAAAATAGTTGAGTGTTTTGATTAAATTACAACTCGTGCCAACAAAAAGACACGAATTAAATCAAATCGTATATCGTATGAGTAAAGACCAGACCGAAAGAATAATGTATCATTACCATTTAACTTGTTTGAAGAGCACGTGGGCTTTTCCAATTCCTTTTTTGTTCTCGGGGTCTTTCATTCAATTTGTCAAAAAATTTAAGACAACAAAAGAGCCTCTCATCTAGTGTGTGGCATAGCATGGCAAATAACTACAATTCCACACTGAGCACTGCAGTGCAACATGCAACACAACAACGAACACTACAATGAGAACAATAAAGGAAGAAAAAAAAAAGAAAAGAAAAACTCCTAAACAACTATGGCATGCGCTGAAGTCATTACATGAAGGAAAATGAAGTAAAAACAAATTAAACAGTAAGCAGCCAGTTACAACAACAAAATAACACTTGAAATACAGTACATTTTTCAATGGTCACACACACACACACACACACACACACACACACACACACAATATTAATGGTTATGATCATATTTTATTTATTCATTATTTTTTTGTTTAAATTGTTTGTGTTGTTTTTTTGTTTTTTTTGTTTACAATTTATTTCGGTTATTATTTGAAATTGCACTTAAGATTCATTTATGGCATGAAATACAATATTTTTATAATTTATATTGCTGCTATTAAAAACAAAATATTTGTACTTTTTCCATGTTTTTGTTTATTAAATTTATGTAAAATGATTCAAAAATATTTATTGTAAAAAATATAAAAATATTTATGAAGAGAGTGATAAAAGAAACTATACTTTCAAGCGTTTGTTTACTAATAATTTAATAATTAACAGAAAAAATATTTTAAAGGAAGCAATGGAATTAAGAATCTCTTTGATATTTCGCTGTTAATTAACATTCATAAGGTTTTCGGGTCAGTTTTGAGCCATTAAAAAAAATTTTTTTTTTTCTGAAAATAAGTTTTTAAAATTGTTTGATAAGCTATGACTTTTATTTTATTTCAAATCTACACAGAAATATCAGGATTTTGCAAAATTATTGGGTATACAAGTTAATTATTATTATTAATTCCCATAACATTCTATGAAGGAGCATGAGGACAAATACGGACCTACAGTTTAATGCCAGCTCCGAACGGCAAATGCATTAGAGAAGTTTTCAATAGTAGTGATACTCATAACCAGTTACTAGCTAATGTTATGAAGTGATACCGTTGTTGAAAAATTTTTATTTTTTCAGATGGTCTGCCCTGGTATTCAAAAGAGGACCTTCTGGTTGATAGGCGGCTGTCTTACCTACCATACCACAGCAGCACATACAAGTAATTAATGTCGACTTTTTTGCTTGAAATATGCATTTGTTATAATAACAAAATGAATTGATACATTATTAATAGTACTGCCCATCGTTAGCCACTACTTTTTCCCATCTTTCTGGTAGCATATGTATTTCGCGCTAAAAGAACTGCTTCGGTTTTGAGGTAAAGAATGAATCAAGCCAATTTTTAATACCGTGTTTTGAAGTGAAGCGTATTTCAGTAAGGGCGTTCTGCATCGATCGAAACAAATGGTAGTCAGAAGTAACAAGGTCTGAGTTATAAAGCGGGTGAGCCAAAACTTGCCATCTCTTCAAACGAATCAATTCTGTTCGGTACAGGTCCCCTGTGATCGTGTGACCCGATTTCAACAGCTCACAATACAAAGCACCCTTCTGATCCCAAAAAATACAGAGCATTACGTTGGCATCATGGATATTTGGTTTCGGCGTTGATTTGGCTGGTTGGCCAGGCTTTACATATGACTTTTGACTCTGTGTCGAAATAATCACTTTTGAATCACGGAAATCATCGTTCACAAGTTTTTTGAGTTGGTGCATATTGATCGTAAGCTTCTACCAACAATCGATAACTTTAAGCAACCTTCAAAATGAAAGAAAGTTGTCAGACTTCCACGCAAAACATCTTTTTTAAGCACAAAATCCAACGTAATTACGGCGATTGAAAAAAATGTGTACTTACACTTTGACGTCTATTTAATACTAAATTATAATAACAGATGCTTACTCTCCAAAATACCATATTTGTTGTTGTTGAAACAAACCATATGTGATAGTTATGCCATATGTTGTCCAAATCGACACTATTAACTTGTATACCCAATATATATGCCAAAAAATTAGCTATAAATATGTTTACACTTAAGGCCTACCGGTCAAATTTGGCCCAAGGTTAAAATCTTGAATGTCTGTTATTTTAAACAGCACAATTTGCGAAAGTAATACGATTTAAAAACAGATAATGATAAGGATAGTGATCCATGAGTGTTAGACAAGTTTGCACCCATATCTGAATTGTCGTTGACATATTGTCCAAACTTTACAATACGTTCAAGATATTACAGTCGATAAGCAGCTTGATGGCCACTAACTTACTACTCTAAGAACTTGAGTTTCGTACGGGGGTTATATGAGACTTTTTCTTTTTTAAGGTGTAATTTTGAAAATAGTTAATATACTTTTTTCTAATGTATATTTTAATATAGCTGTGTACTAGTACCTTAATATGTTTACGACTAGAATTTTACGACTAAAATGTTTACTACTAGAGTGCAACGATTTTTTAAAATATTTTTAAAAGGAGTATTTTTAAGCATAATCATTCAAGTTTCGTACTCTTAAAGGGGTCAATTATTTTTATGTAATTTTTGTTTTTTTTTTTTTTGTGCTATAAGTCTGGGTACTGTCAAGTCTCATATATTAATAAGTGTAGTGAGTTGTACAGTTATAAACATTTTTAAATAAAGTGACACGTGAACACGCTTTCTCAAGACA
Organism: Wohlfahrtia magnifica; assembly: GCA_023159175.1. Lineage (NCBI taxonomy): Eukaryota > Metazoa > Arthropoda > Insecta > Diptera > Sarcophagidae > Wohlfahrtia > Wohlfahrtia magnifica. Next base: position 687,723 of record JAKWBJ010000528.1, read on the forward strand.
GATACGTGAATTGGTTGTTCACAGAGTGAATAACGGCCGATCTTGTACTACTGTATATTTTAATATAGCTGTGTAATAGTACCTTAATATGTTTACGACTAGAATTTTACGACTAAAATGTTTACTACTAGAATGCAACGATTTTTTAAAATATTTTTAAAAGGAGTATTTTTAAGCATAACCATTCAAGTTTCGTACTCTTAAAGGGGTCAATTATTTTTATGTAATTTTTGTTTTTTTTTTTTTGTTCTATAAGTCTGGGTACTGTCAAGTCTCATATATTAATAAGTGTAGTGAGTTGTACAGTTATAAACATTTTTAAATAAAGTGACACGTGAACACGCTTTCTCAAGAGAGATACGTGAATTGGTTGTTCACAGAGTGAATAACGGCCGATCTTGTAGGGATATTGCAACAGAATTAAATTTGCGCAAAAAAAATTAATTAGACACGAATTATAAAAATTTCTCGTATCACACAACGTGATATACGGTTTTTACGGATTTTACAAAGTTAGTATGAGTCGATTTTACGATTTAATTATTATAAGGAAGGAACGAAGGAAATGTCCCATATTTAGGCAAAAGCAAATTGACTGCAACCCAGAAAAACGACTATTATGGAAAAGAGAGCGACAAGTCTGGACCCAGCGACAGTCCATTATTTTTAGCGACGAATCTAAGTTTGAGATGTCCGTAGGAGACACTCGCAGTCAGGTATTGCGGACCAAAGCGAGGCATATTAAAGGGATTGCCTCAAAAAACATGCAAAAAAACATGCAAAACTTTTCTTTAATCTATAACAAAAATTTCAAAAAACGACTACGGTTAGACAACCATGAAAAGGGTGAATTTTAGATTATATTTCTGTTGGAGGCCCATTCTTATAAACAAATAATAATTGACAATTAACACATGCAAAAATTTAACACAATGACAAAAAAGAAGAAAATTATTTTCCATTATACCTCTCACACAATAATTTAACCAATAAATAGTTTTTTCTTTAATTAAATGCTTTGTAAGTATTTTTTTTTTCATCTTTACATTACCGGCGTTTCATTTCCGGCATTTTTTGCGTTTCCTTTTAAGCTTTCTTAAATTTGTAGTATGGCAACTCCACTTGTACTAAAACTCAGTTTTCTTGTCGCAATTTGCAAAATTAGTCGTTCTTAAGTGTCGTCCGTTCAAATTCCTTAATTAGTATGTTAAAAGTAGTGTAAATTTAATAAAAAGTGCATAATTTTAAAATTATTCAATAATTCAATGAAAAAACTCAAAAAATCTGTACATTTGTAAGTGTAAAATATTAAATTAAGTGTTTAACGAAAAAAAATTTGTTTGTGTTGAAAAAAAGTCGTCCCTTAAAAGATATCAAATCGTTGTACTAAAATTGTTTTTCTTTTAACAGCTGTTTTCTTTTTTTGTTAATATTCGTGTGTTTCTTTCCGACATCGTTTTATAACACCAGCAATGCTATTGTTAGATTTGTTTGCTTTAAATGTGTGTTTGTATTGATAATGCAATCGTTGTTTCTTTACTTAAAGGCCTTTGTTTAAGATTTGTTTTGTTGTCAAGTCGAATGATGCATTAATGTAGTTATTGTTCTTGTTATTTTGTTATTGTTTTGACAAATTCTAATTTTAAAAGAGAGAATTAAAAGCCAATGCATCTCTTATTAGAAAGAGAGAAAAAATAGTTCAGTTTGCTAATGTTTTAGTTAATGGTAGCAAAAGCAAAAGTTTTAATGCGTATTGTGTTTATGCATAAAAAGCAGCCGGTTTTTTTCGCATTAGGGCTACCATTGTCTTTTAATTAATATATTGTGAGTCTGGCTCAATATCGGTTCGGTTGTGTAAAATAATAAATTAATAAAAAAATTATTTTTATCTAACTTGTGGTGAACCATGTTAAAAGGTAAGTCTCCTTTTACTGTAGAAAACTATACAGAAAATAAATACAAATTTAATTCTTAAGGTCCAGACATAATCTTTTATGTTAAAAAATAATTTCAAAAATAAATATCACAAATATTCCGCAATTTTAATAATTTGATAATGTTCCTAGATAGGGTGCAATCACTTGAATTTTTAACCTTTGATGCAAATATACATATATGTACATACGTGGATTTGGAAAGAGAAGGAACATAACTATTAAATGGTGTATACTTTACTTAACTAAACTTGAGGAATCTGTGTAAATTTCTCAAGCAATTCCTTCACATCCTACAAGAATCGGTTAACATTTATTCGTAACTCATTATTGTGGATATTTTAAAATTTCAAAAGCAGTTTAATGTACTCGATAGCACCTGTCAGAACAATGGTATCATTTCCCAGGTATTTGCACTGCATTCTTTTGTCTTATATTTTATTTGGCGCGTAAAAAATAGAGCACCTTTCACTTTTGTTGTACTACTTTTGTTGTACTATTCCATAAATAATTAAAAAAATTTAAAATTTATTTAAATTCAGTGTTAAAAAAATAACATATTTTGCAAAGAATGTTGTCATTAAACCTAATCAAAGTGTTTTACTAAAGTTGTTTTTGTTTTCAACGGTTCTTTTCTTTCTATGCGTGAAATTTCTCTTTAAAATTATTTGGTAACAGCAGAGTTGAACAAGTTGGTACAATTGTATTTTTTTTTTTTTTTTTTTTTTTTGTACAATCTCAGACTCAAAAATAGAATGGATTTTTATGTACAATTTTGTTGTTTTTCTGTGCTCTTAAAATAGAAAAATAAAAAAGAATAAAAAAATATTTTTGGTACAAATGGGTCGTAAAAGTATAATTTTATGAGCTTCTAAGTACAATTTCTCCTTTTGCATGTTCTCATGTTGCCGTTTTGGGTTTTTAACCAAAATTGGTTATGTTTTTCTTGGATGTGTAGATTTGTACTTTTTTTCCATTTTGTTTACGTTTTCTCGAAGTAAAAAATAAAAATAATTATTTCTTGTTATTGCGTGTATCATTTTTAAAACGGGATTTTTGGCAAACTGTGCCCTTTTGTTGTGAGTATGCTATGACCTTTCCCATCCTTCTGGTAACATATTGATTTCGTACCAAGAGACTGCAAATTTTTTTAAGGCCAACATAATCTAGCCAATTTTCTATACTTAGTTCTAAAGTGATAGGTACTCCGATTGAAACAAATGGTGGTCTGACGGGTAAGGTCTGGATTAGAAGGCGGCTGAAACTATTTTCTAAGTAGTTTCAACTGATTTTTTAACATTTGGCCGTAATGATTGGGTGCCGCTACAATTTTGTCCATCTCTAGTAGCTTTTTGAGTTTGAAAATAATCTCCATAGAGTAATGCCCTTTTTGCCTGATCTTGGAGTTCTTCTTTTTTGCATAAATAATCTCTCGCACGTTGAGATCGGTGGAACACATTCAGGATAAATACATACATATTTCACTTCAAGCTATTATTTGGTTCGGGTATTCAGCGATTCATTAAGATATCTGTTAGTAAAGGCTATTGAGCTAAAATGATCAAGAAATAAATTTTAAAACCTCTAAGCTAAGCATATGAGAGAACGATATTTTCTATTGTGCGAGGTTTGTTAATGCATAGTTAAAATGTTTAGGACAGATAGGTGTATATGCCTCATCAATTGTTGTCCCAAGTTTTTTTGATCTATTTTCAGTCAATACTGTCTTAAATTCCATATATAAAATAATATTTTAACGTTTTTTGTAATAAAATTATGATTTAAAATTTTGGTAATTTTTTTGGTTATTTTTGCATTGAAATTTGGTTAAAAGAAATTCGAGATTGTGGCAACGCTGATTAGTACATTAATTAATAGTCGTTGTTAGTTTTATTTTATTTTATTTTTTTTCGAAGAGAAAGAAAATTAAAAGCTTTTTAAGAGAACGTAGCGAAACAAAGAAAAACAAAAGTGATGAGCGGTAGTGATGTGTTGATATTTTTGTGTTTACAAACAATGATGTGTGAAATTTTGCGTGTGTATTTTTGTCTACATTTCATAAAAAGATCTGTGCCATAGATTCTATTGTGTTGCCTTTGTATGTACATATTTTTTCAATGGGATTAATATTTATTGTGGGAATTTTTTTTAAACGGAAATCGGAAACGTGTGCTTTAAACGTAAATAAATAATTGAAATTAGAACTATTGTTTTTGGAGACGTTCTGTAATTAAAAAGCAACAGGTGAGTTGACATTTTCAATATTTTTGTAATTTTAAATAAAATATAGGAATTTTCAATTTTTTTAATTTGTGAAATCATGACTGCTAGTTATGCGATCATTAATTAATTTAATCGTGGAAATTGATCTCCTTGAGTCAAATAAGTAAATAAATAATAAATAAATCATGACAATATTAATGAACACTATTGTTGTTTAACTGATAGTACTTCCTTTCCACTATAGCGTGTTTGTTTATGAAGTTGTAAAAAAAAAATCGTATTATAACGCTGTGGCAGACATAATTATTGTTTATTATGGTAATTATATTAAAAAATGTTTGTAATGACATTTTCTGTTGTTATTTTGTTTTGTATATTTTTTTTTTTTCAAATATACCCACATAATGTCAATTAAAAAAATATATATGTATTATGAGTTGTAGAAAGCTGGACTTAAATGAGTCCCCAACTAAGTGTAAATATAAAGCCAATACGTTTGTCGATAGAAAACCATGAAAAAAATAGGTACCTATAAAAATTGTCATTTTTATTTAATTTTTTTTTTTTTTTGTAAATAAAGTTTATAATGAATTTTTTGTAAATAACTATTAAAAACATTGACTTTATGTAACTCTGTCATTGAGTCTTATTGTTTATTTTTATTTCTTTGAGTGATATTTTTAGTGAAATGTTATTTCTTTGTTTACTGTCTATAATGGCAATAATAATTATTAAAAAAAAGAAAATAGAAATAGTGATTCATAAAATTTCAAACCATATGTGGCTGCGTGTCACAAGAGATGAAAGCAAAAATTAATTCCAGGTTTGGAAATATATCTCTAATTGAGAAGTTAATTTTTATTACTTAATAGTTAAAAAAATAAAATTTTGTATTGAGAGTGTAGTGGTGTATGCGGGCTTGGTGTAGTGGTTAGAGAGTGCCTGCATACAATACAAGCAGCCTAATAATTTATCTGCGACTTTTGGTGTTTAATTAAGAGACTTCAAGTTCCGTCCAGACAAATCCCTCTGACCTTTTAGCTTACCTCTGGCAACAATGACAAACATCAACGAAAAATCAGGAGAAACTTCTCCTACCGGTTTGTGGTTAGGCAGCATCGTCGGCCCGTATTTTTTCTAAAATGAGCCAGGAAACGCCATCAACATGAATTCTCTGCGCTTCCAAACCATGTAAACCAATTTTTTGTGGCCACAATTCGCTAAAGTTGAGTTTAGCATAACGGCGCCACAAGCCACACAGCCAGCCAAACAATTCAGTTATTGCATGAGAAATTTCCAGATGTAAATTGGCCGCGTCGTTTTTGTGATTTAACGCCGCTGGATTATTTTCTCTCGGGCCATTGAAAGATGAAAATCGGCGCTGCATTGACGAGATAAACGAAGCTTTGTTACAAAATGTGGTTCAAAATTTTATGAAAAGAGCGGTCGTCAGGCGAGGTGCTAGAGGTGAACATTTGTCCGACATCATATTCCATTATTAATTCCCATATTTCTATATTATAGTGGTATGAATAAAACTAAATTTGTCAAAAAAATTTGTTTTTGAGCAAATTTACTTCCTATCCTCAAATTTTCCCACCATTTATAAATATAAAACAGCATCAGATGCAGAACATTCATGCTGTAATATGCTTCAGGTCAGAACAGACGATGTGAAATTGGGTTGTTTTGGTCACTTTTACTAGTGTTTCACAAAAGTGTCCAAATTTGACAAAAAAACCCCACATTTTTAAGTTATATTTCAATATTAACTGTTCCGAGATCCTTGTATTCTGTGTCCATTAGATATGTATTGTTTTCCTACAATTTAGGGCAGCCACCGCGTGTACTTCTAGGAAAGGGTTAATCTTTAGTCAGATCTCGAAGATGCCTTTTTTCTGATTCGGTCATATGTCCATGCGGGGATGGAGATATCCTTTTCTTTAAATTAAAGCCCAAAGCATTAGATTTCATCGTGAGTGCAATCAAGCCGTTGGTAAAAAAAGAATAGTTTTGATTTTACTTTTTATCTATTTTGCATTTACCGCATATACACGAAGTGCATTTAAAATTCTACTTAACCCTACTACAACATGTCGACAACATATCTCTCGTTTTGTTTATTGCTATGAAAATGAAACTTAATGACGCTGACCTTTTCAACTTATTATTTCATAAGAAAATTTTATGATTTGTTGTCTGTCAGAGAATTGTTTCCATAATTTTATTTTTTCATTACATTTTTAGAGGAAAAGAAGGCATTGTTCATATATGTGTGTATGGATGTATGTAAAAATATTTTTGTGATATTTTATTTGGTGGAAAAAATTTTAGAATCGTTAAAATAATCATTTACACATCATGTATTTCATAAATTTCATATTCTGTCACACTATTTTAATTACATATTTAAAAAAATAAAATACAAAGTGGAACTGATATGAAACCGAAACTGTAACGAATTTGTATTTAAAGCCTATTTAATAATAATTTTTTTCTGATACGATTTAAAGCAGAGTTCAATACGCGATGATATTTTTAAAATTTCAATTTCATTTGTCATCCATTTTCTTCGTTTGTTTGTTGCTACCAAATACAATATTAGCTTTCATATGTGATGGTTTTTATTTCAATATTTCATATAGAATTTCATTCATGCCTATTACTAAACATATTTTCCCTTTGTCATCATCATCATCATTTATTCATTTACTTAAACGTTCATTATTTCATTCATTGATTTGTGTATTTATGAGGCGTGTTTGCTTTTGTGTACGGGTATATCGGGTGTTTGTAATCAATAAACTACATACTTCTCCACATCTATTAGATCTTCTTTTACTTTGTAGTTTTTCTCTGTGCTTTTGTTTTTACCACATTTTTTAAATGAAAATTAAACATTTTCTAGTTATTGTATATTAAAAATCGATAGTGCGGCAATTGTTACGACCTATTTTTGGTTTTCCCTACTTTATACACGTCTTTCTTCATAGTCTTTGTGGGTTTTTGTCTATTTTCTCTAAATTTTATGTTTTTTTTTTTTGTTTTGTAGTAATTTGTTTTTTGACTTTGTTTCGGCTCGTTTAAATTACAATAATGTAAAGCAAAAGAAAAAAGTATTGTAATTACATGCATATCAGTGCTACATAAAGTATCTGTAGTTTTACTTTAAGTTTCTTTAAAAAAAGTATGTTGTTTCTAAAGGGGGTGACACATTGGCAAACATTTGTTTGGAAACATCGCAAAGATCCAATCGCATACATGAATAACTTACTTTTTCTTGAATGCGAATGGTTATTTGCGATGTTTGCAAACAAATGTTTGCCAATGTATCACCACTTTAAGACTCAAGTGTTTGTGCTTATGTCGTTAGAAAATAAATAGTCGGAAAACGTTGATTTAAAGGGTGGCCAGAGTTTTTAAAATAATTTTTAAAAGCATTTTTGTTGAAAGTTAAACAAGCATATCAGTCGAAGTATCTGTAGTAAGGAAACAATTTACCTAGTAGTCTGCGACGTTATCCTTATGGAATATCTTAGTAATTTTTAAATCCACAAAAATAGCAACAATTTACTCCAAATCATGATAACACTGAAGAAAATAAGAAAATCGTTTTGAGAAGTTGTCATGAAAAGTTGCTGATGGTAACCTTTTTTTTGATGTACTGGGAAAAAACATGTATCAGTCAAGTCAAGAAACTGTTATTAAATGGCGTCAATAATGATCTTATCTTTTTTTAAAGTATACATAACTGCTCACGATTCGGTGATGACGTTAAGTCCAAATTTTAGTCGTGCTAATTAAGAAAACATTTTAAGTTGCCACTTCTATCTGCAATTAATGTTGGCAAATTATTTTTTAGCCGAAAACAACATTAAAATCATTCTTCGAACCCGATTCAACCTCCTTTAATTTTTTCCAAATTCCCAAAACTAAAGGTATCCATAGAACAACAAATACTTTACCAGAATCATACATCAGTCAAAATCTGTACCCGATTTAACTTGCAATGAGTCGCTCCAACTCTCAAACCTGAAGAAATCCACAAAGGGCATAGATTTGCAACGATTAAAGACTGTATTTCTGCATTATTGAGCAAAGATTTATGGATAATAATTGAGTCACATATTTTAAACAAACCGGATGCAAATCATAACGCATTATAATGTTTCGCCACAACAAAGTGAATTGTAAGCTTGTCTGCAGTCCTTCCTAGAAGGATGGAGTCGCACTGAGACCAGAGGTTGGATCCATTGTGATACCAAAAGCATAGAAACTAACTCGGGGATCAAAATTTTGTGATCCGCAAGTATTGCAGCGTGTCTCTAATCCAAATTGGGCCAGGAGTTGACTGCATTTAGCCTTACTGCCCACAGCTTAGCCTTCTGCTTCAAATGAAGTCCGGTGGGCAGCCAGGTAAGTGTAGCAAACAAGGCATTGATTGGTGTGGAGCAGAGTGCACTGGTGATCAGGACATCTGACTGTCTGCGCACTCTGTCTATTAGCTTACAATGACACGTGACATGATGGAACCATGCTGATGGCAGGCCTAAGCCACCAAATCTTGCCCTCCTACAGGTGTACTCAGTTATATAGTTTTTTTAAATTAAGTTTAGAAACAATTAAAAGTATCACAGCTTATAAAAGAAATCAAGAATTCAATTGCTGGATTATCTTGGATCGAAAATGTTGTCGTCTACTCCAAATTATCAAAACGGGTAGAGAGAGAGAGATCATTGAATAAAAAGCAGCTGAAATGTAGCATTAGACGCGAGTCCACAATTATTTATTTTTAACAACTGTCGGTCTCATATCGCCAGTTGAAAATATGGTGTATAATAGTAGATACAAAGTTTTCTACACCCACCATAGAGCTAAAACAATTATATGGTGTAAAAAATTTAAATTTTACGTGTTGATATAAATATTTGCCCAAAATATCAATATATGTACGACAACGACTACGCCGAACACAATAAGGCTTAATGCCGTTTTTACTAATGTTTGTGTCGCTCGATTCAAAAGACCGAAGCTGATATATACTTTATTTCAAAAGGGGCATTGTTTTATTATTGGATGTAACATCGATTAGAAAAATTTTTGGAATCGATTTAATTCCAGGCCATACCATATGGCAATTTTAACCAGCGGCGTGGCGTTATCTCATTAGCTAGTGACTGGTTATGCTACGAAAAACTTCTGTTACTTCACGATGTTAATTGCAAATAAAGCAAAAAGGTTTCAGAAATATTTTTTCTTGATATTTTTTGTTATGATAGAAGGTTCTATGAAACAAAATATCGGTCAAATGTCGACTTCATTTTCGAAGAAGTACTGCCCGATGACGCCGTCAGCTCATAAACCATGCACAGGTGCTTCCACAGGCTTCAGTTTTTGATTCAATTTAACCTTGTAAGCGCATAAATTCATATATTTATTCAAAATTCTCATCAGTGATGTTCGTGAGATGTTCAATTGTTAGGCACGACGACGAGTCGAGGTTGACGGCTCTTCTGCCACAACATAGCGGACAAATGCAATGTTTTCTGCAGAACTAACTGGGCGAGCATGCTCTGGTGTTTAAATATTTCCTACAGATCCGGTTTACTGAAGTTTGCGCACAATTCTCCCGATTGTGGCCACATTTGCTCGATTATGCTGACCAGCACTAAAAGTGCACGAAGTGCATTTTGGTTTAAGCGCCCACTTTTGTAAAAGGTTTTAACAATCTTAACGCTCTGCTTAATCGTGTATCTCTCTAAAATTGAATTTGTCAAACACTGAAACGAAGAAATGACAAATTAAGTTGGACAAAAAACTTGACATTAAGATGTGACTCACAATTAACATCGTGCATTATTTTTGGACCACCCTTTATATAGTCACATACAGCTCATTGATTGAGAGATGTCCCTATTGTTCCAGTTGGGATGTTAAAATAAATACTTTTACCTTCGTCTGGAAATTAACTTTCATTTTCCACTCCATCAACGATGGGGGACTATGGTTTTCAAAAATCAAAATCTTTTGTGGTCTACTTCCTTCACCCAAATCATTATAAGCAATCTAATCTAATGCAGCTTCAACTAATGGTTCCTCTTAAGGTTTATTATTCGTTACAATAATCATTTTTTCTTTCATTCAATTGGAATCGTTGCATGTATCTTTTTTGTGGTGCAAAAATACTCGTATTTTCTAAATGAACAGAGCATACAAATGACTTGAGCGTAACGTACGTATTCGGTAAATGAATATGAGGCAGTAACACATTTATTATTTGTTGGTGCCATATGAGCATATTTCACATTTTTACTCGTATATGGGTTGTTAAATCAAGCCACCGTAAGTGTTTAACATTGTTGTGTTGTTTCGTATATGTGTGTCTGGTTTATTAAGTACTTTCTTGCAACATTACTCGTATGCTGTCGAGTTTATGAAAACGTAAAATATATAGTTTTTGTATTACTGCAACGACAATTACTACTGCTATTGCTGCAAAGTTGCATAGCAAAGTTTGTCGCTTTGAGTGCACACCACCAGTGACCCGTGTTATATAGAGAGGGCTTCTTATTCGATTCCCTTTCTCTTGACTCTAATATAGACCGACAGACAGACAGACAGACAGAGTCTTTAATAAATTTAACCACACTTTAGATGCAGTGATTTGGTTTTTCTTTTATAGAGTACTTTATAGCTTTGTTACTCTGAAATTATTGCTGCCGATGTGCAGTTAAATGTTTTTGGTTTTTTTTTTGTTCCTTCAACACATACTACATGCTGCATATGTTGTGCATGCATGTTTGAATGCTGTACTGCTTTTTCTTGCTTTTGGTTTTTAAATTAATAAATAAATTATCAAGATAGTCATTTGATATATGGCTTCTTTACAAAATGACCGCAGTTCCATAATTCATTTATTTTCATTTGGTTTCTTTCATTTGTTTATTATATTTAAATGTCTCTTTCAATTTATATCATAAATATTTCAATAATTGTATCAAGATTTCCAATTTTAGAAAATTAATGTCTTTTTTTGGCTGCTTTTATTTCCGAACTACAAAATAAAAAAAAAATATCTTTTTTAATACAATAAATTTTAAAATATATTTTTAAAAGCCTGCAACAACATTATATTTAGTGGTTGTTGTAGGTTTATCATAAAATTGGCATCTTTATGTTGTTATTTCTGTTTATTTTTCGTATGTGTTGAAATATGCAACCCTTTTTTATATACATACATGTATACATACATACATAAGTGACTAATTTATGACCATATCGATTTAGTTTTTTTTTTTTGTTTATACCAATGGGTCATTTGTCATTGAACTTTTGATTATAATTTGATATTATCGCTTGGCATCTGTCTAGAACATACACAAAGAGACCTTAAGTCAAAGCGAATCATTCTCCCGCTTCTTTCTTCTATTAAAGTGTAGTAGTATATGTTTCTTTCTTCTATTAAAGTGCATATACAGTATATAATGATGTGTCATTTTCCAAAACCAGCTGTTCTAATATAAAAAAAGTTCTATGGAAATTTTTATAGAAACATATTTCTATTTTGTTTTTGATTTTTGTTTAACGTAAGAATTTTTATTTGGTATCTCACACTTCTAGAATTGCATTTTATTTTCGTAACAATAAACTAATTTCTTACTGCAATAGATCATAAAGTACAATTTCTTTAATTCAAATCAAATTTATTTGCAGTATATTGAACACCTCTTTCTCTTTTTTACGTTATTGTAGAGGTCAGAAGTTCAAGAGAGTATAATACAAGTATTGGAAGCCCAAATTATTTCTGAATTATTAGGTATACTGTGATATTAAGCAGGGGAAAAATTAACGACATGTATGACACAAATATTTGCAGTCAATATATCACATATTTCTGGGTTAGTAAATACTATTAATTTTTTTTTATTGCCAATTATCAAATGCTTTTATATGCATTATTGCGAGTTTAAAAAGCTGTGTATCGCCTTTTAAGTCATATCATCAAGTTGCAATTAGTAATTTGCTTTTAACATATTATATATTTCAGTACCAAACTTACCCTTGATGTATACAGTGCTGTTCGCAACCTAAGCAACTTTTCTTGTCGTGGAATTTAAGGACCTGTTTAACTTGCTAAATACAGATGGATTGATGCTACATTCCAAAGAAAAATACAACTACATTCGCATTAACATGTTCTTGCCTGGACATGTTCTTCAGGGAGTTTAGTATGCTCCTTTGATGAAATATAAACAAAAACGGACCGTTTTATTTATAGAGACATTTTATCCAACGACATACTTAAATATGCCGAATAGGAAATGCTACTGGATGGATGTTTCAGCACGGCAACGACCCAAAACACTTGTCAAAATTAACCAAGGAATGATTATCAGCTAATGGTATTCAAGTCTTGTATTGACCATTCCAATCATCAGACTTAAGTCCTATTCGGAACCTTTTTGGAACTTTGAAGTGCAGGGTTGGACTACGTCATTTTAAAAATAAGCGGAAGCTGACGGATAACTTAAAATTAAAGTGGCAATCAATACTATCAATAATTCTAACAAATCTAATATAAACTATGCCAAACGGTGTGCGGAGGCCATAAAAAAGAAAGGTTATTATACAAAGTACTAAAAGTTGCTTAAGTTTCGAACAGTTATTCAAGGAGCTAATTTAGTTTTTGTTGTTGTATTACTTGGTAGAGAATGGAATTAAAGTTTTGTTATTTAATTTTTAATTTTTTTTGTTATGATTTAGGTGCCTAAGAAAATAAGAACTAAATGTTTTACTTTGAGTAAGTCTATTAGCTAGAAATATACGAGTCCTTAATTACCTCGACAAGAAAAGTTGCTTTGGTTTCGAACAGCACTGCATAAGAAGTAGTGGGACAAATAATAGGGACGCAGTTTAACAGTTTCTTCTTCTTTGAATTGCAACTAAAAGATGTTCGCGCATACGATTTGGCATCTGACCCAAACAAATTAATATTCATTTCGTCTGACCATAGCATGTTTTTCTAATTGTTACGATGCAGGTGTTGTTTTCTTTTGCTGAGAAAGGATACATTTCAAGGACTCCTATCCATAAGTCTAGCTTTTTTCTTATTGGCGACTTGAAACAGGAGTAATAAGTTCATTTTTCAGGCTATTTGATGATATGAAAGGATTAATCTTTGAGGTATGAATTGAAAGTTTATTCAAACTGACAGTTGTTCCGCGCTTTCTTGCCTTAGTCTCTGCAGTTTTCTTTCATTGGATTGCATTAAATACTTCAGTTTTATAGCTCTTCATAGTCTGAACAATTTTCTATCAATACATCAAATTTTATGAGATAGAAAGTGTCCCTATTATTTGCTCCAACACTGTACGTCATTGTAAATTTAAAAAAAAAAATCATTTTCAGCGACGGGGCCCATTTCTGCATGAATTTGTATATCAATAAACGATATTGTCGAATTTGGGAGTACACTAATTCACAAGAGATCCAAGAGCGTCCTGGGCATCCTGAAAAACTAACTGCCTTGGTATGGATTTTGGACTGGCGCTGCTATCACCGTCTACAATAAGCACTAAAGGTTGATGATTACCAACTTCTTTTGGCCTGAGTTAAATGATATGGACCAATAATATGTGGCGTCCAAGATCATACGATTTGACCCCTTTTGACCTTTTATTGCGTAGGTTTCTTAAGACGCAGATCTATGCGAATAAGCCACAAACCTTTGAAGCCAACATAATCCATGCCATCGGTTAAATTTAGCCTTTATGTGCTAGTTGAGGAAAATTGAACATTCCAGATAAGTGTCACCCAGTGAAGCTGCGGCAGACATTTGCTAGCGGTTATATTATTATATAAATAATGGTGTCGTTAGCCCTCTCAACCGTTTAGTAAATAACAAATTTTTTTATTTAAATCTAATATAGAAAGCGCTTAGTGAAAGACACTTTACTTAATTTTTTGTGGCTGTATTTCTACTGAAATTTTTGTTTCAGTTTTCAATAATTTTCGTTACATTTTTATATGACGTTTTTATATGTCTTTTAAAATTTGTTTACGTAGTAAAAAGAACTACTAATTCATTCTTTAACATACCTATGATACTTTAACGAGTAATTTTTTTAAGGTTTTTATTTTCTTAATATTTTATTAACCTCGGATGGTACTTTTTCGTTGAATCGACGAATATCATATATTTTTAATCATAGCAGCGGATGTATACAGGATTCTAATGTTTTTAAAGCCAAAATGCACAGGCTTGTACTCGTCGTATCTACGAAGAGTAACTTTAGTGAGATTTTCTGCTTTCATAAGGAATTAAGTTTATTGTTTTATTGGTTTGCATTAGTTCTCTTAGTATTATTACAAAATATTTTATTTTCAACAATATATTATTATTTATATTAAGTATTATTAAATTTTGTTTAAAAATTTGGCTTTAAGAAATAACTAGGTGACGATGACTTCGAAAGATTTTTACGAAATTGTGACGACAACGGTCTTAATTTCACGGATGCTTCAGAGGGAAAAGATTACTACAGCGACTAAGACGGAAGTAGTGATTTATAAGCCGAGCAGACACTCTTCGCTGAAGATGTGAATCCACTGTCATCGGGGCTTCCCGATGAAGAATTTTCAGATAAAGATAACATCCCACTCAATGTGCTTCGCTCTAAAACGAATATTTCAGAATTTTCAAAAACATATATGCGCGGAAAAAATTTCCCTAAACGGTCCACTAACAAAGGAATATCACATCACCGAGCTATGACCTATGTCAAGAAAGGTAAAGGTCGATCACAAGAATGCAAAGGGCTGGAAGATCCTCTTGAACGCTTTAAATTATTCATTAACTCAAAAAATTATTATTGAGATTGTGCATAGGGATACAGAATGGAATTTCACAATCAGACAATAGGCGGATCTTCACGAAAAACCAACAAGTGTGTCTATTTTTCTGAATTTTAAATATTGCATTTGTAAACAACTACGTCTACGCATAATATGTTTCTTGAAAGTGAAGAACCGAAGTCAGTTCTTGAAAGATTTTCGTCAATCTCTCGTGTCTCCTTACCTGGAAGGCAGATTCCAAACAACCACTTTGCAGACCTCTATTAAAGAAAAATTTCAAAATGTATTTCATTATCCGCATGAAGGTGTCGAAAATGTTGGAAAAGGACAAAAGAGCGTAAAATTTTTCACCCCTGTCCTTATAGCATACGCACAATGACAAAAAGTACATACAATATGTGCACGAAAAGCATCTGTGGTAAACACGTGTAAAATAATACCGAGAACAATTTTTTTTAAATTATTGACTGATTTTTTTTAAAAACTAAATGAAGTGAGCAATTTTTTTATATTTTAAGTTTTGTTGTTTTAAGAAGTTTATTAATTAGATAAAACCAAAAAAATTTGTTCAAATTTCTATCGACTAGAAGAGTGAATAAGGATTTTTATTTGTATATTTTATTTTCTTCTTTATTTTTAATAAGATAGTTAACTAAAAACTATTTTTGTTTATTTTTTACTTTAAAAATCGTTTCGTTAGAATTTTTTTAAATAGTTCGCCGATTCGATGAAGAGTAACCTTTATGTACACACTATATCTCGGTCCACAAGGACTTTTGGGTCATGGGGTAAAAACTCGTAAATTCCTTGATGGAATACCTTTCTACTCAAATAGGTCCGATTCCCCCAGAATTTTATCTTTTACCAGATTTTTCGAATAGTTAATGTGTCTATGGCCAAATAAATTTATTTTATATTACTGTATGCTTTTATAAAACTACAATTTGTACAATAACAATAAATATTTTACATTTTCTTTAGTAAATATTTTAGAATTTCTTCATTCACATTACTTTTTTAGATTTTAATGTTTTTTAATTATCTTTCAAATTTAAATATAACACCTAAAAAATTTGGCTTCGTAAAGTTAAATTCTTTTTTGCAATGTTAAATTCTTTTATTTCTACTGTTATTGAAAAAAGAATATAACTTTCGAAGCTAACTTCACACTTTTTCATGTTAAATAACAGTGACTGTTAAAATTACTAAAATGTTAAAAAAAGAATTTAACTTACGAAGCTATCTTCACACCCTTTTCAAAGTTTAGTGTTAATGCTTTTAAAACAATAAAATTTCTCTAATTTAATTTGAAATTTCATGATAGGATAGTATAGGAGGTACTAGCAGTCTCTTTGAATCAAGGCACACTTGAGCACACATAGCTACTCGTTGTGAGACCACACTAAACGAAATTTCATAATAGAAAGCTGTATGTTTTATAACGTGTAAGTACGCTGCAAGCATTGTTGATGGCTTTGATTGCATTACTATACAATTTTAGACAAAAAGATACATTTTTATGAATCCATTAGTTCGCATTATGTTTAATATTAATAATAGACTTAAAATTATATATACCCTTTGTAAATTTATATCACAGTAATAGTTTGTATTGAAATAAAAATTGACTGCCGCTCATAACGGGTTAATATTAAGCTTAACAAGTCAATAATAGCATTATCGGTTTCAATTGTATGAATATTTTTATTATTAATCTAATGAAATCAATCATATAAAACTAGTTTTGTGAGAACATTCAATAAGAACCTTTGTAAGACAAGAATATATTATTAAAAAAAAACATTTTTGAATGGCAAATAAGAAATCTATTATGGTTTAGTTATTCAAAAAGAAAAGAAAATATTCAATTAAAAAAACAGAAACTGCTAATAAAATGTAATACAACCAAGACAATATTTTCAAATCACACAGAATTTAATAATTAAGAAAAAAAAAAGTCAATTTGTTTTTATTGAATTGAATACATGAACAGTATTAGGGAAGTTCAATGTGAGAAGACTTTTAGGTACATTTTATTTAAGAATTTAATTTCGGTTTCCTTCAACTTCCAAGAAAGTAAGATTTTATCTAAAAAAGAGCAAATTGCAGATAAACATTATTAATTTTCTAAAACTATTCAAGAATTTTAATGGGAACTTCTTGATATGATAATGAGGTAATTAGAATCATCATTGACGTTATTCAATAGCTGCTCAACTATAATCCTGCAGTGTTTCTTTTGTAAAATTTTAATAGTTTTCTCATCAATGCTTCACGGCAAAAACAAACATTACACGTCATCAGCATTTTTTATTTTTTTTGATTGTGATTCAATGATTTCCTATTTAAGTCGATAGAAACAGAAAATGTGACGAGCAGTTTTGAAACTATCGAAGCACCTACGTACTTATCAAGGTTGGCAAAACCCGGGTTTAAAAAAAACCCAACCCCGGTGGGTGTTTTATTGGATTTTTTGATGGATTTATTTTTTTTTTTGGGTTTTATAACTGCTTCCAAATTTCGTTCAAGTCGACAATATTCTTTGTTTTTTAGTACAATTACGTCGTTACACTACTATTTATAGTAGAACTTGCACCCTTGGTGGGAGCTATGAGCTGCTAACACTCGGTCACCAGAGCAATTACCTCGCTTGAATCATGCATTATAAAAAAAACGGCCGGGAAATAAAGACAGACATCATTTAACTATTTTTTTGCATGAGAGCGCTTGGCCTCACATCACAAAACTTTCAAAACAATTATTAAAAACGATCAAATTCTGCTTTCGCCGTATTTTGCGAACAGTGCTCCGTCTGACTATTGGCTATTGTGATGGATACAATATACTCAAATCTCTTTATACGGCCTTTCTTTATACGGCCTGTTTGAATTACGGAATTTGCTCTACGGCTAAAAAACCGTGTTAAAAAAAGGGAACTACATGTTCTACTTACATTTTCAGAACTTATCTAGGCTGTGCAAAGTGGTATGAGTTCATCTGCAAGCAAGTCACCAATTCACTTTCTTGGAAGAAATATAAAATCTGCTTCAAAGTTGGAGAGCCTCAAAAGATGAGAAGTTTTTCTGAGACGGAATTTGGAAATTGGCTCAGAGGCGGGAATAGATGTAAGCAGTGATTTGAGAACTTATTATTTTGACAAATTTGCTAATTCATTTTCTCTCTTGAGCTAAAAAAAAGTCCCAATACGCAAATTATACTTATTTTTGTATTAAATAAGTATAAAATTATAAATTAAAAAATTAAAAATTAAATTTTGAATATAATTCCCAATAAAAACGGGGGGATTTAATTGGGTTACCCAATGGGTTGCCAACCCTGGTACTTAAGTGGCTATATCACAACCCTAGGGTCTTTAGCCTTCATCAGAGTTCCAAGCGCATCGATCTTGTGCGTTGTTTCTCCAATTTTCCACACAAGTTTTTAGAGATTAGCTTGGACCTAATCCTTCTGTCAGAGTTCCTTTTTTGCTCGGTCATTCAGGACTAGAAATATGTATCTTTTCACGGTAGCACTCTACACATATGCATGACGTAGCCAAGCCTCCACAGTCGTTGCACCTTAATGCGCCTAACTACACCAATATCACCGTAAAGCTCACAAAGCTCATGATTAATTCGGTGTCTGTTCTCGCAGCCAAAGCAGACCGGTTCATAAATCATCTACTTGTGCAAGTACCCTGCCAATGTGCCATATAACAGCACAGGCGGTATCAGCGTTTTGTAAAACATTATTTTTTTGCCGAGAGACCATCGCTTTTAAAATGCTTGTGTAGAGCAAAGTATCACCTATTAGCAAGAAAAATCCTTTGTCTGTTTTGTTTTGTTTTATGGCGGTGACAAGATAGACAGGTCGAAAGGTATTAGTTTAAAGGGCAGTGACTACGCAGCCCACCCACAGGCCAAACATGGGTCCAGTGTGGAATGAGAGCAAGATAGATAAATTATTTCACAATTCCGAACCAACGTTTATATGGTGACCCAATCGTTTGGATTCCCTGCACTGATGTCGTGCACTGCCAGACCCAATTTCTCGGGTTCCTTTTCAACATTTGCAAAAGCAACAGTTACATCTAGCAATGTTCGGCCAATAATATAAATATCATCGACATATGCGAGTGGCATATGCCTCATGCTGTAAATCATGATGGTTGTGTTAACTGCAACTACGTCTGGTATTGAACGATTCGGAAAGTTCTTTCACTATCTTAATTTTGGTAGGAATACTAAATTCAACATGGCTGCGAATACCTTTGCGCTTATGGGGCTGTCAAAAGCAACCCTCTAATGGACGAATAGGTTATATCTGTCAATTTGTATGTACCGAAGCACAAGAAGACAAATATTCAGTTTATTTTTTAATAACAAAGGATTTAATTTTAAACGCTTACAATCTTTCTCGATTTTTAGTTAGCACTGCCACAAAATATATTTTTGTTTAATAAACAAAAATCTTTTAGTTAAATTTTCGTTACTCATACAAATTCTTGTTTTGAGTTTTGAAATGTGTTGCAAATCCGTTGGCAGACTATATATGACTTACACGTTATTTGTTTGAGTACTTTAGACAAGAAAACATGATTAATTACCAAAAATAAAAAGTGGAAAAAATACAAAAATTTGTTAGAAATCTACTTGAATATCTGTGGGCGTTTAAAGTTAATCTGTAGACAGATTTTGTGTGAAGTGATCATGAAAATGATACTTAAACTTGACATTAAACACAAAATACTAGAAAAAATAAAAACGCCAACTAGAACAACAATCACTATAAAAAGCATATGTTAAAAAAATCTAGAACAAAAAATTACTTTTTTTTTAATAAAGAGGGAGTTTATTTACAAATACGAGTAATGTTTAGTTTTTATAGTTTGTGTTTGTTGATGTGTTCTTTCATTTATTTTGTTTAGTTGTAAACGAGCGCGTTTGTTTAAACACATCTGTCCTAAATCAATATTTGTTGTAAATGTCATGCCTGGCTTAAAAATTCCTGTTATAGATAAACGAGAGAAATCCTCAAAACACACAACGTCTCGTTAAAAATACACCAATTGTCATACAACAATATAGGGCTGGGACATTAAATATTTAAACAATGATCTTTTTTTGGGGAGTTTCTTTCTATTGGATTACCCGCTGTTTTTTTTTCTTTTCTTCTTTTCTTCTTTTCTTTCTTTTACAATTTACAATTTTATTTTTCTTTATTCCAACGAAGTTTTAGTTCAATTTGTGTCCATGACCTGTTTGTTTGAAAGTTTAAATGAATTGTAGATGTTTTTGAAATTAAATAAAAACGCAAATATTTTCATTCTTTTAATTTTCTTTATTTCCTAAGAATGTTTACTCTATTTAAAGAAGAAAAAGCAGAAGAAAGGAAACAACTTAAAATTGGAAAAAACTTCCGGTTAAGTTTAGAAAGTTTTGCTTTGCGAGAAATTAAAAAATAGAATGCATTAAGGATACTAATGCTTATGAGCATATTAAGGGCAGTTTATATTATATTTTGTTACATCAGTGTTGTTAAGGTAAGATATAAATAAATTTACTAATGATTTTCATTAGTCAATGCCAAGATTAAATATATTTTAAGCAAATGAAATCATTTAGTAAAATAAGTATAAAAAATTTCTTATTTTTATAGTATTATTGCTCAAATTGAAAAAGTTACATATAAAATAGGTTTGGATGTAGGCATTATTTAAAACCTTTTTGAACAAATTTTAAAACGTAATTATTTGAACTCATGCAGTCAATTCTAATAATTATTATCATTCTGACCTGGCACTCTTGCAGAACACTGCGATCCCTTGGATCTACTGTGCTCCTTCCGGTCTATAGCTTGTCTAGCAGAAATGTTGCCTTCTTAATTAACACCAGCAGATGGTAGATATGTCTGCCAATGAGAATCAACATCTCCATCTAAAATTTTAAATCATAGGTGTCCAAAGATGTAGTATCTCTGGTAATAAAGGCGATGTTTTGTGTTTCACTTTGTTAGAAAACATTATTAAGATCGCATTAATCTGTGAAAAGTTATGTACGTTTGTTTTCCTACTATGGTATAAAGAGGTGTAACTAATAAAAAGCAGTGAAATTGTTTGCTCGTTAAATATGTTAAATATGCACTTGGTTCTGGCCGATCAATCACTAAAAAACTCGGTGAAAGTTGATAGAGAATTAGACACTTATCACCAAACAGTTATCAACCATTTGAAGAAGCTCGATGTATGGGTGCCACATGAATTAACAGTGAAAAGTTTAGTGGACCGAATTTCTATATGCGATTCACTGCTTGAAACGAAACAAAATCAAACCATTTTTTAAGCGAATGATTACGGGTGATGAAAAGTGGATCATGTACGATGGCAAATCTAGTAATGACACCTAGAATGGTAATGCTGTGTGTCTGGTGGATTAGGAAGAGAATTGTTTATAATGAGCTTCTACAACCTGCTCAAACGATTGATTCTCATATTCACTGTCAACAATTAACGTGATTGAAGCAAGCAATTCAATTAAAACAGAGAGACAGCTTGGCTGGGCAGAAACAGAGAGAGCTTGGCTTGAAATTCCGTAGAGGCCTGCAAAACGCAATTGGATAAGTTTTTCGATCAGAAAATCCAGAAGATGTACACTGATTTAATAAAGGCTTTACCCCTAAGATATTAAAATGCTATCGTTCAAAACGGTACATATTAAGTTTAACAAGCCGCTTTCCAAATATAAGAAAAAAGTGTTTAAGTTTTTCACATCTGTAACCGAACTTTTTCCAAGCAAATTATAATATGATTACTAAATCTGGGTAATTATATTAATAATTCATTAGACTTTGCTTAAAAAAGTATTAGTGGCAATAAACTCTAATGATTGCCAAACAGTCGGTAGAATTCTCAATCAATTTAGAGTTTTTTGTCTAAATTCTCAATAAATTCTTTAAAGCCATCCGCTATTTTAAATATCAATACAAATTTCTTATTGGGCCTGAATGATCATGTAGGAAATCTTGTGTCAATTTTCATAAATAGCTTTTGTTGTAAGCATTTATCTGCGACATTCTAATGTAATTGTAATGTAATTTTTTTCCCGTTATTACTCTTGGAAGCATACGGCTCTCACAAAGTATCTCCATTTTACTCTCAATTGATTGGTATAAGAAAATAATAAAAAATTATAAAAAAATTATGTCTTGAATAACACTGCTCAGCCCAAGGTTTGTTTTCTTTAATTGGGTATTTCTATGGCCCTGACTATAAAAAAAGTACTGGGAGATTGCTAACAGCTTTTTATTGTGAAATATGTAGTTTAATAATATTTTTATTGTGAAATACGTAGTTTAATAAATTTGGCAAAAATATACAAAAAACTAATACAAAATTTCCAAATGATCTTTTATAAGATTTCATTAAATAAATGGCTTTAGGTAGATCTCGTAGCGAACTCCAGCAGTAGTCTGCCATCATATGTGAGTCCCACCTTCTCTGACAACGCTCTTCTATTGTCCGAAGAAATCTTTCACCTTGCTACTCGCTATCCAGATTTTGTGGAAATTGATCTAAATGCGAATAAAGAAAGGAGGTTTTTCGCTGATATTGCACCCTAGCGTACGCAAGTTCGATAGTATATACTTAACAAGCTCGACATGGTTTCTTTTTGCCTAAGAAATTACTCATAACCAAAACAAATGAGTTTCGAGCTTTGGATTTGACTTCCGTCATTAATATTACAAAATTAGGATCTTTCACGAGCTCCCTAATCTGTAACTCATCAAACATACCCATGACTTGTCCATGATTACACTATTTTATTCTAAAGTATTGATATAACGCAGTTTTCAAAAAGTCCGATATAGGTTTTTGATATTTTTCAAATATATATTCACCACAAATGTAGCAAAAACAATTTGGATTAAGGACACAATATTTTCTTAACGAAGCCATATCTAAAACATAAATAAAATATATTTCAGTGTCCAATAAAAAACGAAAATCTAAGTAAAAATAGTAAATGAGGGAAGTTAGCTATAATCCAAAAACAAAAGCTGTTAAAGAAAAACTGTTGCCATATTTAAAAAATGGGCGTCAATTTGATACAGAAACAAAACAAAAAGATCCCAGGAAACAGACAATTTTGTTTGTTTTGTTGAGCAGTGTAATCTTTATATATAAAAATAAGTTGTCCTATGTTCATTTGATAACTGGAGAACTACTAAACAATTTACAAACCAATACATGCGCTGGAAAGTTTTTTTTTTCACTGATAGTTTTTGTTCAACTGGGCGGTGTCACGCCCATATAAAATTTTTATTTATATGACTATATCTTTAAACGGCAGTAGTAAGAATTTATAAAATTGGCCCAAATAACTTTGCGTTCAATGCAAATCTTCAGTTGAAAAGTGGGCGGTATTGGATAAGTGGGTGTGGCATCTCTCATACAAAGTAAATTTAAATTTTTGTATATCTTTGGAACGCTAATAGCGGAAGGTTTTGAATTTGGTCGAACTAACTTCGTAGTCAATACACATCATCAGTCTAAACCTGGGTGAAATTGAATAAGTGGGTGTGGCATCTTCCATCAAAGTTGGTGCAACTTGGCAGTAAATACAAATCATTAGTTTTAAAGTGTGTGGAATTGGATAAGTGGGCGTGGCATCCCTCATACTTAGTAACGGTTATAGTAAAAGTTTTTAAATTTGGTTTAAACAATTTCCTGGCCAGGACACATTATCAATTAACATCTGCGCAAGATTGGATAAGTAAACGTGGCAGCTACCATTCATACCAAATATGGAATTTTGCATGTATGGAAAACGGTAACAGATAAAGTTTCGTTATCTAT
Source organism: Wohlfahrtia magnifica (assembly GCA_023159175.1). Lineage (NCBI taxonomy): Eukaryota > Metazoa > Arthropoda > Insecta > Diptera > Sarcophagidae > Wohlfahrtia > Wohlfahrtia magnifica. Next base: position 711,588 of record JAKWBJ010000528.1, read on the forward strand.
TTGATAAGCTGATATTGCATAAAGCAGATCGCGTAAAAGCTATTTATATATATATTCTTATCTATATATACAAAAATAAGTAGTCCTTTAATTTTTTCCTCTAAATTTTATAGGTATACAATATAAAGGCTCCCAGCAACGCGAGAAGGATTACTCTCGTATATAATAATAAAAAGATTTTTGGGAAATATTTTACTCCATTAGTTGGAATTGCCTTAATAAAATATGCGCGTATATGAGAGTTTTGTGTCGCCTTGTTCAGAATGATTCTTTTTCAGTTTTTCAAATTTTTCCGTTTTTTTTTTTTTGTGAGTCATTGTTTAGCGTTAAAATTTCGGATTTTATAGTGCGAACTGAAAAAAGGCAGACTGAAAAAGGAGAGAATAAAAGTTTTCAAAAAAAATTGTGCCAATAAAATTGGCACAATCAAAAACACACACTCACTCGAAAAAAACAACGTGCAACACGCACTCTTTATTCAAACAAAAAGTAAACAATAATCAATAATACACTTCCTTCCACGTACTATTTCTCAGAAAATATATAATAATACCGAATAGGTATAAAGAAGCAAAAAAAAAAAAAACTGCTTTGCATACTTAGAAAGGTGTTGCAACAATTGCGATACAAATCTTTTTTGCCCCATATTGTTGCCTTTGGTAGTAATAATGATGATGAGAAAAAGGAGATGGAGAGAGATATTATTAATGTTCGTATGTTGATTTCTGTAGTGTTTACTCACATTAAACGATTAAAATGTTCATTTGTTTTGTTTACGGAATGTCGAAACCAACCAACAACGAACGACAGACTGTTTGTCTATTTGCCTGGCTGTTTATTGTAACTCATAAATAAGAAGAGGGCCCACTTGGGTGCCAAATAAATGCAACCATATTTTTTATTTGTTTGTTTTTCGTTATATTTTTGTTTCTGTTTTTCGCTTTTTTCCCTCTCAAAATCATGGTAAATCCCTAGAGGAAGTTTCGTATTTGAGGACTGACTATAAAGAAATTGTAAAAACGTGAAGTTAAATTATGACCAAAGAGAAATGAAAAAGTTTTTTTATATTTTTCAACATCTTGATAACAAACGTACAATAATAATCGAGTATAAAGAAAAAAAATAATAATAATAAAACACCTTTCAAAACCAAAAGTGAAATATGTATGCGTTATAACAATCCACCCACAGTATGAAAATTAAAAAAATTGTTTATTTCAACTGTTAAAATTATAATGAAACTTTACATCAAGGTTTTGTTTTTATCATTGTTTATTACAACTTAACAAGCAATATGGCTAAATTTTTTATTTCATTTTAACCAACATTAAATTCAACAGAGAGAAAAATACTCGTAGTAAATGTTTATAAGAAATGTTATAAACACCTTATAAACGTGATTGGTTTTTATTTATCTGTTAACAACAGCTTTTTTTTTACTTCTTCATTTTTTTTTCTTACCAATTAAAATTGTTTCATCAGTGCTTTTTTAGAGTTACATTTCTACCCAAATTAACCAAATGGAACACAATTTCCCCATCGAAAAAAAACGTACATCATTCATTACAAACCGAATTTAAAAATTTTTGTTATTCTTTCCGTATGTTTTTTCGTTGCTTTTGCTGGTTTTTTTTACTCGTTTGGTTGTAAAACGTGATGAATGACACAACCCACATGAAACTGAAGGTGCAATTTACACACCATCCACAACAAAGACTCATTAAATACATAATGAAAAAATAAAAAAGACGTACGAAAAAATTCTGGAAAGGCCAACCCATAAGAAGAAGTGGAACCGAAATCTTTATTCAGTTAAAAATTTAATTTCCAACTATATATTCCAATTGATTTTTTTTTTTTTTTTTTTTTTTTGTAAGATTACTTATTAATCATTCCATCCATTGAGTCAACGGAAAGGAGATGATAGATTAAGGTTTAGAATAGGTTAGGTTACGTTGGTTTCCCGCGATACGCTACTTCACGCGGAGGCCATATATCTCATTGCTTTATCCTTTAGAGGACAGAACGATGAAAGAGGCCGAAAAGCCAGACATGGGAGTTTCCCAAATATCCGCACCTAAAGCCTGAAAATGCAGTTAATAAGTCCCTCACGTGAGCCAACTGGTACCCCTGACGAAGTTGATCAAATTCGACAGGAAAACATCCATGCGGTAGTCCAGATTGTGGAGGTGACATGCACCCAGGTGTCTTAGTCTGAGTTCCCATAGAGCGTGGCAGCCGCAGAGAAGGTAGTGTATCGATTTCTCTTTCTCTTCATCCTGACAGCCGCTACAGCAGCCATGAGCAGGGCGCCCCATGCGTCCTATCATACTGTGCCGTTATTTATGCACATGCTACTGTCGTAACGCATGTTAAAAGTCGATTTTAAATAAGTCTGTCAGTAGCACGCATATTTTTTGTGTAGATCAAATCGATACAAAAGTATAGAAGCACAGTTTTCACTTTAATTGTGAAGAGGCTTTTAATCTATTTTTTTGAGGCCAATTTTGCCTTAACTGTTTGATTGAAAGTTACTGACAATGTTAAATGATATACAGAAGCTGATAAAGAAAAAACTCGAGGCTCCTCAATAGTGCTCATTAAATTTTTCAAAAATAGCTCGATGTTCTATGAACATAGGTGGCTTCATTTAACTGAAAATGGACAACTAAAATAGCTTTCTAGTTTTGGATAAGATATTCATATTTACGGTTTCCAGTAGGTTAGTTACCACAACGTCTTTGAAAAATAAAATTTCCCAAATCTAATAGAGCTTTTATAATTATCTTATACTCCAACAAAATTATTTATTCAATCCTGTCTTTGTTACATCTCTAAAATCATAAGATAAATCCGTTTTATAATTAGTTTAGAAAAAGGATGGCTTTAATGACTATCGAGATATAAAGGGTCCGCCAAATAAATTTTTTTTTTTTTTTTTGAAAATGATATAAAAAAAACTAATGAGTACTTTCTCAAATTTCTTTTTTTATTTGAAAGTACAACCCTTCCGGTTAATAATGGAAAATAATTTCATTCAAATGGCTGCCTCGGCTGGCCATGCAGTAGCCTACACGATTGGTCCAATTTTTAAGCACATTATCGATTGTGTGCAGCTGTATTTGACCAATGGCTTCACGAATATTGCCTTTAAGGTGTCAATTGTCTCTGGCTTGTTGGCGTAACACTTATCTTTGACGGCACCCCACAAATAATAGTCCAACGGTGTCAAATCGCAGCTCCGAGGCGGCCAAACGACATCAGTTCTGCGGCTGATAATGCGATCTTCAAAAACAGGGCGCAAAACATCGTGTGTAGCTTCGGCTGTGTGGCACGTAGCGCCGTACTGTTGAAACCAAATGCTGCTAATATCCTCCTCTTCAATTTTTGTGAACAAAAATTCGTTCAACATGGCCCGATAACGATCGCCATTGACTGTAACTGCCACTCCTTGCTCATTTTCGAAGAAAAATGGCCCGATTATGCCTCTGGACCAAAATCCGCACCAAACAGTAACTCGTCTTGGATGTATCGGCTTTTCAATGTATGCGAGCGGGTTTTCTGTGCCACAAATGCGACAGTTTTGCTTGTTTACATACCCCCCAAGATCAAAATGAGCTTCATCTGAAAAGATGATTTTTTTTGGCAAAATCGGCATCTTCTGTAAGTTGATCGCAGGCCCACTTAGCGAAGCGTTTACACAACCATATTCGTTCAGCGGAAGGATAAAACTAATTATCTGTGAAATCAGACAAAAGATTAAAAAAAAAGATTCATTTTTGTTTAGGAAAGGCTGTCTATCTAACACTGGCTACCGGTTATTCTTTGGTAGTTTGTTTTGGCCTGGCCTTTGGCGGGCTTTCGGATTCTATTCTTGGTCAACTCTTACTATATCATCGAGATCGTTTTATGCGCATTATTTGCCTATTGACCGAACTGGTCAAAAATTGCACTAATTGCTCATTTCTTATCCAATTTAGACAAAATTCAAAAAGATCTTGTCTTAAGCGCCGACTGTTGAGGACTTGTGCCACAAACTAAGTGTGCTACAACCGTTAGATATTTTTAACGCGAGATAATTCTGAAATGCTAAATAAACTGTTCGAGTTTTGTTGATGCTCATATTTATATCTTTTTCAAGACTGTAACTTTTTAATATCATGCTCCCCAAGTAGCAAAATTTTTCCATATTTTCAATAGGTTCATCATCCAGGAATTTCTATTTTTTTTAGCTTTTTTCGAAAATTTCTTTAGTATTAGTTTTATATTGGAAAAGTTATGTGTTAGTAGAAATATATCATCGGCTTAATCTAATTCGCATTGTTGTCCTTTTAAGAACCACTAAATACTACGTGGAACTTCAGTTTCCATTTGCTGCATTACCGTATTCAAAAGTACACAAAAATAATAAATATATTGCTGGAAATGTATTCATATTTCCCACCTATTCGATATGTAAGTATAAACTTTGCTTATATATTATAAAAAGCTTTGCCACGTTGCCAAGAAACTAGGCAGTCATCACCTAAAAGTTATTAACCATTTGAAAAAAGCTGGATATACGAAGAAGCTCGATATTGGTTGCCACATGAATTAACAGTGAAAAATTGAATGAACCGAATTTTTATTTGCAATTTAATGCTAAAGCGGAACGTAATTAAAACAGCCAGAATTGATCAACAGAAAAATTGCTGGTTCCATTATAACAACGCCAGACCCGGCATAAACTATGAGGGCTTGACTTTCAAGTTTTAATGTATCCTCCATAAAGCCCAGACCTTGTACTTTAACATTATCATTTGTTTCGATTTCTGCACAACTCTCTTAATGGCGTAAATTTAAATTCCGTAAGGGCCTGCACAGTGAAATTGGATCAGTTTTTCGCTCAGAAAAGTCAGTAATTCAGTACTAATGGATGAAATAATGGATTAACCACAAAAAATGGCGATTAGTTATCGATCACAACGGCACATATTTTGTTAATAACGCTCGTTTGAAATATAAGAAAAATGTGTTTCAAATTTGAACTTATTTGAACACCCAATATTTATATACAAAAGAAAATTTGAATTTAACACGGGCCATAGTTTGTACATAAAGCGAATAGAATGAACATTTAACAGTCAGTCTTTTAGAGTTTTATAATTCATTTATATGACTGTTATTATTATTATTATTTCAGTTTCATTCTTCTTCAGGTGTATTAAGAAAATAAATGGAACTTAGGGGTTGTATTTCCCTAAACGTTTTACATATTCTTCGTTTGAAATTTTTCCAAAATTTTTGTGTTAAATTTTTTTGGTCTGTTTTTTTTCAACATAAAAGAATTATGCAAAAGTATATTTTGTATTGTATTCTGTTTTGTTTATAATTCCAAACATAAAAGTATTAATGAGTCCATAATATGTTCTATTTATGCATAAACATTCGTACGACCGATTGCTAATGGGTATGTGCGCGTATTTTTTAGTCTGAAATATTAATGAATTAGAATGAGGAAAACCCCCTATATTCGATGTTAGTGTTTTGTTTTGTATTATAGTCGTATAATGTTTTTTCGTACTTGTCGAAATATATTTGTTTTGTTTTAGACAAACATATAAAGGGTCCACCAAATAATTTTTTTTAAATGCTATAAAAAAAAACTACTGAATATTTTCTAAAATTTCTTTTTTTATTTGAAAGTACAATCCTTCCGGTTAATAATGGAAAATAAATTCATTCAAATGGCTGCCTCGGCTGGCCATGCAGTAGTCTACACGATCGGTCCAATTTTTAAACACATTATCGATTGTGTGCAGCTGTATTTCACCAATGGCTTCACGAAGCGTCAATTGTCTCTGGCTTGTTGGCGTAACACTTATCTTTGACGGCACCTCACAAATAATAGTCCAACGGTGGCAAATCGCAGCTCTGAGGTGGCCAAACGACTTCAGCTCTGCGGCTGATAATGCGGTCTTCAAAAACAGGGTGCAAAACATCGAGTGTAGCTTCGGCTGTGTGACACGTAGCGCCGTCCTGTTGAAACCAAATGTTGCTAATATCCTCCTCTTCAATTTTTCTGAACAAAATTCGTTCAACATTGCCCGATAACGATCACCATTGACTGTAACGGCCACTCCTTGCTCATTTTCGAAGAAAAATGGCCCAATTATGCCTCTGGACCAAAATCCGCAATAAACAGTGATTCGTCTTGGGTGTATCGGCTTTTCAATGTATGCGTGCGGGTTTTCTGTGGCCCCAAATGCGAAAATTTTGCTTGTTTGCATACCCGCCAAGATCAAAATGAGCTTCATGTGAAAAGATAATTTTTTTTTGTAGCAAAATCGGCATCTTCTGTAAGTCGATCGCAGGCCCACTTAGCGAATATTTCCCAGAGTTGTTCAAGCATATACACAACCATATTCGTTCAGCGGAAGGAAAAAACTATATATCTGTCAAATCAGACATGAGCTAAGTGTTACCATTCACGAAATAAGCACTAGTTGAAAAAAAAACGTTAGATGGTGGACCCTATAGTTCGGCATACAATCAGTCAGTTTGCGGGTTGTTATTATAAAAAAGGGCTGATTTTGTTGTTTCTTTTACACATTGATTTGCATAAATGCTTGAATGTTCGTCCCTCTTTGTTTTACCTATTCTCCTTTAAAGATTTTAGTTTCTGTTCGTTCGCATATGTTGTAATTTACATAATGTTATGTTTTTGTTTGTGTTGTGTAGAGAAGTATTGTTATTTATTAATAAATTACTAATAATTTATTTATTAAATTACTAATAATTTATTAATAATTTGTATAATTTTGTATTTATGTATATATTAATATTATTTTCTGTTTTCTATTCCAGATAAGCATGTATGTATTTATGTATTAGAATTACACATAGTTTTGTTAAAGAGAATATTAAAATTTATGTAATTTTTTACATTAGAAAACGTGTAACGTTCACTAACTAATTCACGTTGTATTTTTCACTTTAATTTAAATTTTATTGTGTTAAATTTTTATGGAGAATAAAATTTAGTTTTTATTTTTATTACGAATTCACACGGTTTAATGTGTTATTGGGAAATTTGTTTGAATTAATTGAAGATTTAATTGGGAAAATAAATCAATATTTTGTTGTAAACGTGACAAAAATTCAAATTCTTGTAATGTATTTTACATGGGGACATATGCACCATTTATAACTTTTTGTGTTACTGGGTCAAATGCTTAACACGTTCTTCTATGGTAATTCTATAATAACTTATGTGCCCTTTACTAAGAATGTTAGACAACAGTGGTGAGCAGAATTGAATACAAACTGATGCAGTCCCAATTAAAATCCCAAGAAAACTCAAAAAATATAATCAATATAATTAGTTTTTTTCAATTAATGAATAGAGAAATAAAAAAAACAGCAAAAGGAAATTCACTAATATTGAAACCTGGTGTAAAGTTTAACATAATTTTATGAAAAATGCCACTGTATCCACTTTTGTATGTTTAGGTTCATACAATTTGACAGCACAAACAAATTAAGAAAAACGCAATGAATTGCAATTCCGTTACTTGATATACTTTTGAGAAATTCGTGTAAGGAACCAGCAATCACTTACGTTACTAATTGTCATTTTTCTTTTTCAAAGATTTTCGTCTTCACGTTACAATGAAAAAGATCAGACTGCTACAAAAACGAAAAAAAAAACAGGAACACACCAATCACTTGTGCTTGCATTTGGAAAAAGGCGCCAGGGCCATGGAGTGTATATTATCTGTCAAACAGTGGAAAACATTTAAACAGACTGCAATCGTCATAAACAATCCAGAAAGTGAATGGACAGTAAGGGCAGCTCTTCGTAAAATTATCCTTTTATCAGCTGTTAAGCAAAAAACGCTATTGCTGTCGGCGCAGGATATTCAAACTATGCACTGATTCCGATAGAAAATTTATAGGCTTTGTTGTTAAAACGTTTAAACAATGGTATAAAGCGCCAACAAATTTTAATCCACATTGATCGACAATACTTACTGGACCATCGAGAAAGTGCTAAATAGAAGCAAAGGTTTTTGGGACCAACAATTGAAAATTCGAAGTTTTTAAAACGTGCAAAAATAAATATTTTGACCTGTTTCATAAAATAGCCAAAAATTTTAAACTCACTTCTAATATTCATGAATTTCATTTTGATTTAGTTTGTTATTGTTTTGCTGAATACAGAAAATAAAAGAAAAAAACAAAAGAAATTTATTATATTTTGGTATTTTTGGCTCTATGTAACCATTTTTGCTCGCCACTGTATGTATTAAAGTTAAGCTTTAGAAATGCCATCGTTTATAATATTTATTAATAGCCGGTAATAATATTGAATCTGCAATATTACTTTTTGTAAAACATTAAAAAATTGAACTCGAATCTTACTGCTCTCAAAATTTTAATATATCCCAACTTATTCCAATTTTCAGAATATGTGTTACTTTATTTATTTCAACTCCTTTTCATACTGTTTTTATATTATTATTGTTGGTTATGTTACCAGCTTTTTAAAAAGGAAAAATTACAAAAAACATATCTTTGGATTATTTAAAAAAGTATTGAATTTTGTTGTTTCCTGCTTTCGTTGTATTTGGTTTAATTTTCTACAATATATATAAATTTATATTACGGAAGTTTGATTGATCTTCCCGAAAAGTATTTATTGGTTCTTTTTTCTCAAACGTATTTAATGCTTAGACGATTTTTAACCTACGAAATTACTTTCTTTGTGCAGAATAAATTTGATCTCCTATTTGTTTGATATCTTCATTCTTTCATGTTTCCTTATTTAAAAAAAAATGAACGAAATAATTTCATTGGGGACCAAATATAATAAATATTTTGATAAAGGCACGATTGTGGTGATATTTTTGGCTAACAAATTTAAAAAAAGTGAAAACGATAATAGCGGGAGCATTTTCGAGATACATAAGCAAATCATTTTTTTTAACGCAAGACCAAAAAATATATCTCTAAGAAACAGTTACATTGCATCAATTCTATGATTTTTTAACATTGTAAAGCACATAGTCTACCAACGACCACTTTAATACTATTTCGAAAGCAATATTGACTTACAATTTACACCAAATATTGGGTATTAGAAAAAGCTCGTTTAGAAATTTTAGCAAAAATAAAACATCTTTTTCTTATATTTAAAACAAGCTTTATCCAATTATCTTTTGCAGGCCTCTACAAAGCTTAAGTTAACATAGAGTTTTGTAGAAGTCGAAAAAAATAATAATCTGAAGTTGTATGGTCCGGGCTATATGGTGGGTAAATTAAAATTTCTTAGGTAAGCTTTCTCAGTTTCTGCCGAGTCATCACAGATGTCTGTGGTCTGGCGTTGTCATAATGGAAACAACTTTTTCTGTTGATCAATTCCGAATGTTTTAATTGAATTGCTTGCTTCAATATCGTTTATTGTTGACAGAAGAGAACAGAACAATCGACTCAGCATCGCCTGTGAAGCTTCAGCTTGTTTTATCCATGATAAATAAAATTTTTCACTGTAAATTCGTGTGACACCCAATCATCAAGATTTTTTGTCTATCCAGCTTTCTTAAAATGGCTCATGAATGGCTAGTTTCCTAGCAACGTTCATTCTGCTTATGTGCCGCTCTTGTTTAGTGTTTGATCGACCAGAACGAGGTGCATTTTTAATATCAAAATTATAGGATCGAGAAGGAGTAAACCATTTCGCCGCTTGTTTGCCATTTATGAATATGGATCTTTTAACAACCGAAGATTGTTTAAAAAAAATTAAAACTTATGTTACTGCAAAATTGGTGATTTATTGTAAACACGCCCGATCTTCTGAACAAAATTTTCTTCAGCGATGAAGCTCGTTTCTCACTCGGTGGTAACGTCAACAAAATTGTCGTATATGGAACTCGGTAAATCCAGAAGTAATTGTGGAAAAGCCATTTCATCCGAAAAAAGTGATTGGCTTGATGCGCATTATGGTCTGTAGTTGTTGGGCTCTATTTTTTCAAAATTGAAGCTGGAAGAGGCGATTATTTAAATGACGTTTCGTACACAAAAGTTTCATCGTAATCATAGCTTAATACATATGTACGTATTTTATTTATAAGTTTGCACGTTCGCTAAACAGAGCACTGATTTTTAAAATTGATAATTACAATTGCCAAGCGTTCCTGATGCGCGAAATTATTGCGGGGTATTAATTGAAAGGAAAATAAAGGGTCCGCCATCTAACGTTTTTTTTTCAACTAGTGCCTATTTCGTTAATGGTAACACTTAGCTCATGTCTGATGTGACAGATAATTAGTTTTATCCTTCCGCTGAACGAATATGGTTGTGTATACGCTTGAACAACGCTGGGAAATATTGCGACATTACTTTGAAAATCATGGTAATGTTGCAGATGAAGCTCATTTTGATCTTGGCGGGTATGTAAACAAGCAAAATTATCGCATTTGGGGCGCAGAAACCTGCACGCATGCATTGAAAAGCCGATACACCCAAGACTAGTCACTGTTTGGTGCGGATTTTGGTCCAGAGGAATAGTTGGGCCATTTTTCTTCGAAAATGAGCAAGGAGTGGCCGTTACAGTCAATGGCGATCGTTATCGGGCCATGTTGAACGAATTTTCGTTCACAAAAATTGTAGAGGAGGATATTAGCAACATTTGGTTTGTGGCGCTACGTGCCACACAGCCGAAGCTACACTCGATGTTTTGCGCCCTGTTTTTGAAGACCGCAGAGCTGAAGTCGTTTGGCCACCTCGGAGCTGCGATTTGACACCGTTGGACTATTATTTGTGGGGTGCCGTCAAAGATAAGTGTTACGCCAACAAGCCAGAGACAATTGACGCTTTAAAGGACAATATTCGTGAAGCCATTGGTGAAATACAGGTGCACACAATCGATAATGAGCTTAAAAATTGGACCGATCGTGTAGGCTACTGCATGGCCAGCCGAGGCAACAATTTGAATGAAATTATTTTCCATTATTAACCGGAAGGATTGTACTTTCAACTAAAAAAAGAAATTTTAGAAAATATTCAGTAGTTTTTTTTTATAGCATTTTCAAGAAATAAAAAAATTATTTGGCGGACCCTTTATAAACAAGTTAGACTTCTGAGGTTGACATTTACATTGTACTTATTCCAATTAATAAATTGGACAAGCCGAAATAGCTTACTTTCTTTATGTCATATCAGTTAGTTAGCTTTTTGAAACATTTTTCATCACGGTTTTCCTCTCCACTGTTTAAAAATCTTTCTCACCTTTTTCAAATGAATTTTTTAATATTGTTTAGCTATTTATAACTGAATTTTATAAAATAAGTTAAATATACCTGAAAAGAGACAAGTAATAAAAGAAATATTTTAATTTTATTAATTGTATTTAATTCAAATATCGCACTATATAAACAATCAAAAACATAAAATCAAAAGCATTTATTTCTCACAAACCAGTTCACAGAACAATTCTCTAACGACCGTAAAAATCTCTTATCAATCACAGTCATCTTTAACTTTAAAAATAGCCTTTTTGTCTGGTTTTTGTATTTTTTTAAAATTATTTTTTTAATTGTAACTGTTTTTTGTTTAGTGTGCGATATGTACATTTTATTATTTAAATTAATCATGAGTTTCAAAATGTTTGAAAATGTTTTTGAACAATTTTTTTAGAAACCCAAAATAAGAAATTTTTTTTAACTACTAGCCCGGTGTGCTTGGCTGCCCCCATCTTAGTTATTATCTTAAATGCTATCTTAGTTACACTTTTTTACATATTTTGTCCCATTCCGGTCAAAATCCTATCATTTGTTACTTTTAGAAAGGCAATGTTTAAACTGTATACAGACTTCAAACAAACACACACTCATTTTATTATAGAAGATACGTATACAGATAGCTTTTATCCAGTGTGATTTCTGCAATTCCTGCTTTTTGACTGATGTGCATAGTCATGCCAGTTGTCATGACGCGCTTACTTATCCAATCTCGCCCAGTTACTGACTAATGATGTATATTGTTCACGACGTTGTTTAAAACTAATTAAGAAATTGGCCGTTTTCGAGGTATACAAAAATTAAGATTTATTTTGTTTGGGAGAGAAGCCCACTTGTCCTATTCCGTTCATTTTTCGCCTAATGGCTTGGTATTGGTTATGAAGTTATTCATACCAAATTTTAGCTTTATATTGAATATGAATCTAGTTGGACCAAATTTAGAGAAACTTTCTGTTGCCATTTTAAAGATATATATATAAAATATGTGAACACTTTGCGTGGGCATGACACCTCTAAATTGGAATTTTCGATTTTACATGTAAAAATTTCAAGAAAATCGGTTCGGTGGCTTAGCTGCGCAAACAAACATACAAACAAACATTCAATTTTAATACAAATATGTACAGTTCCTTTAACAATCAGTAATATTTGTCACCTAAAATTTGCCAGAATATTTTTATTAATCCTCCATCTTATTTCGGTTGCGTGAAGTTCATTACACTTACTATGCTAAGGCGAATAATCGTATAATTATTTAATTTTTCTCTTTTGAAATCGCTTTTTAAAAAACTTGTAATTTATTATTGTGTTTTTAAATGGTTCATTAAAAATATTTTCGTTTTGTAATAAATATTTTATTTTCTCATGTGGTGGGCAAAGATGACGACGTAACCCAAGAAGAGTTTCATAATCTGATGATTTGCAGTAATTCGGCTTGACGTTTTCTTTTTTTCTGCCTCTTTCAAAAAACATAAAAAAGAATCTTCGAAATTTTCGAAAAATAAAAATTTCAAATTTTGAAATTTACTGGTATTATATTTCATTACCTCATCAGAGGCGTGACCAAGTATTTCCTTTTATTTAATTTTCGTATATATGGTATTTATTTTCTTATTTATTTATCGCTTTTTTATTATTACGATTTTCTGTGCTGTTTTCTTATTTTTTAGCCGCTTTTCAACCCATATATATATTTGTATTATGAAAGAAACCAGCAAAATTTAACAGCCTAACGAACAACGGCATACAACAAACGACTTTTATTTTTATTTTTAATTGAAGAACAAAATATGCGTGTTAATTATTTGTAGTATTGTTAACGTTAATAGACAAAACCAAAATAAAAAAGTAATTTAAATGTTTCTGTTTTTAAATTGTTATATGGTATATATCTTTTGGAAGAAACATTCATATATACTCAAAAATAAAGTTATCTAATCATGTTTTACACAAAATGACCAAATGAAAAAAAAAAAAAAAATTTTTGGTTTGAATAAAACTATTTTTTTTTTCAAAAGGAAGAGTTTAACAGAGTGCTGTTAAGATTTTAACTGATTAAGATGTTAGTTTTGTTTCTCTTTGAATATTTACAGATTTTCCTAAGCAATATCATCTGAGTACTTGCTTACCGAATTGGCCATATATAACCGTTGATGATGGTGAAAGGCCTGAGAAATTATATTATGCCAAGCGCTTCTATCTTCTAGCCACCTTCTCAAGTTCTTCACATCGTCTAGATAAGTTCTTTTCAACCTGGTCTATCAAATAGAGCCTTGGTCACCCTTCTGGTTCATTAGTGAAAACCTTACTTGTAGACGCTGTCTTATCCATTCTTAGATGTGTCCTATCCACAATCCATATTTATTCATCTGATCACATCAATAACGGCATACAGTTTGAAGAGCTAATATTCTCTGTTAACTATCACCGGACCATATATTTTACACAGCATTTTGTGCTCAAATACTTTCAAAGCTGTTTCATCGTCCACGACTCTTCGCCATATAGAAGGCCTAGTACAAGTAATGTCCTGTACAGTTGCGACTTGGTTTTTCTAGAGAGGTTCTTATCTCTAAATAGCTTTGATAATCCTTATTTTCTTGGATTATCCCTCTTTAGATTTCCTGGCTGACATTATTGTATCTGCTTACGGCGACACAAAGTCATCTACTACGTCAATGTTAAAGGTTTTCGTATTGTCTGTTTCCCAATCATGATGTTCGTTTACCTGTAGAAACCAGTAGCCTTGTTTTGTCCTTCTTCATCGTCAAAACCTATTTTCGCTGATTCCTTCTCAATTCTTCCAAATACTGCAGTAACCTTTCTCAAATTTCGTACGATTATATTAATATCATAATACGTAGGCCAGCAGCATGTGACTCTTGTTGTAGATTGCAGCGGTTGTAGATTGCAGCTTTTCTCATGATTTTCTCCATGTCTGTCTGCCCTATTTTCACAACCAATCTTATGTTTAAAAAACTCGCTTAGCATACCCAGATAAGCTTAGCAGATGTAGTTGAAAGTACGCGTAGGACTATCAGAGGCAGAATTATCTGAACATAATTCGTCTTGGTTACGCCATTCAGGCCGTACAACTCCAGAAGGCCAATACGTTGAGTTATTTGCCGCGCATAATCACCTTGCGTAATTAGTGAATGAACCTACACATATAGCATGTGTAGATGGGCACCAGAACAATACCCTCGACCTTTTCCTCACTACACACCCTGAAAAGTATGTAGTTGAGGTTCTTGCACCTCTCGGAAATTCGGATCATTGCACAGTTTCTGCCTCATTCTCGTCCACCGCTCTTCGAGAGGTTCCACACATGGCTACGGAACGCTCTATTTTTAACTACGAGGATGCTCGTTGGGCTGAGCTCAACGATTTTTTTGGGCATTTTAATTGGAAACTTTGTTTCCTTGACTCAAACGTCGATGCCATGGCAGAAATGGTAGTGAATATAATAAGGCTAGGGATGGATTTTTTTGGGCATTTTAATTGGAAACTTTGTTTCCTTGACTCAAACGTCGATGCCATGGCAGAAATGGTAGTGAATATAATAAGGCTAGGGATGGATATTTTCATCCCATGCAAAAAGCTTTCGATTAAACCTAGAAACAAATCTTGGCTTAATCTGACATGTAAATTGGCAGTCAGATCCAGAGAGGAAGCGTTCAGGAAATGTGCCCATACCGATTTGCTCCGCAAACAGGCGAGATCTTCATGTGCCGCAGTACTTAGACGCGAAGAGGCTTTATACGAGCAGCGCCTTCGTGCTAAAGTTCTTACTTTTCTGCGGGGAAGTAAAAACTTTTGGTCATTCGTTAAAAGGCTGAGGAACAACGCTAGTTCGGTTCCTGCTCTTATAAAGAATGAACATACATTCACGAACCCGATTAAAAAGGCAAACATTTTGGCCCAAAATGTTTGCTAGTAAATTTCTCTTGCCGGAGAGCGTTCAACCACTGCCCGAACTTGAAAGAGTATCAGTAACTATGCCTAGTATATTCTTTCGAGCCCGTGCTGTGAAGAGGGTTCTTGCAAATCTCAACGTCAACAAGTCTTTTGGGCTGGATGGCATACCAGCACTGGTTCTGAAGCAGTGCTCTTCGACGCTTGCGCGTCCGGTATTTTTCCATCTTGCTGGAAGGTTGCTAATGTAACGCTAATCCCCAAAAAGGGCGGGGCTAGTAACCCTGAAAACTACCGTCCAATAGCAGTTTGTTCCGCACTCTCCAAGGTTATGGAGAGTATGATTAATCACCACCTTGTGGGGTATCTGGAGTCCAACGATTTACTTAGCGATCGTCAGTACGGTTTCCGAAAGTGCCGTTCTACTGGTGACCTACTGGCGTTGCTCTCGGAGCAACAAATGGAACAAGTCCATTCATGGTTTTGGCGAGAGTAAGGTTGTGGCTCTGGATACACAGGAGAGGCGAAGATGCTCATCAATGACGGTAGGGTAGCCAACACTGTCGATTCATTGGAGCACCGTCGCATTGTGGCGTGTGTTTCATTGTTCTATCGGTACTATAACGGAATGTGCTCTAACGAAATTAAGGAATTAATTCCCAAAAATCATATATTTTTACGTAGTACTCGTATTTCTCGTAGAGCGCATCCCTTTGTAGTTGATTGTCCAGTAAATCGCACAACGCATTATAGGGAGAATTCCTTCTTTGGTCGCACTGTTCGGTTGTGGAATAATTTTCCAGCGAAAGTATTTCCTGCCACTTACTACATGAGTAAATTTAAGTCTAACGTCCATAAATACTACTTCCTCTGTTCTCCTTCCAATAACCTATTTTCCTAGTACCAGCACAATGCACTGCATGAGTAGGAGCCATCCCCTGGGTGCTGGCCTTGTAAAAAAAAAGAAAAAAATCGTAAAAAATGTTTTTTTCATATGGCATATATTTTGCTTACATATGCATAATATATTGGATTAAAACTATCAGTTGCATAAATAAGAAGTATATTATAGTAATCAGTTCTTCGGTAAACATAAGAAAATTACAAACACATTTTCTGATTGATGTATATATATATGATGTATATATATATATATATGTATATAAGTAGTTTCACTTCTCTTCAGATTTTGAACCTAATTAACACTAAGTTTTAAATTTATTCTAAGATAACAGTTTCCAATGTTTTTTTTCCACAATTACAACATTTAACTTTTTGCTATGAAACCACACCTTGAAATTGTTTTTACTTCCCTATAAAATACACATAAAACTCAGTGTTGTTTTTTCTTTATAAGTTAAATTGATATTTGATGCACAAGACACTCCATCACACTACTTGAAACTTTGTAGAGCTTCCGTCTTAACTTGGCCAATACTAAAGCACGATTATGATATGGCCAAAAAAATGTTTATGTAAATTCACAAATACGTACTAAAGAAATTAAATTAAACACCAAAATAAGAAAACGAAAACAAAGTACTGTAGAGATACATAAACATATTCAAAAAACAAAAAAAAAAACCCAAATGGACAGACAATACTCTCATACACATTCGTGTCTTTTTTATGGCTTTCAAAGAAACAAAGAATAAGCGTTGAAACAATTTTATAAATTTTTATTTATTTACTTACTTTATTTTATAACTCAAGTTATTTATTTTTGGTCATTTTTACTTTGTACCACGACAAGACAAGTATTGTTCACATTATACAACAGAATGTAATTTATTTTTTACTTTTATTTATTCATTTTTCAACCGCAAACAACATCATCGTCATCGTCATCATCATCACCAGCACGATACTTTTAACAACAGTCTGGACAGTCAGTCATGCCATGGTTTTACATTTAAATACGAGTAATGACAGACGTACAGACAGACAGACGGACGCAGTTTTTATTTTTCGTAAATATTTGCGTAGAATTTCAAGTGTTTTCGAACTTAACCTTCATTTATTGAAAAACAGCGGCACAATATTTTTAAAGTGTTTTTGATGGAGATGGGGTGTACTTGAACTACACGCTATTTGTGGATTATCATTTAAGTTTTTACAGACAGAGAGTCTTTTTTGTATGAATTGTTTCGGTTTTTAGTTTTTGCTTAAGTTTAAATTCTCAATTTAATGTGATCTTATGACTGATATTGAATTGTAAAGATCTGGGTGAAAATAATTGAAATTTATTTATTTTTTTGTATTATGTGGCAGATATATTTAGAATTCTGCGTAGCAGTTAGTTGAGATAATTTGTTCATTTTTTTTTTACCTTAATAAACTTTCATTACTGCAACAGTTTAAAGGTTAAAAGAATTATTTGTTATTGTGTTTCGATTGTGGTATTAGCAATACCTTAAATGGAACAGACTTAGATCCACAATTTGCACATCTAATTGTTTCAAAGTATGTACCTTATTAAGACAAGGATGTGACTGTCTACTGTTATTGAAATACATTTACAGTTCGCATTTAAATACATTTATTCAATTCTCTCCTTATAGTTCGAATACAAACTCTTTTGGTTTTTAGCCGAAATTTGGTTTGAGTTCTTTTACTACTAACGTCTGAAAAAATTTTGTTAACGCTACGAAAAAGCCTGTGTTGAGATAAAATTTCGCGCAAATAAGTCTTTTTGGGCAGCACAATTATTGTAAAAATAATTGAATTGACTTTTTCAAAAGCCCGCAAATTCTTGATTAAGCAGTTGGACTATACAATTGAATGTGCAATTTCGAAAAGAGCATATGTGCGAATATTTAAAGTTTACAGGAAATTAAGAAAACTAATTATTTTTTAATGATGTATAGTAGTCCAAAAAATTGTATACGGATTATATTTTCTGACTAATTTTTAACCGAAAATTACAGAAATAAAGGGTCCGCCAAAAAAAATTTATTTTTTTGAAAATGCTATAAAAAAAAACTACTGAATATTTTCTCAAATTTCTTTTTTTTATTTAAAAGTACAATCCTTCCGGTTAATAATGGAAAATAACTTCATGCAAATGGCTACCTCGGCTGGCCATGCAGTAGCCTACACGATCGGTCCAATTTTTAAGCACATTATCGATTGTGTGCAGCTGTATTTCACCAATGGCTTCACGAATATTGTCCTTTAAAGCGTCAATTGTCTCTGGCTTATTGGGGTAACACTTATCTTTGATGGCACCCCACATATAATAGTCCAACGGCTCCGAGGTGGCCAAACGATATCAGCTCTGTGGCTGATAATGCGATCTTCAAAAACAGAGCGCAAAACATCGAGTGTAACTTCGGCTGTGTGGCACGTAGCGCCGTCCTGTTGAAACCAAATGTTGCTGATATCCTCCTCTTCAATTTTTGTGAACAAAAATTCGTTCAACATGGCCATTGACTGTAACGGCCACTCCTTGCTCATTTTCGAATTATGCCTCTGGACCAAAATCCGCACCAAACAGTGACTCGTCTTGGGTGTATTCGTTCAGCGGAAGGATAAAACTAATTATCTGTCAAATCAGACATGAGCTAAGTGCTACCATTCACGTAATAAGCACTAGTTGAAAAAAAAAAAACGTTAAATGGCGGACCCGATATTAAATATTCCGAATATATAAAGTGTTCAGTAGGAGAGATGTGAGTGAACGCTGGCTCCAATTCCTTAACGGAATTTTAAGTGTTAAGGAATTATTCCTTATGACCTGGTGCAGGAATTATTCCTTATGACTTGATGCAATCTGTGGCAACGATCAATATGATCACTACTTCTAGCAAATTAATCGTTGGATCTATGTATGATTCCCATCTACGGCTTCATTTTGGTGGACCCACCTTATATCACAGACTACCATTTGTTTCCGTGTCTGGAAAAGTCGATAACAGCGATGGAATTATAAAGCTACCGAAAATTTACTAAAAAACTACCAATTTACATGGCCAAATGCTAAAAGTCTTGTCAGTGCCACTCAGTTATTTGATTGCCGCAGCTAAAATAATGCTTTTAAATCATATAACATAAGCTCTTTAAGAAACCGACGAGAACCTTACCAGAATTACTACCGTATTGCAATACACAGGAAGATCTTATCAAAATGTAATATGATCAATAGGAGTAATAGGTTAATAGGCCTATTTTGTAATGATTGCATTGTGAGCTTTAAAAGAACTGAAAGTTGTTAAAAATTTGCATATCTATGAAATGATGAGAGCGAGAGTAACATAAAGCATAAAAGAAGCTTATAGCTTATGTCTTATGATCAATTTGTGGGTAAGACTACTCTCGAAATTGTGATTTTATTGTTATTTTTAACTTAAACAAAACATGATGCCATTTGATTACTATATAATTTAAATATATTTGTAAAATACACAAAACTTAGGTTTCATAAAACGTTCTACATACTACATAAATACTAAATATATGTAAATTTCATTTCTTCAATTAATTTTAAAATTTTCGTTTTTATTTTATCAAAAACTCAAAATAAATTAAATTCACGCTTTAACTTGAAAACCATTTAAAATTAGAGGTATGTGAGTGCAAAAAGCTAATTAGGCTTTCACAAATATAGGCTCCCCTTTTTCAAAAATTCATGGCGTCGTTATTTTCGTTTTATGTTTGTTTTAAAGTAAAGGGTTTGTTATTTAAAAAGTTTTGATCTGAATCTGAATTTTACCTGAATTTTATATGTTTAAATGACATGTGGCTGATTGTGATTTATGGCCCCACCATCGAGACATCTACCACTAACACACTGCCAATAACAACTCTCATCGTTTATAGGCTCTTTGGGTTATTTTTTATGCTATTTTCAACTTTCTGTTTCTTTTACAACAACATTTTCTATATGATTGAGTAAAATTTTGCTGAATTTTTTTTATATTTTTATTTTTATTTTTTGCACTTCGATTTTATTTCCAAATATTTACCCCATTATTCCAATTCATTTGAAATTCATATTTTTTTCTCAAATTTCTTTTTTCCATTTTCTTGCGTCTGCATAAAACTACACAATATTTGCACGGCTGATCAGATTTTAAGCACAAGTAACCATAAAAAATATGAAATAACAGCGAAGGAATAATTGAAAGCGAAAAAAAATTAAATAAATAAATTCTGTGTTTAATTTATGATTGAATAATTTTTGGTTCGCCAAAAAACGTAATCAACAAAATGTAAAAATAAACAGAAATTATAACAATAAATTTATTGTAATATTTTTTCGCTTTTTATTCGTTTGCCTATTTTATTTCCACTATAATATTAATGATACTTTGGGGGTTTTCCTATTTTTACTCATGCTGCTTTGGCGGTTTCTTGTAAAGACTTTGTAATTACAGGGCTATTTGGTATAAGAGAATTTAATTAATTAATGAATGCTTTTTACGGGTCATTTAAGATGATGTAAATAATAATTATTTCTTTTTAATATTTTTGAACATTAAATTCGTTTTATTGAAAAAGAAATATAGGGTCCGCCATATAATTTTTTTTTTTTTTTGAAAACAGGGCGGTAAACATCGAGTGTAGCTTCGGCTGTGTGGCACGTAGTGCCGTCCTGTTGAAACCAAATGTTGCTAATATCCTCCTCTTTGTGAACAAAAATGCGTTCAACATGCCCGATAACGATCGCCATTGACTGTAACAGCCACTCCTTGCTCATTCTCGCTTGTTTACATAGCCGCCAAGATCAAAATGAGCTTCATTTGAAAAGATGATTTTTTTTTGCCAAAATCGGCATCTTCTGTAAATCGATCGCAGGCCTAGATTTCCAGCGTTGTTCAACCGTATACACAACCATATTCGTTCAGCGGAAGGATAAAACTAATTATCTGTCAAATCAGACAGGAGCTAAGTGTTACCATTCACGAAATAAGCACTAGTTGAAAAAAAAACGATAGATAGCGGACCCGTTATTTATGTTAAAATTACAGTGTTTGTATTCAAAATGTTGTTCATCGAAAAAACCTTTTTTGATCATTTCTTAGGTTTTGAGAAAGGAATAGAATCAAGTATATTATTAATATTTTGTCATGAACGAAAACGTACTCTAGCTGGAGTTATTTAAATTAAATGGAGTGAATAGCAGTCAGAAAAATCAATGTAATGCCGGCTAGTTATGTCTAGTTCGTTTTTCGGTGCTCTCTTTTTTTTTTCTATTATTTATCACTAGCAGGTGCTTCTGAAAGATATGGAATCTTACCACTAAACAGAGATCTTTAACCATCTATTTCGATTACTACTTTTCACAACTCAACTGTTTCATCTATGATGACCAGCCAAAAGCTGGCATCAATTTGGTCGTAAGTGTTGAAAAAATCGTCAACTTTTAAAATTTTTCTATTATAAATAAATCTTAATCGAGTACACATTTGTCATACTGTCTTTTAAGATTTTTCGGTTAGGTCCATAATTCCATCGCTTTTTGAGACAAAGTTTTTAACTTTAAAAGAGTTTTGCAGATGCCGAAAGCAATGGTAGCCAGAAGCCACAAAATCCGTGTTATATGTTGGCTGCCTTAAACCATTTTAGTAGTCAAGTTTAGTCCACTTTTTACAGTTTAAGATTTAAGATTTAGACAACTTTTTTTAACGGATTATAGCAGTTCATAATGACAAATTTCCTTACAATCCCACTACGCACTCAACAAAAACATTTTCTCGCAGCTTTTTCGCTGTACACTTTACAAAAGTTTCGTCATGTTTTCGCAACGTTTTTTATGGTGAAAATGCATCCCATATCGTATTTCTTTAGATAGAAAAATGTGATGATATTAACCTACACTGGCCTTGAGCGGAGCAGGGCAATGTTCAGGCTCTACTGGATACAGTCTACCGCTTTTTTAATCAGGGGCACGGTGAGAACCTGTCCCACACTGGCCATTGGAGCCATCATGGACATACCTCCATTGCAAATTTCTGTGATGGAAGAGGCATGCAGAAGTGCTCTTAGATTGCCTGATTGGACTTTGCTTACGGGAAGCTACCCTTCGATTTTCCAGGCGAGGGTTAACGAGATGTCTGCGGAGAAAATCGAAGTGTTTGGGTATTTATGTGATGTCAGATAGTCAGGCAGCTTTGAGGCTTTACCCTCCTCTGAAATAAAATCCTGTGTTGCTATGGACTGCATGACATTTCTTAAAAGGGTTACTCTGTGGTAGGTTCCTGGTAATGAGGGCCTTACTGGGAACAAAAGGGCTAAGTGTTTAGCAAACAGATGATCTCGTCGGGTTTTTGTTGAGTCTCAGCCATTTTCCAATATCCCTGCGGTAGGAGCAAGGGGGAGGAACACAACACCTTTTCTGTTGAACAATTCTGGCCGTTTTAATTGTATTACTTGCACCAATCTCGTACACATCAGAATCAATCGTATGACCAAGTTTCAAAAGCTCTTACTGAACAATTCTATTCCTAACCCACTAGACATACATCATTACCTTCCTTGGTGTTAAACCTCCTGGGCTGAGGAAAAATTCACTCGGTTTTGGAGAAGTGCCTCCGGTATGAGACAGGTCAGGAAATTTATTTCATTTTCTCCCGGTAGATCCATAACGATATTGAGGCTTAATAACACCGAGCTCAGGGTTCTAACGGGTCTGTTATCAGAAGATGAAGTTCCTGGGGAATGATGTAGTGACTCTTCTCTCACCAAATAGTATTTTCTTCGCAGCCTCAATCGTATGCATTGTTCATTTCATAGGACTTTTATCCATTCTCAATTCATATGTATTCTATGCTCTTGCTTTTAGTCGTCACTGAAACAGCGACGTATAAACATGCGTAGCAGGCATATGCTGATTTTTTGTTTTTTAACTTTTTTAAACTGGAGTATTAATTAATATTTTTTGATAATGCTTAATTTCTTACATAAAGCATTAACATTTTTATATTTTCAATAAAAAATAAATTTGTACAAATACTAATAATACTAATTACCCATTCAACTCAATGCTTAGAGAGAAATTTTCATATTCTCACTAAAACAACAATATTTCGCGGTGCGTTTTGACCCTGACCAACATGAACATGAACACATTTCTTTAGTTACTTTACTTGTTTTAGTTTTTTCAGCAAAAATGTCATCTTTCATATACAATACGTGCTAATTTGATACGATATAACGTTATCTAGTTACAAGAAAAGCAAAATTTTTTTCACGGGACCATCTTTCATATTTGACTGGACTTTATATATGTATATGTAAATCGTAAATCGCAAAAATTAAGCGCTCTCTTTAATTTATCTCAGCTGAAGCACAATCCGCATAATTTGCAAATAAAATACAATCATGTCCATACTGATTTTTTTTAAATATATTTTATTGAAACATCAAAAATGCTTCTGTTTTAATATGAAACTCTTCGTATTTAGAAAACAATGTTCCTTACATTATACTCAAGAAGAAAACTATATGACAACATTTTATCTAAAATAGATGTAAAAGCGATTAGCTTGTAACCTAGTTATTATAATGGTATGAAAACATTACTTTAAAAAGTATATTTATATTTACACGAATAAAGGGTTAGTAATCAAAGCTTTTTAGATATGTATGTATATTTTTAAAAGCTCCCTTAATCCATAACTACAAATAAATTTAATTTTTATAAAATCCCTTTTAATTAAATTATGAGTAAATACAATTACCAATACCTTAAGAGGATATATCCAGAAAGTAAATAAAAGTGACAAAAACAAAAATTATTTTAACATTAAATCCAATGAACACATCTGTAATGAAAGAAAAACAAAACTGCTGTACGATATAAAACCACTTGAAATTCTTTTTTGTTTTTGTGCAAAAGTCTGTTTTTTTGAATTGAAATTTTGAAATACGCAGTTAAAATACAGAAAAATAAATGAAATATTAGCTATTTTTTGTTGAGTGTTTGAGTACGATTTATATGAAACAATGTGGTTTTGTTTGCCAAAAGGTCAAGTAGTTGTTTTTCTCTTTCTTTCGGTGTGTCGTTTCATTTTATCATTATTTGGCTTACAATAGAAAAAAAGGTATTTTTGGCATTATGATGGTTTTTACTGAAATAATTTTAATTCATACGTGATGTGAGAAGATAAAAATTGTTAAAAAAAATAAAAAACTTTACACAAAATACTGTTACAAAGTATGATTTAATAATAACAATGCAGTGCATGGCACAGAAGATTAGAATTGCCTTGCCTCAAATTATGGTTATACAGGGTGTCCGCCGGGAAGGTATACTACTTTGTTTTGCCACCATTTTGGTAAACATTAGTTTTGACAGTTCATGTTTGGCAGTCGTGAAGTAGAAAAGTGGCATATTTATTATGAAAAAATATTCAGTAAACCAACATGTTTTAATCGTTAAAACATTTTATCAAAATCAATCATCGATTTTCGTGAAAAAATCATAATGAGTGACGAGGCACACTTTCATTTGAATGGTTATGTGAATAAACAGAATAGTCGGTTCTGGGCAATGGAAAATCCTCAAATTATTCATCAGTCATCCATTAAAAGTGCCAGCCTGTTGTGCAATTTGGTCAGGAGGAATCATTGGACCTTACTTCTTTGACTCTGAAAACGGCGCAGCGGTAACTGTCGATGGGGAGCGACATCGTGATATGACTGAAAACTTTTTAACGCCAAAACTGCATGTTTAGGCTTGACTAACATGTGGTTTCAACAAGACGGTGCCACATCGCATACAGCCAGGATTACAATGGAATTACTGCGAGACCTCTTGCCACAACAAATTATTTCATGGAATGGTGATCTTGATTGGTCTCCACGGTCGCCTGATTTGACTGCTCCGGACTTTTCTTGCGTTTTGATGTTATATAGGGTCCCCCCAAAAATATTTTTTTTTTTTTTGAAAATGCTATAAAAAAAACTACTGAATATTTTCTCAAATTTCTTTTTTTATTTGAAAGTACAATCCTTCCGGTCAATAATAGAAAATAATTTCAACCAAATGGCTGCCTCGGCTGGCCATGCAGTAGCCTACATGATCGATCCAATTTTTAAGCACATTATTGATTGTGTGTATTTCACCAATGGCTTCACGAATTTTGTCCTTTAAAGCGTCAATTGTCTCTGGCTTGTTGGCGTAACACTTATCTTTGGCGGCACCACACAAATAATAGTCCAGCGGTGTCAAATCGCAGCTCCGAGGTGGCCAAAAGACATCAGCTCTGCGGCTGATAATGCGATCTTCAAAAACAGGGCGCAAGACATCGATTGTAGCTTCGGCTGTGTGGCACGTAGCGCCGTACTGTTGAAACCAAATGTTGCTAATATCCTCATCTTCAATTTTTGTGAACAAAAATTCGTTCAACATGGCCCGATAACGATCGCCATTGACTGTAACGGCCACTCCTTTCTCATTTTCGAAGAAAAATGTCCCAATGCCTCTGGACCAAAATCCGCACCAAACAGTGACTCGTCTTGGGTGTATCGGCTTTTCAATGTATGCGAGCGGGTTTTCTGTGCCCCAAATGCGACAATTTTGCTTGTTTACATAACCACCAAGATCAAAATGAGCTTCATCCGAAAAGATGATTTTTTTTGGCAAAGTCGGCATCTTCTGTAAGTCGATTGCAGGCCCAGATTCCCAGCGTTGTTCAAGCGTATACACAACCATATTCGTTCAGCGGAAGGATAAAACTAATTATCTGTCAAATCAGACATGAGCTAAGTGTTACCATTCACGAAATAAGCACTAGTTGAAAAAAAGTTTCGATGGCGGACCCGTTATTTAAAGAGTATTAAAAAATCTTTTTAGAGCACATTTGGATATTTCGTTCTCTAAAATATTTTTAAAGCGAAAATAAATTTTTCGTTTTAAATTCTGACCAAGACATGGTTTTTTTTAATTCTCTGTCAATTAAAATTTATTGCCTCATCTGGTTCTCAATTAAGTTTATTACCGCTTAAAATTTTTTTTAAAAAATCTACAAACTATAAAATTCGATCAGAAAGCCTTTAACATTAAAAATATGTTTATCCGTTAAATCTATGTGCTAAAAATGCTTAGATAACATAAGCGAATTCATATGTCTTAACTTAAACTAATTCATGTTACTTGCATTGCTAATGGACTGCATAGTAGAGCTGCAAAATAATCGATAGTACTATCGATAGTATCGATAGTTTGGTTTTTGGCTGACCATCGATAGCTTTTTTCAATTATCGATACTATCGTCAAATTCCAAAAGTAAACGCAGGTTGTTAGCCGTCTGTAGAATCTTATAGTTACATAGGGACACAGTTTAACAGTTTCTTAGATTTCTATTTATTAAACTCAAATATGTTTGTATATACAATTTTGCATTTGACCCAAACAAATTACTACCTTGATCAAAAATTTCCCGAAATAACCCCCGGCGGTCCTACGTTCCGATTTAAGATTTTTTTTTGTTAAGTTGGTACATCTTTTGTTGATATTCCCGCTAAATCTTAGCGTCATAGCTGCCTAGCTAAGAGTACATTTATCTCCATGTGTGTTAGCGATTTTAACAATTTTAGAAACGGCTACGGTCATTGGGAGTCAAATCAGGTGAATTCGGTGACTGGTATTTGTTGCATATTTCGTCAAAAAATTTCGAATAATGATGGCAGTGTGACGGTGCGTTATTATGGTGCAAAATCCACGAGTTATCTGCTCACAATTCTTCTTTCGGCGAATTGCTTCCCGAAAATCATGCCTTTTGCGACCCCAACAAGGTCAAAATTATAAAAAATCGCCAACACACATGGAGGTAGATGTACTCTTGGCTATATCAAGCTTTAACGCTATGATTTAGCGGGAATAACAACAACGATGTACTAACTTAAAAAAAAACTCAAATCGGAATAATGGGACCGCCACACGGGGGTTATTCCGGAAACTTTTTGATCAAGGTAGTAATCTTAATTTCGTCAGACCATAGCATGCTGTTCTAACTAATACGGTGCAGGTGTTGATTCCGTTTGCTAAGAAATGATACATTTCGAGGACTCTTACCATAAGTCTAGCTTCCATAAGTTTTTTTTCTTATTGCGTGACTTGAAACAGGCAAATATGTTCATTTTTGAGGCTTTTTGATGATTTGAAGAGATTAATCTTTGAAGTACGAATTAGAAGTTGACAGGCGTTCTACGCTTTCTTCCCATAGTCTGCAGTTTTCTTTCGCTGTATCTTATTAATTACTTTAGTTTTGGAGTACTTCACGGTCTAAGCAATTTTCGCTATATTTAAGGATTAGTCTTCCGTCAAGAAACTTAAATATATATAATATTTATTAGATCCTGGAAAAAAATAAAGTGTCCCTATTTTTTGTTTCAACACTGTATATTTATTATTTTCTTTCCCTTTCGCTTAAATTCTAATATTGTTGTCACTAGTAGCACTTAAAAGAATCCGATAGTATCGATAATTTTTTTTGCAAACTATCGAAACTATCGACTATGCATAGCTTATGCGAACGTATTGGAGATCAGTATGAAAATGTAAACAAAGTTCAATCAAACGATAAGTATCCTTGAAAGCTCCAAATAGAGTTGAAATCTTGAAATAAATGTATCCAGACCTTCCATTACCGCCCAAAGCAGTTATAACTCGTTGGTGAATTTGGCTTGCATCCATCATTTATTACGCTTACAATTATAAAAAGATATTAGATATTCTAAGCTCATTAAATAGTGCGTAGTCTTAATATATGTAAATAAAAAAAGTGAATTGGTTTTTACTGCAGCAAACTTCGATTTCATTGAAAAGTTACTTAAAAACTTGCAAACCAATGGCCTAACATTAGTGGAGTAGTATGCCATATTAACTGAGATGGTTCAGAATGTTGGCAAGATGAAAGATTTTAATACAAAACTTAGGATACAACTTTTTTTCTATTAACAAAAAAAAAAATTTTTTTTAGAGCATATTTTCGGATTTTTACTGCATATTTTATACGCATAAAAGCACTTTTCTAAGAGGGTAATTCTGGTTTCCCAAGATGATTTTTTTTTCTTATTTAACGTTTTTATCAGTTGTTGATTTACTTAAATAGCCGTGATTAGCATTTCCTCAGCCTTTCTGAAAGAGTTTGTATCACTATTTTTTCGAACAGCAGAAAACCGCTACGCGGATTAAATAGTCCTCATTCATTTAACAGAAAATCGACTAAAAACTTGGAGTATTTTATTTAAATTAGACCTATAGTTTTGAAACACAATTAAGCCACAAATTGTTATAATTCTAAGCAAAAGTTTATTTGGATAATTTTATACAGAGTATTGAAATACTGCTGTAATAATATTGTGAAAAAAGTAAATTGTTTCCAAGGATGATTTGCATAATATAAGCAATGATACAGGTTTTTGCGGTTTTGTTGGGTCATTAATAGTATTTAAGTAAATGGATTGACAATAAGGGTGTGCATTAAGAGAAAGGAAAACATAACAAATTAAAATAAGTTACTTTGGAATTTTTTAATAAGTTTTTAGAATAATTTGATAAATGACCACTTTTAAGCGAATGCTCTTAATATATGAAAATAAACCACAAAAATACATAAATAACACTTGTAAATTAATTTCTGCATTGTAATTCCAAACACAATCAATTTCAATTTAAATGATATTGTAATTGCAAAAAAAAAAATACTTTTAATAATTTCGCAAAGGCGCTATAGTATTAAATAAATCGACCGATCGACTGACTAGTCACAGATCAATTGATCAGCTGCGAAATGTAAAAAAATTGCAAAAAGTTTTTGTAATTAAAACAACAATTATTTCACATTTTATAAGACAAGTGTTCAAATTGTGTATAGAATTACTTGTAGAAAAATGCGCCTTTTTTGTGATATTAATACGAATGCAGTGTGTATGTGCAAATTGATCATAAATATTTTAATATTGTCTAGATAATACGAGTGATTGACGTAGCGATCAAGTGATCGATCAATCAATTGTTTGAATGCCTGATAGTTGAATGCAAAGTGGCATTCATAATGTTTTCAAACTTCATCTGAAATATTCTTCTTTACTCATTAATTTATAGTGTGCTTGTGTTGAAGTACAAATTTAAATTTCATAACTTATACTAAAACCTGAAACTCAAAAAAATATTCTTATCTTCCCATGATTATCTCGATACGAATAGAATATTACTCCCGCCATAATTGACCATGTAATTACATTTACATGGCCTAGTTTCCATGTTGAATTTAAACATCGACATCATCATTATTATGATAATTTGCATTCATTCATTCAACTTGCAATTTCGTTCGTTTTTTCTGAATTATATTATGAAATGGTAATGTTCTAAATCTTTTGTTTTTTGAATTATGCTCATCATATGCTTTTTATGAATTTTATTTTGGTTTTTGAAGTTTATTCTGCTTCCTTTTTTTTGCAAATTTCAATGATTGAAATAAATTTTTTTTTAACGGAACTAACTTGAAATAATGCTCTCACAGTTATATGTAATTGCTTGTTAATCCATTAAATTAAGTTTTTCTGTAAAAACACACTTAAAGAAAATTTGGAGAATTTTTTAGATTAATTTTCTATTTAAAAGAATATTTATGAGAAACAAAGATACAATATTCATATACTTACAGTCAAGTTTAAGAAAATCATGCAATCTTACCTAAAAAGAAAAATTATATCTATTAAAATATTTATTACAAAGTAATCAATATTGCTGAGTTCATCAGAATATTATGATATTATATTGTACCATCAATACCAGAAAATAAAGATTAGAAACTCTTCCCTCTTTAATTTTCTATTCAGTTTAAACGAAAATTTCAAGACATTTAAGTATTCAAAATGACATTAAATAAAAAATTACCACCACGACGAGCTGTTATGAAGGGCCAGTGTTGGCAGCCAACATGGTATTAAGCCCACCCGGGTTTTATTTGGCATTATATTTAAAAAAAAGCCCGGTTGAGTTTTTTATTTAAAGTACTTCGTAATCTATTTACAACAAAAATAAGTATAATTTATGTATTGGAAATAAGAAAAAATCGGTCCCTTCTTTTTGCTCGAAAAAATAATAATGAATTAACAAAGATATCAAAATAGAAATGTATGAAATCACTGCTTACATCTTTTCCCCACTTCTAAGCCAATTTCCAAATTACGTTTCAGAAAAACTTCTCGTCTTTTGAGGCGATCCAATTTTAAAGCCGATTTTATATTTCTTAAAAAGAAGTGATTCGGCGACATGATAAAAGTTATTGTACTCCTCGAAACATCCAACAGTCATGAGAACCAATATTCGGAGACTACTGCGAGTGCGGTTTTGCCGTTTTTGACAATCGTTTGGCATCTTTTCCGAGCGTTGTATTTCGGCCTTTTGTCTCATAAAGCACGGCTTAAACGAAGTAAGTGCAGTCTGCTTTAGCAGCCCATAGTACACAATGCCGCTTTGATACGACCAAGAGCACAAAATTACATTATAATTTTACCAAAATATAAAAAATATTGTCTAATTGAACGGAATTAGGAAGCAGGTATAAAACTCTAAAAAATCCAAAAAACTCAATTAAACCCGGTAGTCTGGGTTTTATTAAAAAAAACCGGGTTTTTGCCAACCCTGTAAAGGGTACTCTGTCAGTTTTATTTTCGACTATTTTTCATGAGTTTCGGGTGTTATTCTTTAAATGGCAAGAGTTATGCTGATTTCCAATCGCTTAAAAGCTATTGCTAGCAAGAATCATGTATCTAACGTACGGGACGGTGTAACGGCAGTTTCTACCTCATTCCAAAAAAAAAAAAAAAAATAAACCCATAATACCGTTGATTGGCAATCCACATAAAATAATCACTTTTTGTGGATACAATGGTGTCATATTCTGCAATTTTTGCTTGTTGACGTATCCATTTATGAATAATTATGTTCATGAATTTTGTAGCTTTTTCTGGATATAAAGAAGTCCATTTTTTTCAGAATTGGAGCCTCGGATTATTCTTTCCTATTTACAAAGATAGTAATCCCAGCCTTCGCTCCATCTACTGTGGAATTAGTCATATAACTTTAACTTTTATGAAGTCGTGATTAACTTTGCGTATCTTGATTCTGCCATGGAATGAAATAGTAATGTCTGCCTGGAGATAAAAAGAAAAAATTTGCTTGCTATTTGGCTAAGACCTTGGGTAAAAGAACAAAATTTCACTTATACAAGACGTTAATTCTGCATCGTGAAAGAGACAGGTGAAGTGATTCTGGGATTTTCGATGGTGCGATGACATTATTTTTATTATATTGTACTTGAGTGTGAACAAAAATAAAACGTTTGGCAAAATGATTCTGATATAAAAACTTGATACCAATGAAGTAGTCAGTTTAGATATGTTGTGGCGTTGAGCATTGGCTGCTGGTGTTGCCATTTAAGTTTTTATTGAAACTGATTTGGATCGTTTCACATATTTGAATCTATTCGAAGATAATTGGATGCAATCAGTGAATACACTGAATATTTCTTGAAGCTGGCACTTTTAATAAGACAATCACCCATACAACAGACATTGTAAAGGAGGGATTATCATACAACGTTCCCAAAGAGCTTCATTCCCCTTCCCAATTCTAGTACAACTTCTGGACGAAAATATCAAAAGACATGTCTCGTTAATCCTAAAAGCACCTTTTCGATATTCTACAGTCGAAGTGCTATTTAGATACTTCCACGTATACCAAAAATTTATTGGAATTGATGCCTAGATATCTGTTAGCTGTTTTGTTTTAGCTAAAGGTGGCCCAATGAAATATTAATATTAAGTATTAAATACATTTACTGTTGGTGGATCACTTTCACTGTGAGGTGCATGTTCATACTTTTTGAAGTTTTTATTATTTGTGTTTATTAATTAGATTATATATCTGAAATAGTTGTTATTTTTTTTAAGTTTTGAAGTTAATTAATTGAAATATTTAATACTTTCGTCAATCCCATTTCCTTTTCACCAGATATCAATAATTTCATTCAAAAAACATATAACTTAGCTCACTTTGACTGTAAGCCACTGTACGTAATTGTGGCGACTACATTTCTCAAATACTAAATTTTTTACTTTCTTAAACAAGTTTTTAATAGAGATTTTATTTCAGCTGCTCCACTTTTACGCGGTATTATTACATAAAATACTTTATTTTTAGCTTCATAACTTTTATTGTATATGAAAAATTCCCAAAATTTCCTCATAAAAATCCCGGGAAAGCGGGAATTTTGTTGAATCCCGGGAAAAAAATCCTACATGTAACTAAGTAAGTAAATATTTTTTCGTTTGTTCACCATTGAAACAGCTTTCCCCTAAAATATAATGCACCGCTTTTTGAAAACTTTAAATTTTTTGAGCTATTGACCCATTTGTTATTTATTAATCAGTAACTGTCCCTTCAACTTATGTCACTTTGACGCTCTACTTGTATTGAATTTCACAAACGTACGATCTTGTGCTAAGATCTCCTAAAGCAATATACTGCCATTATAGAAGAAAACACTTGTCTTATTTTTTGGAGTGTCGACTTTCCTGGACTATATCACTCGTAAAATTGGTTTTTGTTTTTGTTTTCATAGCAATTGATCAAAATAGTATTCTTATAGATTTTATTAACATTTAACAGGTGCTTACAGCTTCAGAGCTTTGCTTGTAAAATCTTGATTAACTAATTTCTCATAGAAAAAACTAGTTAGTCTACATGGCAACTTTATTTAATAAGATATATCGGATGGGCCAACTATCGGTTTAAATTTGAACTAGCGGTTATTTCAACCTGGTAATACTTATATCATTCTATTCTGTCACAAAATTCCACTGAACGAAATTAGTCAATTTATGCTTGAGGAACGTTCGGATTTATTGAAGATTTATTACCAAAACATTCGAATGGGATACTTTGAGGCCTGCCGCGGCAGCTATATGAATGAAATAATTGTACTTCATAACGAAAAAATAAATTTGGCAACACTTCAAACCGTTTTTGTTTTAAATTTAAATGTCCCACCCAATATATGTACATATGTTGTGTATGTAGCGTGTGGCTTTAAAAGTAAGTAGCTTGACCGACTTTTATCTTTTTACTTGTCTTAAAAGTCAAGTTTCACATTCATTATTTTGTAAACTATAATTTAAATTTGATTTGAAATTTATATTCCTTTAAAATAATTTCAAAATTAAATTTACTAAAATACTTTATGAAGCACCTATACTCTCTTTATTAAAATTTTTACCCTTCTACACGTTTTGAAACACGTGACGAGACTATCATATTCTGCAGCCTACAATTGCTCTTACGTCTAAACTTTAGACTTTAAAGTCTAAAGATTAAAACTCAAAGGCGCAGTAGTTATGAAATAAACTTAAATGTAATTTATCACGGTCAGTTCAACAGAAAAAAACTTTATATTCACTGAATATCAATTAGTTTGGCAACCCTAGATAAGCGCATATAACGTTTAATTTTAAATTTTCTACTTTTATGGCTCTCAATCAAAATGACTGTGAAAATATGATTTTAACTAGTGATTGCCCTACAGAAACAGTTTTATTGAACGCACACATACCGAGTACATTATGGACAGACTCATGTTACACACTGTGCCGGTAGAAAAAAAAAGCTGACGGATTGTCAGCTGTAGAAAAAGAGAAGGTATAAAATTATAATAAAAATCTATAAAAAAAAAAATTCAATAAAATAAAAAACCAACATTAAATTCAGAAAAAAGCAAAGGGTATTTGCTATAGAAGTAGTACACTCAGAAAATAAAATTCGTGTAATTGAAATACTTGCACATTAAAAAAAAGCAGAACGAAGAAAAGAATAAATTGTAAAGCAAAGTAAACAAGAAATTTAAAACGAGTTTTTGCGAAGTTTATGATAATTTGAGACAAAACGACCAACTAAACTGAATATTTAGTAAAAAAAAAAACTGGGCAAAGTAGAGAATAGAAACCAACTTAAAAAAATAAAAATAAAATAATCGCCCAATGGGGGAAATTTGATTTGATAATGTTGTTGTTATTGTTATTGTTGTTATAACTACTTTGCTCTATACTATTTTTTCAAGCTATTGCATCTATTATAATAGCAATAGAGGGAAAAAGTATCTATTGTTATTTGAAATATTGTTATTGTAAATCAAGCGAGTGATTGTTTTTAATACTATTGTCGTCCGTCCAATAATGCTGCTGCTACTATTCTTGCAATAAAAAAAATTTATTTCATTGTAACAATTGACGGCTGACATACAAAAAAAAAAAACAGCAGCAACAACAGCAACAACAGCAACAACAGCAACAAAATAAAATAAAAGAAACGTTTGACTACTAGTATTGAATTTATTATATGGATGGATGAATGGTTGGATGGTTGATTGTTGCATGGATAGACGGATGAATGGTTTGTACAAACATCGTACATCACACGTATGTGAATAAAGAAAAGCGATGTGTATATAACGATGATAGTTTTTCTGACCATTGGAACCGATCAAATCAGACCGCCTGCTACGTTTAAAGAGTTAGTCGGCCAATGTTTAGTTTTGTAGCAGGGTTTGAATTGAGTGATAGATTACACAGTTACTTTTGATTTGTCTTTTTTTTGTATTATTTTTTTATATGTTTCTGCAAAATGGATTGTATGTCAGTTATGCCATTTGATTTTTTAGTTCAATATTAACAACAATCACTAAGACAATTCAACTATTGAACAATAATCACCATCATGCCTGTATACTCGTACATAAGTCAACTTCACTTTTGTCATCATTACCGTCATCATGTTTTTGAAACATAATATTTGAAGTAAGAGAGTTACAGAGTTTCTTAATCAGTGAAGCAATTAAATTGCCATTAAATCTGATGATATTTAATAAGTTTAAGGAAAAGGGAACATTAAATATTTTTTTTTTTGCATCATTTGCTTTAATAGCCGCCTTAAGCCCTTAAATATATAGAAATCAAAATTTACAATTTTGCGGTTATATTTATAAAAAAATGAAATGTATTTGAAATCTATTGGATCATTGGTCCGAACAACAGAACAGGATTATCTATGCGAGATTAATGTTATATGTATACACATTTATTCGCTGAACTTTATTATTCATTGCTTAAACTCAAACACAGCCAAAAGTAGTTCACAACATTCTTTGAAGTGGCAAATAAGATTAAGAAGAAAAATTAAGCTATGAAGCAGCGTGAAAACCCAATTCAAAGAAATCTTTGGTCCTTTGCCGTTAAGCAAGTTGAGCAATGCGTTAATACCTCATCATCGGGGAAAGAAATTACATTACTGAAAACCTAACAAATTTGACAACAGTCCACCACTCGATGACGACCTTCGGATTTAGACAAGGGATTATGCTTGGAGCATGGAATTTTCGAACTCTCTCTGAAACATTAAGACTTATACAAGTAGGCAATTATATGTCTTCCGGCATCATTGACAATTTGGTCATGAGAGAAGCAAGTGGCAAATAATACCTATCATTGCGTCACTGCTTCATATACTCCAGAAATGATGCAAAAGAATTAATGATGATTGCATAGTTATGTCAAGGAAAATGAAAAGATACTACTGGAATATGAGGCTAAATCTAAGAGAATAATGACAGCGAGATTAGAAACTAAGTTCCGTAGGATGATTGTGCTATGAACCAGAATGACTGTGCTATGACGAGGCTAAGAACTGTTTTTACTTCCAACTGGATGCAATGATTGGTACATTTGTTATTGATATTCTAGATAAATCTGAGCGTCATAGCTTGACATTTGCATTTTTTTATATTCGGTTTTTGGTATCTGCATCAGCGCTTCCTGTGATTTTTCATTATTTCTTCTCGGCTACTAAATAATGATGGCACTGTGTAACGGTGCCTCATCATGGTGCAAAATCCATGAGTTTTCTCCCTACAATTCTGGTCTTTTTTGGTGAATTGCTTCACGCAAACTTCTCATAATGCCCACATAATACTCTCTGTTTACTATCTGGCCTTCTAGCAAAATTCATGATGCACTGCGCCGTTGTAATCCATGACAACAGTGTGTGTTGCCTCCTTTTTTGAGGTTTGTTGGTTTCGGCTCGTTTGGTGAACGCCATTCACTTGCCTGACGTCGGGTTGCTCGTCGTACTCATAAGCTCGCGTCTCGTCTCCAGTAAGGAGCCTTTTGATGATATGGGATCTGATTCAGCATTGCAAATAATGTCTTTTGCGACCTCATCACAGTCTCTTTTTTGCATGAAATTGTAAAAAATAGCCAACACGTACTCTTGGCTACGTAGCTTTTGCAAATATACCAACCTAACAAAAAAAAAAAAAACTCAAATCGGAACGATGGATCCGGCACACGGGGGTTATTCCGGAAAATATTTGATCAAAGTGGTACATGGGCGTCTTTATGTGGTGGCATGAGGAACCAGATACACCACACGGTTATCAAAAAACAATTTCTTAGTTGCCTACTTGATGTAAATTCCAGACGTGTGGTTAACATTGACAACGACCATATGCTACTCATGGTGGATCTGGCTTGCAACCAGAGAGCAAAGACTGTTCTTGTTCAAACAAGGAATCATTTGCTTCTCATCTACGTACATGCGAGATATGTAATCTCTGAAATTAATGACACAATACAATACCGAGAATCGGCCAGAAAGGTTCAACGCATGGTATGTACTGATCTCAAAATATTATAGTGCAGAAAACGTAAGATAGCCAGCAATAATGGGAATATGTGAGAAGTATACTATATGAGGCAATCAAGCGGTTACGAGCAAGAGCCAACAGGAACAAACTGCAGTGATAAAAGGCCATAAATCGGACTAATTGCAGAAGCTTTAACGCCAATGTTCCAACATATTTGGCAAGCGAACACCGTACTATAATAACAATACTTAACAAGGGTGACTTGAGTTAGTGCGAAAATTAATGGGTACTCAACGCAATCGCTCCTACTACTTAACACCGTACGTTAAGACAATCTTGCGAAAGGAATAGGCAACAATACATTTACTGATCGAGCAATCGCTGTAATTCAATAGCTCACTATACTTGCTCTTCGTCGACTTCGAACATTCTGTTCACACCGTTTCAAGAGACGCTCTATGGGCTTTACTATATTAAAGGGGTTCCAGAGAAAATAATAAATCAAATCATTGAACTACGACAATGCTACCTACACTATTGGCTTCAATGGCAATAAGAGCCCCCACTCTTTTCTCACGATGTTGGCGTGGGAGAGGGATGTGTTTTGTCTGTAACATTGTTATTCTATTGATTTTGGCAATGCAACAGGCAAACGTCAACAGCTCCTCTTGTATTCGGTGGAATTTATCCGAACGACTAAATAATATTGATTACGCAGATGATATTTGGCTCGCCGTACATCGCTATGGTGACATACAGAACAAACTGAACCATATTGCGCGTAATGCGATCAAAGTAGGCCTTGAAATAAATACACATAAAACGAAATTAAAGCGTATCGATCCAGCTAATATACGAAACTTGATCTTGATGGGATCATAATAGAGGAAGTAAATTAATTTTCCTATTTTTTGGCACTGTGATCTCAGATGGTCGACCAGATATGGACATCAATGATACAACTGATAAAGCCTCTTAAACTTTCCAATCGCTTTACAAAATCTGCAGAACAAACTACATTTCCAGGGCTTTAGCTCGAGGAAACTACAAAAACATTTACCAACCAATGTTTGCTAGAGATTTTTTATACATTATGGCCCTACTGAGTCAGAATCCACCAAGTCGAAACCTTAACAAATCATCTCGTGTCATTAGCGCTAAGCTTAAAGTTTTATTAAATTGTTTACTTAAGCAAATTGATTAAATAAAAGAAAGAAAGAAGAACAATTTAAAAAAAAACACATCGTTTAACACAACCAGTATTATCTTTAAATCGACATTTTTTTAAGTTCAAAGTTTATTTTATTTTTCACAGTTTGTGAATCTCTGTTGAACTACATACTTATGCTGCATTCTAAATACATTTTAAATGCAGTTTACTTTGATTTAAACAAAAAGATTGTCATACAACCTTTTTCTATGAAATTACAATTAAAGTAACTCTGAAATAAAGAAGAAAAAATAAAAATAAAACTTGAAACCAAATGCATTGGCAAATTCATTTAAAATTCTTGACAATATGAAAAACATGTCAAGCTAATTGTTGTTATCATTGAGCACAATTGTTAGCAACAGCAAATAAAAAACAACAACCATAATAATAATAATAATTTCAATACGCAAATGAAAATAAAAATCTGTTTTAGAGATCTTGTCTTGTTGCTTTTAAAACTTTTGTAGCTCAATGGCTATATGCAACATGTTTTTCTCTCTTTGTTTTTGCTTTCTTCTCTCTTAACGTTTGTCATGCAAATTAATGTCAATTCTTTTATTATGAGTATAATAATGCCAACAATAATAATGATTTGAACATACACCAAATAAACGTAATGCAATTCATTGTTTTTTATGCAAAAATATTTCTAAATAAATAAAGAAATTGGGGTTGCAAGAGCAAACATACGCATACAATTCATATTATTACCCTTTGCCACATTGCTGAACCATCCACATCTGCCAGTCAGCCAAGAATTCTCTTTATAAATTTTTACACTCAAAAAATTTCCTACGCTTAATGCTTGAATGGTTCTAATTGCTTAGCTTGTGCGAGGCTAATTGTCAAATTGTGGTTGTGTCCGCCACTGCATGTAAATTGTTCGACAAATCGTTACGATTTTTTTTTGCTTAATTTTTCCAATTTGGCTTATTATCGTTATTTTTTCTTACTGATCAAATTTGCATATTTCGCATAAAACCACTTTTTGGTGATTTTATCAATTGGTGTGCAAATAATAAATAATTGAATTTTTATTTTTCTTTTTCTTTTTCTTTTTCTTATTTTTCAATAATTATGTAACGCTGTTGTTTAGTATTTTGAAAGCAGTTATGCACGTATTTGTACTTGTAAAAATAATTATTCTATGAAAATAACACACATGTCACATGTGAGGAGAGTGTAGTATGTCAGATGCACTACCGAGAGACAGACATACAGACAGAGTCTTTTGTTTGTCGGCTGTTAAATATCAACACTTGGTTTGTAACGTTTGGTTGGTCGTCGGACAGTCGGTATGTGATTTATAATGTGCCCCGCTTGTTCTTGATACATACATATGATATAGACAGACAATCAATCTTAAAGATTGATTTTTTATTCTCTCCCTCATTGTTTCTGTTCATTGAACAGTATTATATAATATTAGGGTGGCCAGGTGATAAAATGAAGAAATGTGCATTAATATCTAATAAATTATTCTCTAGTTAAACGCTTAAAAGAGTTTAGAGAAAATTTTCAAAAACTCAAATGCTGAATACAGGGCAACCTTTCAAGGCCTCATTAGCCAACCGTAGAAATGGTAAATGTAAATGCAACATAAATGTGAACGTTTTGCCACTTATAGAACACTTAAAAACGTGTCATATGTTTTTGTCAATGTCCTTATATAAATAATTAAAAGAAACAGCTGTTTAAGTCCCAGTGATAGGTATTATAAATGCTCGAATTGTGTACGCTTTGAAAAAAGTACTAAAAAGGTTTAAATAGTATTTTTTATCTAAGTATATAAAAATAATATCATATACGAGTACGTACATATTTACAAATATGAAATGCAACAAATTAAATGCTATTTTATAAAAAGTCAAAAAAAAAGTTTTTCTTTCTCCCTGGTTCACGATAGATCAATGTAACCACCCTTTTTGCACATCAAATTCAAGTCATTAGAAATATCTTTTACCTGACATCCTTCTTTTTTTGTTTATCAAAATTTCAAGATGCTACTTAAATGTTGAAACTAAGTGTTCTAACCTCGGAAACTAGTCGTTGCTGCTCCAAAGTTTTTTTTTAATTTTATCTAAGAATTACATACATTCATAATTGCTTATCTATCATTAGCGTGAAAATATTTGCTTGTCACCTAAGAATGTGTATTAAAGCTAATTTTTTAGTTTATTCCTTTTCCACATTACAATGTACGTAAGAAGCTATTTTGTATTAAAAAATAGTAATATTTTTAAGATCGGATTCACATTTTCTAAAATATATTTTAAATTTGTTCAAATTATTATAAATTACTTTGTTCAATTGTTTTAAATTGCTCTTTTTAATTGTGTGCAAAAAGTGCCAAAAAAGGGTAAAAATTCCGCTATATAATTTAACATACAAACAGACCATCACTGCTTATAAATGTCACGTAACGCCGTTGAGAAATTCTATTTTTTGCGGATTGTTACGTTACATTCACAAAATCGAATAGCCGACACGTTGAGTTATGACAACGTACGGCTAATTCTATCTGCAGTCAGTAGCAACGCGTCAAACGAAGGAGAGGTATCTGGTGAAAAGAAGAGAGAAATGGAAGGGTGTAAGTGTGAGCGGATCGACATGTACAGGAATCAGAATGAAGTCCGAAAATTTTATTTTTTTAAAGCAACAGACTATTTGTTTGTTACAGGCACATCCTACTGCAAAGATGAATAAGATATTCTAGTGACAGTTACAACTAACGTACTCTCCCAGTTGTTGGTGTCCGATAATTGCGTAGACGAGGACAGTCCGGAATTAATCCCAGATGACGGTATTGAGTGTGTACCGCCTAGCCAGAATGAGGTAAAAATGGCTGACGACTAAAAAGGCAGCAGGAGTTGATGAGTTACCCGCTGAACTGTTTAAGACTGGAGGCTACACAATAGGGCTTATGCATCAGCTTGTTCACTCAATCTGGTTAGCTTGACAATTGGATATAACATATTATGCTCCATGCATTAAAAAGAAGACATATAAAATTCTATCGTGTGTACTTTGTGAATGATTAAGACATTAAGTCGACAAGGTAATTGGATCATATCAGTGTGGTTTTAGACCGGGCAAATCCACCATCACAGACCCAAGGAAAACAAATCGAAACATACCATCTATTTGTCGACTACAGGACTGGTTTCGACAGCCCTATACGTTCAAAGGCATTTCAAGTCATGTCTGAGTTTGGTATCCTTATAAAACTAATACGACTTAAATAGAATGAACATCTCCAAACCGCTCAATACAAAGCGAGGTTTCATACTGGGAGACAGCCTATCGTGTAATTTTTTTAATATCCTGCTGGAAAAGGTTATACGTCGACGACATCGACATCTTGGTTCGAACATAGCGAACAGTTAGTAGCACCTTTGAAAAACTTGAGAAAAAATCTGCTAAAATAGATCTGACAATAAACGGAGATAAAGCGAAGTTGATGGTATCAACGCACAAAACGTCCACTAGACTCAGGCAGACAGTGGAAGTTGGAGACTACAACTTTGAGAAAGTCAACGATTTTATCTACCTTGGCTCCGTCATAAACAAAACAAACAACATCAGTTTTGAGATAAAAGGAGAAACAATACTACCGACTAGATGCTATTTTGGATTAAGCAAGCAGTTTAAGAACAAAGCCACCTTTCGACAAATGAAATTTACTCTATACAAGACACTGATACTACCCGTGCTAATATATAGTTCTGACGCATTGATGCTTACGAAAGCAGACAAGGCAGTATTTGAGAGAAAAAAACCTTCGTAAAATCTATGCGCTGGCGGAGAACATCGATGTCGTATGAACCATGAGCAGTTTTGCATATGCCGACATTGACACTGAGTTTAACGTATTAAAACATAATCCATCTAAAAAGTCATTTGAACATAATCCATCTAAAAAGTCATTTGAGTACGAACCTGGGTGAAGGTACATGCAGAAGGGGAAGGCCGAAACTCCTACGAAAGGATCATGTAGAGGAAGACATCTCGTAACTTGGTGCCAGAAATTGGAGAAATAGTAAAGAACATCGTAGCGCTTGGAGATTTCTTCTATGTTCGGCCACTGGAGCAAACGCTCTGTGACGGCCACCTTAGTAACTATTTATTACTTATTTGTTTTAATATTTTAAATTTGTTAAAGGTTATATAACAGAAGCTTACTCTTTGTTGCTGCGTATGTAGTAAATTGCACATTTACAACGAAGAGTGATTTTCGTTACTGTTTCAAAGT
The DNA here is from genome assembly GCA_023159175.1 of Wohlfahrtia magnifica. NCBI lineage: Eukaryota > Metazoa > Arthropoda > Insecta > Diptera > Sarcophagidae > Wohlfahrtia > Wohlfahrtia magnifica. The sequence continues at coordinate 753,900 of JAKWBJ010000528.1, forward strand.
GGTAAAGAAAATGCCAATTTGCTTACAATGGCTGATTTTTTCGTAAGTTTATTTACTAAAAATCTTTATCGCTCATTTTATTCATAACTAAACACAGTTTCATAGATAAATTGATTTCTATAGAAATCAGTGCACAAAAACTCATTTAACTTGAAAAATATGGAAAAAAATTTCATAAAAAATATGTTTGCTTGAGAAATACACACAGATTTCTCAAAGTTACTTAAATTATATACAATGATGTGAAAAATAATAAGGACGCTAATGTTGCATGTAAGTAATTTTTCTACTATGGTGTTTGGCAACTATATAGTCTACAGAGTCTTATGAAAGTATCAGATTATGTTGAAATCCTTCGAACGTGTGTGCTACCTTAGCCCTAAGAGAATAAGCCTCTTTGATGGGTGTTGCACTGCAGTGTTCTAAGAAAGGATTCGAAGATAACAATATCACTGTATTAGACTGACTCCCACAGGGATTTTGTGGAATGTAGTAGAAACAGCAACTAGCAACGAGAGGAAAGTGTCACACAAATTATTAAGAGCTTTGAGAATTATCAAATTCAGTAGGTCAAAATCCTGTCGACTCTTTGCTCATCATATGATTCACAAAGCCTCAATAAAATATTAACCGCTCTAGAACAACATTAGAAATGAAGTTTGTGCAAATCTGTTATTACATACTCGTATAATATATTTTTTGCTAATGACATAAAAAAAGAAAAAATATCAAAATCTTATTAAATTTGAAAATTATAGAAACTCGATTTCGGTTTACAGAACATACCGAATAATTTAATCTCATAATGCACTTTTTATTCAAGCATAACTTAACAAATTAAATATAATATACTTAAAAGATATGATTAATGACACCGTGCTCTTTTTTTACGACAAGTGTGACACCCGGCATGTAAACCGGATTTGAGTAAGCTGAGTTCAGTGTTGCTAACCGATTTGTTAGGTTAGCTTTTGTTTTCATTATTTCGAAAATGGAAGAAGCTGTACAACATACGAGGGCGGATTTACATTGAAGCTACCTAGCGCTAGATGGCAGCACAAACACAAAAACTTTTTCTTTCTTAGAAATTACGGTCTGTCAAACGTCAGCTGTTCAAATTTTAGTCAAATTCATTGATTAGTTTATTTGTTGTAGTCGCTTGAAGTAAGCAACTTTTGTGTTTCTTGGAAAATGGAAAAAAGTGAATTTCGTGTAGTGATTAAACACTATTACTTGAAAGGCAAAACGGCAAAAGAGACAAAAGAAAAGCTTGATAAATATTACAGAGAATCTGCTCCATCAGATTATATGGTAAAATATTGGATTGCTGAATTTAAACGGGGCCGAACGAGCACTGCAACAATACCATCAACAGGAAGGCCAAAGTGGAGAGGTGGTTACTGAAGAAAATATCAAGAAAATCCTCGATATGGTTATGAATGATCGACGGGTCAAAATACGTGAGATTGCTGAAATGGTAAACATATCATATGAACGTGTGTTCAACATTTTGCATGAACATTTGCATATGAAAAAGCTATCGGCAAGATGGGTGCCGCGTTTGCTCAGTGTTGAACAAAAACGAGTTCGACAGATCACTTCACAGCGGTGTTTGGACATGATAAAGCATAATCCTGCTGATTTTTGGCGTAGATTAATAACTGTTGATGAAACGTAGGTCCACCACTATACACCTGAAACCAAAAAAAATCGAAGCAATGGGTGGAAGCTGGTGGAAGTGCTCCGAAGAAGGCGAAGACAGCGAAATCGGCTGGCAAGGTTATGGCCACTGTATTTTGGGATGCACACGGAAGGGATCCACTATCACAGGAGAGTATTATCGTTCATTATTGGATCAATTGGTTGATGCAATCAAAGAAAAACGACCACATTTAAACAAGAAAAAAGTGCTCTTTCTGCAAGACAACGCATCGGTTCACAAAGCATTAGAAACAATGCTAAAACTATGAGAAATCCACTTCGAATTGGTTGATCATCCACCTTATAGTCCAGATTTAGCCCGTACTAACTTTTTCCTGTTTCCAAACTTGAAAAAATGGCTCGCAGGAAAAAGATTCATCTCAAACGAAGAAGTGATTACTGAAACTAATGCGTATGAATTTTGAGCAGTTCCCAAAATCGTATTATTCAGATGGTATAAAAAAGTTGGAAAATCGTCTTACTAATTGTATTGAGCTAAAAGGAGACTATGTTGAGAAATGAATGGTTTTTGAAAGAAAAATGTTTTTTTCCTACTTAAGTAAGTACTCGTAAGTGTATTTGCGTAACTCAAAAATGGTTTAGTTTATTGAATAATAAGCATTATTGACTCAGATATATCACTCATGAGTATGTACTTAGTATGTAATGTGATTCCATTGTTCTTTCGACAAAAAAAATGTATTACTAAAACACTACACAGAAAATCGCAACTATTTTTGACCTAAATGTGGGTATCACACACTGTGAATTCTCTTTACTTGTGATGAGTGCTAAAAGGGGATAAAGGGACACATTGTCTCTTAAGAAAGGTACGCTTAAAGCCAAGTTATATTGAACAAATGAGGTGAAATTCTTACTTCAGAAAGTAAAAAACTATGGTAAAATATGAAAAACTGCAAAATCTGCACATTTTACAGAAAAACTTATTTTTTAAGCAAAAAACTTAAAACTGCTCAATGCTTAAAAATACAGTTAAATCTGCGCATTTGGTAACGCTGACCTTGTTATATCGAAACTAATTCGTACGGTGTAAAGTATTGCGAAAGCTGAAATTTCGCAACATATGTTAATGTAAATGAAAAACTAAGTAAAAACTTGAAGTTTTTAATCAACAACAAAATTTAAAAAAAAAAATTACATTAGAATATATGTATGTATGTACATATATTGTACTGTGTAATATCGAAACCGTATTAAATAAGTAGCATGTTATACGAGGGATAACTATAATTCTTACTAACAACAACAACAACATAAGTTTTATGTTAGCTTTGCACCAGCTATTTGTGGTGGCCAGTTTCAGGTATTACTTCTAAAAGTGTAAATGTCAAGAAAATTCCCTTTAAACCAAATATAAATATAAAATTTATGAATTCTTTGTTGTTCTATTACAATTAAAAAATCAGATGCTTTTATAAAAACACCTCGTATGAAATATGTTTTATAACTTACGAGTATTATGCAGATATTTCTAAAATTGTTTGTCTCGTAACGCAAACAACCTGCTTCCTATTTACATACATAAATATCTTTATCTTTAACTATGTATTTATTTTTGTATACAAATTCAGTTACGTACTTACTATAGAAATGTATTTATTTTTCTTTAATTTTTTTAAAATTGTATGTAACCACATCAACCGTTAGGTCAACTTGACAACCGCTTGACTTTCTTCAACCTCAACAACCGTATACCGTTGAGTAATTTTTTCTTTACTCGTATCATCTTCTTTTTATTGTTATTGTTGCATTGCAACATTTTATGTTCAAAACATTATATCTGCTTTTAAACAAAATGAAACAAAGACAAAAAGCCGCAATGACCTCTGGTCACCTTACATTTTACCTTATTTAATATTTTACTGAAAGAAATAAAACGAAAAATGGTTACATGAACTCAAAAAGTTTTAAGTGACTACGGCAACGACGGTAAAATAATAAAAAAAAATCCAACAAGTGACTGCTGTGAACACCGTAATGTAAGAAGCTTGAAGCTGTCAAATTCAATTGTCAATTAAGCTTAAATTTAAAACGAACAAAAAAATATTCCTTTTTTCACTTTTAAATTTTTCTAATTTTGTTTGATTTGCTTTTCCGACATGACGTTGGAAAAAAAAATCAACGTTGTTGTAAAAAAAGTCTACAAAACTTATGATCTCATCACTTCATGGTTGACATACATAGCGAAATGGAAAAGAAGTCCGAAATAAACCAAAAGATACAATGAAAATTCGAGATAAAGTCATCATCTGAACTTAAACGACATCAAATGTCAAGTAAACGGTTTATTTGTAATCTTAAAGGCATAATTAAATGCTTACTCTTTCTCTTTCAGCGTCACATACACGTACTTGTAGGCTCATTTATTTAAGCTCTTAACAGCTGCCAAGTAAAGCTGTTAATTTAATAGTTACAAAAAATTTACATTGAGAGAAATTGAGAAATAAATTTAAGTTAAGTTTCTTTACGAATGGATAACTTTACTTCTTCATAATCAATAAATTTATTAAGTTGGTCCTTTGGCTTATATTAGTTTCTATTGGCAGCCTCCTAAGATTCATTCAGAATATACATTTATTTAATCATCTTGCCAAAGTACTATCAGTAGATCTAATGTGAAATTTTCTATGATCAAGCTTTGAATCTGACATACATAATTTCCGAGTTCTCTCAATTGAAAGGGACCTACAATTCAACGCCGTCTCTGAACAGCAAGTTTATTAGTTAGAAAAGTTTTTTCGTAGCGTAGCTACTCATAATAACTAGTCGCTGGCAATGTTATGAGGTGATCCCTTTGTTGAAAATTGTAAGATGGTCCGGCCTGGGATCTAATCGAGGACCTCTTGGTTGTTAGGTGTGTGTCTTACTACTAGCTTAACTGCACACTATACCACTCGGCTATGTATGTTAGGTTTAAGTAATCAAATGTGTGGCAATGACCGTGAAGTTAACAGTGCGACCAGTGTTTTTCCTTAACATCTTAGTTTCTGCCGAAATCATTATAAAGGATCGCTAGTCTTTGTGTACGTGTAACGATAGCCTAATAGTCTGTTATTACCCCTCTAAGGTTCCTTATCTGAATGCTTCGCCCATCTAATTTACTCAAATCGCCTCAAGTGAAACTTCTTGAGATATTAGTAACTTATTCTGTGAAATGTCTCACTATCTCCTCCACAGACATACGACATTTTCAATATCCAGGGATCTTATCGCCATTATACTTAGATACTAAACTCTTTTAGAAAAACTCAATATCTTTTCGATCTAACGAGTGATATAATAATCGTTTATGTTTGAAAGTTGAAAAAACATAGAAAATCTGCTAAAGTGAATTAAATATTTTGAGGCGATAAATAAATGCCTGCCACTTACTTTTTTAAGTTTATTTCATGTAAATATTGTCCGCGGATACGCTGTAGCTGGTCCATCCGCGTGCTCATATGATGGCATACTTTTTCCAGTATTTCGGCTGGTATATCGTCAATGGCAACAGTAATGTTGTCTGCCATGACTGAAATTATAGTTGGCTTGTGCCTGTGTATTAAAATCTTAATGTATTCCCACAAAAATAGTCTATTCTATTGAGGTCAAACAGTATGAACTCGGCGGCCAATGGGCTGCTCCAAAAAGAGACTAATTGCTCACCAAACTCGCCTCTCGATAGATTTATGATATCGTCTGCCATGTGATATACAGCACCGTCTTTTTGAAACTACATATCAACTAAGTCAAAATCTTCTATTTTGGACAAAAAAAAAGTTGTAACGCCCATTTGTTGACAAAGGCAACGAGTTAATAGCAATATTCTCCTCGATGCACACTCTTCGCAAACGGATTGGTGTATTAACTAGGGAGATCGATTATTCGACTTTTTTCAAAAACCGGTTTTCGAATAATTGGAAAAGTAGCACTTTAAAAAACGGTTTTCGGTTAATAATAATTCAAATAACCGGTTAACCGGTTCATTTATTTAAATAAACTTTTTCCTAATCCTTGAAGCGCAGAGCTAGACAACGTCGTTTTAAAAATAAGCAGAAGCTGGTGGAGAGCTTAAAATTATAGTGGCAAACAATACTAACAATAAAAAATAAAGTTTATTACACAAAATACTGAAAAAGGCTTAAGTTGAGAACAATTACTCAAAGAGCTAATTTCGTCTTTGTTGTATTACTTGGTAGAGAATGAAATTAAAGGTTTGTTATTATAGTTATAATTTAGGTGCCTAAGATAACAAAAATCAAATGTTTTACTTTGAATAAAACTACGAGTCCTTAATTGCCTCGACAAGAAAATTTGCTTAGATTTAGAGCAGCACTGTCTGTAAATTTATGCACCACATATTTAATAGTGTATGTGTCACTGTGGTATGTTAGGTAAGAACCCACCTTCCAACCAAAAAGTCGTCGGTTCAATGCCAGGCTACACCATCTGACGATTTTCAACAGCGATATCAGCTCTGAAAATTACTAGCGACTGGTTATGTGTATTTACGCTGTGAAGAACTTCACTAACTAATATTTATATCTGCCATTCGGAACCGGCGTTTGTGGGTTTGTGGGCTTTCAGTGAGTCTTGTTGATCATTCTCCATATACAAAATTCAATATTTATTTACAGAAGATGAGAAAATACTATTTTTGCTCAAGAGTGCATATCTTTTTCGATTTGCCTTGATTTTCATGTTCTTTGTGAGACGTTCAAAGTTGTCATATATACAAAAACAATTAAATTTATACAAATAGTTAAACGATGAGGATATTTTCAATAAAAAATATACAAACGTATACAAATTATATTTATTTAAATTAACCGGTTATTCGTGTTAAATTAACCGGTTTATTCGGTATTCGAAAAATGAAGATTTTGAAAAAACGGTCGAATAATAACCGTCCGATCTCCCTAGTATTAACACTATGAGCGGGTGCGGGTGCGGGTACTAGTACCCGTAACGCAGATTGTTGTTTCAATGCGGGGCAGATACACATTCGTACTCATTTAAAATTACCACTTTGAAGTGGCACAAGGAAAAAATAATGTTTCGCTTTTAAGTTGTAATCTGAGAAACGGTTACTAGTACCCGCACCCGCTCATAGTGTGTTAATGTCCAAGGCAGTGAAACTGGTGTTTTGCAAGCGTTGTTCGCCTGTTAGTCTATTTATGGACGGCAAACCTCGCTAAGTGTTTTTTGCATTACCACATGTCAGGAATTTTTTTACTGATTACCGAATTAGCAAAAAAAAAAAAAAAAATCACACGTTAAAAGTATCGGTCCATAATAATATTTTATTTTCATAACAAAAGCTTTATAATTATAATCAAATTCTTAAAATATTTCAAATAATTTATTCGAAATTTGTTTTTTTCAGTGTATTTTATGAAAATCTTTGTATTAAAAAAAATTATTTTGTCATGATTTTGTTGTGATTTTATTTTCTGCAGATTTTCTAACCATTTTTAGTTGTTTAAAGTGGCGCCAGATTTTTAATAAAATTGTTGCCATAAATTAAATTCATTTTTATTGAAACATTCAATGGGGTTTTTTTTTTTGTCTATTTAACCGAAAATTAATTAAAAACTTTAATAATAATAAGAAGAGAAACAAAAATAATAACAAATGAATTAAAGAAAACTTTGCTTCTTTTTTTAAGGGGAAATGTATGTCAGTGAACCATACGTAACTGGTATACCGGCCGGCATTATGCCTGTTTAGTTCCATGGCCTGTTATTACGTCTGTCCAGTTGATTGTTTTATTTTTTTCTGCTTTCTGTTTATTATTATTTTTTTTATTTTTTAATTCATTTAATGCATTTTTAAGTAAAACCCCGCTAGCTATTGAATCATAATGCCTGCGCTTTGTTTTTTTTCTTTCTCTGTATAGTTTTCAACCTTTTATGACTTGGCTGATTGGCTGTTTAGTTGTTAGTGTTTTTGTTTTTTTTTTTTTTTAATCCAATATGACTTTATTTGGTCATCATGTCGTGCTCATGCACTTGAGTCACTTGGAAAAATGCAACAGAAAACCGTGTAGAAGTAAAAACAAACGACAATTAGTTGAACATTTGGTTTTTTGGGAAGCAAACAAACGTCATGGTATCGATGACAGGAATTGGCTGCACAAATAAAAAAGTGTCTACGTTTGCAAAAATTTTTTTAAGGCCGTTTTTGTTCATTTGGCAGTTTTAATTTTGCGATTATGCAATTATTGGCAAACGTTGTTGTTGTTATTTTTGCAAATGTTGATTAAAAAAATTTTTGCCACTTGTTTCTCAAAATATTTCCTTCAGTTTGTTACATGATTTTCAATGTTTTTTTTGCGTTTTCCCATTCCAAATACTTGTACATGTGTTATTTGGTTTTGTTAACACATACCAACACTCAATATTACGAGGCTTAAACTTGCGTGCAAATAATTGATTTTGTTGTCTAATATTTGTATTGTAGTTGTTGCTATCGTTTTGATGTTTTTAGTTAATTGGGTCTAATGAAGTTTTTTTGTGTTAAATTTTGTTATTTTTTATATTCTTTTGTTCACTTATATTTTATATCGAAGTTTTATATCGCAAACTGGCCAAAATCTAATCGTAACAACTTGGTTTTAACAGATTTGAGTTAAAATTCTGATTTTACGATCTGTTATTCCGAGTTTATGATAAGGGAAGTGCTCATGTACCAGGCTTGCGCTAATGCGTTAATAATGTAAAAACGTAATGGCCCTACACTCAATACGATTTAGCAATAATCTTTGAATGGCTGTATAGATAAGGTTAAGCTGTGTGGCGTACCCACAACTCTAGGATGAAGTCTCACTTAGGTAAGAAATTGGGACCATTGTAACAATAACATTGGAGCTAAAAAAATATCGGTGATAAAAATCTCTATAGGATATCATTTTGACTCCAAAATAAATCTCGCAACTGCGGTGAATGTCATTTTAGAGAGTTTTGTCAAAGATAGCAAGATATAGAAGACCAAAAACTTCCGTCATATGATGGAAGAGCTGGACACTAACACATGAGGTGAAAGAAGGTCTCCTTCCTCCTTTTCAGACCCACAGCTCCTGCAAAAATCGTGAGAGTCAATGCAGAGTCTATCGGCATTCGAAAATTTCTTCCATGTGGATGTCGATGTGACGCTTGTAAGTGACTTGATTGTAGCCTGGCTGGTTAAGTAAATCAGAAGGTTTACTCAACAAGCATTGCTAAGCCTGCAGTATGTCTATGACCTCCGCCTTCTAGGGATTCAGTTCAAAGATTTATTGTAAATCAAACAAAATTTGGCATAATTAAGGAAAGCTTTGATTTTGCTTAAAATAAGTTTTTAAGAAGTTTTGTTATTTTGGTAATATCGCGATTGCGTTCAGCGGATGAATTACAAACAACTGAATCATTACCTATGGTGTATTCTTAAAATAGTCTCTCCAATTCCCAGACATTCCTTATGACAAAGATCCAATCAAAAAGGAAATTATTCGGAAACAATGGTGGTGAATTATGTACACCATTTGTAAACCTTTTTATAACCCAAATGCTTCCACAGGGAAACAAAAAATTTTTCAGATATTTTATACTGGACTTGGAAAGTGGAACCGGGAGCTGAATTTGGTCTAAATGACTTGGCAGTCCATACAAATTATCAGTTTAAAAGTAGGCGGAATTGGATAAGTGGGCGTGGCATCTCTCATACACACTATGAAGTAGTTGTTTTTACTGAGGCTTTAAATCAAATAATCACTCCGAGACAGTATACAAATTAATTAATTAATTAATTAATAATTAATAATTGTTGTCCTTAAATAGCTGGCCAATATTGTACTTATAGAAAATATCGGGAAAAGCCGGATGAACAAAGCTAGTTAATAATAAAATTCAATATTTTCCTCAAATAAGTTTATTTGAACAATATAGTTATTCTGGCCAAATCCGCTGAAATCCTTTAGCAAAATTTGCATGTATTAGTCCAGAGGACTAATAGGAGCAGGACCAATCCAACTGAAACAAGTAGAACAATTTCGATAACTAAAATCTAAAAACCAAACCGAAACTTCATCAGTAAAAGGAAAATCTCAACTAAAACAAAAGTGGCTGTGTATAACTCCATATACATACATACGTGAACGCTAACAACTAAAAATAAGAGCGGGATCTAGTCTACGAAAATGATATACATATAAACGCCGAATATCACTGGAGCCATTAAATGACAGAATTGATAGAAACGAATTGCAATTACATGGACATGTTGCAAGAATTGAAGATATACGGTTACCTAAATGCGTATTTGAGCTAGACCGAGTGGCAAAAGGTCTCAAGAAAGAAAAAGATAGACTTGGGAAGACTCAGTAAACACCAGCTTACTACAATGCAACATCAACCTCAGATAAGCTAGAACAATGGCCTGGAATGGAGCCGAATGAAGAAAACTTTGCAAAAAAAACTTTTACACTGAAAGGTAAAAGAGGTATGGAATAAATAAGTTTATTTGAATTAACTCTATTGAGTTCTTACATCACAAATAGTACCATAAATAATTAGAATTTTGGTACCTCCTATATAAGAATACTTTTTATCAAACTAAACTCGCACAAATAGGCTTTCATTGTCATGTTCCTAGTAATTAAACTTATCTTAAATTTAAAAAAAAAATTAACCCTGCTCTGTTAGGTAAAAAAGAAAAAAATTTCTTAGGTAGAGCATATTTTGAAAACGCCCAGTTTGCTCGCATACATTCCTATAGTATTATAATTCTTGCAGGTATTTATCGTCAGTCTGCCTTTTATTTGAAAAATAATGCGCAAGATTAACTTATACATGATTTTTATTGCTCTTCGTTTCGACGATACTATGGCCCGAAGGCAAAGACAAAGAAATAATAAGTTCGCTTCTATTTGAGTATGTGGCGTTGGTGGGAAAGTTAATCTTTCAATGTTTTACCACTGTTACGACTATTAATGAACAGTTGATTGCATTTCAAGTTCATTGTCTTTTTAGGCAATATATGCCCTCTAAACATGTGGAGTAAAGCCTAAGATTTTGGCTGGCTGTCGATTCTAAATTAGGATATGTGTGGAATGTCCAAATATACTTTCAAAAATCGTAAAATTAACAGCCTGAAAAAAAGCAGGCCAAAATATTAATCAATGCTGATACAATTTTTTCGTCTCCTGAGTTAGAAAAAAGGCTAATTGAGTGGAAGCTGACATACATCAGTAAAATTCGAAAAAATAAAACACTTAATTCTTCAGTTCCTTTATACACTTCAATATTTGCTTTTAATGAAACTGCTACTTTAGTTTCATTATGCAGCATCTGCGACAAGCAGTTGCAGCAAATCTAAATTCCAGAATAGAATTTATATTTTTTAAAGGTTATTAAGTTTCGAAGCTACTTAAAATCAGTTTATTTATGTCAAAAAGCTCTTATTTAAATAATACGATTTCTTTGCTATTTATTTTGAGTTTTACTAAAAAATACTTTGTTACCAACACCACTATTGATACAGTTATTAGCATTTGAACAAAATTCTATGCTTTAAATATTAAATTACTCACTTGACTTGTTTTAACACTAAAGAAAAGTAACTCAACGTTACTTGTTATATCCACTTTGACGCCTTCGCTACAGACGAATGGACGAACGTAAAAATGTTTAAAAAAAAACTCAATTGCAAATGCAGTTTTAGTCATAATTTTTTTTACTTTTTTTTTTTGTTTCACTCAATTCTTATAATTAACTTTACAACAAACTTGTTACTGGTTAGCTATGAAACCTTCACAACATAGGCCAGGCCATTTTAATTAGCTTAAAAGCCATAACAAAGTTAGTAGAGTGAGTGATCATAATGTGACGACTAAAACAAAAATAAAAACCACCCCCAGAATTGTCAGAGTCAGTAGAGTCATACACTCGTCAATTTCAGTTGTCCATTGAAATTCAAAGTGGCTACAAAAGAGTTTAGAAAAAATTTAAAACAAGTTATGATTTTTTGCACAAGCACTCTTCGTCGTACTCGTACTACTCATAAAAGCTTTACTCAAATTACAAACAAATCATAGCCAACATCAAAGAGTTTCTATTTTTAATGAATTGATCAAACCACCTACGTTTGCAATTTTCTTTTTTTAAGTTGATTTTTTATTATTGCTTCTGTAGTACTTGTTGTTGCTCTTAAAATAACTTAATTTTTTTTTCTATACATATTTCAAATTAATTTATATTTATTTATTTTTTATTTTTTTGTAACAAAAATTTTTATTTGAAAATGTTATTTATGAAAGATTGTGTGTTTGTGTGTTTTTGTTACGCTTTATAAATTTCCGGATATTTATAAAATACAAAACAAGAACCAACAACAACAACAACAGCAACAATTAAAATAAAAAATCTACCGGTGTTTTTATTTATTGAAATAAAAAAATAAAAACAATTTTTCCCAATAGAATTTCCTACATACCCGCATACAAATGTTTTTCCACCTTCTTTCTTAGCTTTTCGCTTTCATAACACGGGCATGTGTTTTTTAAATATAATTTTTTTTTAATTTTTATTGCTTTTATTGTAACCGCTGGTTTTATAACTCAATTCCAATATGAGCCTCGTTTAGAAAAAACGTGTATGCGCATGTGAATAAGACAGTGTCACCGATGAGTCGTCGTGCGCTTCGGTATAAAACAGGTGTTAAGTTTTGTTTAACTTTTTAATATAAACTCCGTCAAACACTTTTAAAAACACTAAAAAAAATTTTATTTCAATGCATTTAAAGTGCAACTGTTTCTACTTTTTTCCTTTTTTATAATCAGACTTTTACTTATTAAATCATCATAAATTATTTAATTTTATGAATATGTTAATTGATCGAATAAAAAAACCAACAACAGCAGCAATTTTATTAGTTGTATAGAATAAAAGCAAGAATACCAAAAACAAAGCTTTATATAGAAAGAAAAGTTGCAGGGAAATTCATACGTAGGCGCCAAATAATGTGGAATTCCGTTATCATGGTACAAGTCTGTAAAAGTTGTAGTACAAGGCGATCTAATCAATCTAATCATATGGAATAAAGCATGTTCTTTTGTCTATATCGTTCAACTCGGCGATATTCGAAAGGGTCTTAGGAAACCAGTAATCAAGTACTTGTCGATCTTATTCAAGCTTTTGACAAATTTTTAGGCGATCGTAACAAACCTCACGTACTAGTTACCTCAAAATGTGATAAAATTCCAATATATGTTTATTTAAAGATTGTATTGGGCTTTGTCCACCCCACCCACTTATAAATAAAGTCAAATTTTACCAAAATTTTGTAATGGCAACTGAATTCAAATCTTAATGGTATGATACATATATAAACACGGTGCGACAAACAGAAATACTTGGCAGGTGATTTTTCTGATAGGCGCAATCGAGTAAAACAAAAATCTATTTTTGAAATTTTCGAAACACCTCCCAAATCTCGAGTTAGGGGTAAAAAACCGGTTTTTCGGACCTTGATGCACTTATAAGCTAATAAATTAGCGGAAGATTACCTGGAAAGAATAGAAACATACCTTTCAAATGATATACAAGTCGTTTTAGTAGCTTTGAAGGATCTGGATGTATTTTTCCACATTTTTCGGGTTTCGTTGCGTTTCTGTGCACTATTTCATAAAGGAACCGTACTTTTTATGAATTAATTAAGGATATTATATCTTAGTATCTAACATGCAACTGTTCATACTGCCACGACAACATATTAAGGAAGTCCAGAATTTTTATTATCTGGGGTGTATAATAATCAGCGAAGAATAATACTTGCTAAAAGATAGCTTTTCAGGCTAAACAAGCAATTTGAGTACAGGGCCCTCCCTCGGCAGACAAAGTTTACGCTGTACAAGACACTTATCCTACCCGTATGACTATATGGCGCAGAAGCATTAGTTTTTACTTAGGCGGATGTAGTTGTTCTTGGAGTGTTCGAAAGAAAAATACTTCACAAAACCTATGGTCCAATATGCGTAAGCAGTGAATATCGGTATCGTAAGAAACGAGGGCTGTATAATCTATATACTGACATCGAAGTAGAGTGTGCTGACTTAGGCACGTTGTGCAAATGCACGAAGAATCAATAGGGGCTGCCTAAAATTTCCCTGGTAAGATCAAGTCCAAGACAACCTTGCGAATTTCAATGTGAGAAATTTGAGAAGAAGCGAAGAATGGAGATCCATTCTTAGTTCGGATAATGACTAACATGGGAGGCTGTAATCGGCCAATTAAGGCCAATTAAGTAAATATAATAAGAACTAACTGAGGATCTAGAGAGGATGAGAAGAACCGTATAAATAAGGCTAGACATGCCTACAGCCAAATAGGAAATATCTAGAAAACTTCTTGTGTACGGCTCGGAGTCATAAATCGCAACGAACAATTATGTAAATGCCATACTGATCTTCATCATCAATCGCTGCTTGCGAAGTATGCAACGCGTCTTCTGGCCGAATACAATGATTAATAACAGTAATCAAATAAAGGCTGATATCATTTGAGGTATCAGTCGCAAATGGGAATGTTTATGATAAGTACTATACCGAAATCAAACTGAGATGACACGAAACGCAAAGGAATGGAACCCACGATTTGGTCACAGAAGAGGTAGACCAAGGAGCAACCGTATAAATAAGGCTAGACATGCCTACAGCCAAATAGGAAATATCTAGAAAACTTCTTGTGTACGGCTCGGTGTCTTAAATCGCAACGAAAAATTATGTAAATGTCATACTGATCTTCATTATCAATCGCTGCTTGCGAAGTATGCAACGCGTCTTCTGGCCGAATACAATGATTAATAACAGTAATCAAACAAAGGCCGATATCATTTGAGGTATCAGTCGCAAATGGGAATGTTTATGATAAGTACTATACCGAAATCAAACTGAGATGACACGAAACGCAAAGGAATGGAACCCACGAAGTGGTCACAGAAGAGGTAGACCAAGGAGCATATAAAGCAGACAACTGGATATACATAAATGCATCTATGATCAACTAATTATAAAATGAGATTAAAAGCTTTGATGCAGACAAACAGGGATGGAATAATATGAAATACTGTGGTAGATGCCTTGTGTTCCCATTGATAATACAATGATGGAATCTGTCTTTGTCGATATGGAAGAGTAGCTTAAGTCGACTTAAGCAATTCTTACTTACCGACATAGATATTATATAAAGATTAAAATGAGACTTACACACTATTTTGTGCTTTATTTCGTAAGCCTGAAATTCTAAGAGATGGTTTAGAAAACTATTTATGAAGTGATCAAGAGCAAAAGACCACTTCTATGGTAGATAATGAATATATATAAACGTACATAGCCTACCGTAAATTATAAAAAAAATTTAACAAGCACTCATCAAAAATTATTATTTTTATGTATAACTAGCTTTACCTACCCGACGTTCCTCGTTAATTCACAGGTGTGCTTTCTGTAATACCCACTTATCTCCCCCGCTTCATATTCGATATAAATGAGCAGTGTTACGCCCACTTATCCAATCTCGCCCACTTGTTGACTGATTATATATATTGTCTACGAAGTTATTTGAAACAAATATGGAAACTTCTATTATTACTATGTATGAAAGATGCCGTACCTACTTATCCAATTACGACCATTTTACTGATGATTTGTAAAACTATAAAAATTTATTTGGATGAAATTTAGGAACGTCTCTATTATCGTTTAAAATTACACAAAAATCAATATTTACTATTTAGGCGAAGCGCAACACCCACTTTTTCGATTCCGCCCACCTTTTGACTGAAGATTTGTATTGACGACGAAACTATCTGAACCAATGTTAAATACTTTTACTGTTACCATTTTGAAGATACAGACAAATAAATAATTGCTTTGTATGAACGTGGCACCACCCGGATGGAATTTTTGAAATATTTGTAGCCTATAGTTCTCTCTAGAGTCTAGACAAACAGAGAGATACTGTTTGTTGTGTACCGATAGAACGTATTTCTTATAAGAAAAATGTAAAGAAATTCTTACATTTTATATGGGAAAAATGTGTTATATGCATATTCGTAGACATTTCAGATGTTTTCAGTTCATCTCTGCGAAAGTAGAGCTTTTCAATACATGTATTGGTTTAAAATCGAATTAGTGGTACATCGATATATATATATATAGATTAAAAAATCGAATATCGTTAATATATTATCACCCTGCTGCGCCCTGTTTTCCGACAAAAAACCTAATGAAAAGGTATAATTTTGCTGTACAAACGACCAGTAAGACTTTTATCCTCTGATCAACTCAATATTTTAACCTTTATTCCGAATTTCCTGCTTTAAGAAGATAGGATATGATCAATCATTTCCTTACTTACAAAGTCATCACCTCGTCTCATATTTCCAATTTATTATTTGTTTGTTTGATTTCCAAAACGACTTTCGTTGTTGCTGTCGATGGTGGTATTTAGTGCATGCAAACTGAAAACGTGTTTAATGCGCAAAAATACATATACTACAATGAATGACAGAAATTGAATGTTGGTCTGTCATTCAGTCCGTCGGTCAGCCTGTTGTAGCTGTCAGTGTAGTCATTGCATGGATCTCCCGTTTACTTGTCTGCTTGTTGCAAGCGGTGATCACATGCGCTATTACACTGATGTTTCCGATGATATTTTTTTAATTTTTTTCTCGTTTATTAAACAATACAAACTACTTATTATTATAAGTGATTGCAGTAGTTGTTGTTGTTTTTTATTTCGTAATTATTATTATTATAATTATTGTTGTTGTAATCGGTTTTGGCTTGCGCCATAATTTGTGTGTTAAGTGTTTATTTTTTGAAGTTAAAAGCTTTTAATTTTAATTGATTACAATTAATGCTATTTTTCGTCTTTGCTACTGTGACTGATGTTTTCGTAAACGAGAAAACCCCTTACAGCGTCTAGCTTAAAATCAAACTGCTGCAAAGCTAAGCGACACTAAAAAAAAAATATAAAATTAAGCAAAAAACACAGCCACATACACAAAATGCATATGGAGAAATAAATTTAAAAAACGAAAAAATTAAATAAATTTGTTTAAATGACGCCATTTGTTATTGTTTTAAAGAAATATTGTGTTTTATTCCGTCGCTATTTAAATACACAACACGACATCCAGGGTCACATTTATCAGCGATTGTGATAAAAAATGCAATAAAAAACATGCAACAAATCAACGGTGTAATAACGTTATTACCTAATACGTATATAAGTGAATATTTAATTGAAATTATTATTTTTGCAAAATTAAAATTTTTAATTTTTAAAATAGTAAAGACCAATCTACAGTATTACAATTGTTTAAAAATAGCTAAGTGGCTCAAGATCATATTAAGATTCTTTTAAAAAGCCTCTTTGGCCTAAAAAACTTAAATGTGCATTTAAATTAAAAATAATTAAAATTTTTTTTTAAAATTTGCCACTTTAAGTTTACAAACAATTTACGAGGGTGGTTTGTAAAGTAGGTCAGAATTAAATGCAGTGAATTAGTTACTGAAATAAATTCTATACAAAGCCTAGGATGTCAGCTCTCAAAGTTATATTACAATTTTAATGTTAACGCCGCTGTTCTATATATAAATTATGATTGCACTCTTATGTTAACAGAGTACATTTTTCGAACGAATAAAATATTTTTAAGGAAAAATTAGTAAACTTATTGTTCAAAGTAAGAAATTTTTATGCAAATATTGTGAAAATTAAAAAAAATTAAATTAATGTTTTTCGCAGATAGAGGTAAAAAACAGCATAATTGCAAATTTAAGAAAATACGCACTCGGCTATTTTTTTAAATTTGAAAAAATTGTACCAGGAGTGCGAGGGTGGGGCGATAGTGACTATTACGATTAATAAATAAAGGATCAAGAATTCCTCACCACTTTACCTCACCACTATACTTTTAGATATAGGGCCATAAAGATGGCCAATTTTCGGAAATTCGAATTTGGCCATTTTTTAATTTGAAAAAAGTGTCATAAGAGCGCGAAGGTGGGGCAATGGCGGCTTTTGAGATTAATAAATAAGGGATCAAGGATTTCTGTCCACTTTACCTCATGTCCATAACCGCAACCGATTTTTAGATATATGGCTTTAAAGTTGGGTAATTTTCGGAAATTCGAATTTGGCTATTTCTTAATTAAATTTGAAAATAGCCGAGTTGTATTTTTTTAATGTTAAATGTTGCTGTTTTACGCCTCTATCTGAAGGAATTTATTTAATTTTTTGAAGTTTTCAAAAATTCTGCACAAAAATTTATTTATTTATTTTTTTTTTTAATAAAAGTTTATTTGTCAGAAAAATAAATTTACTAATTATTTCTTAAAAATATTGTATTTTCTCAAAAACTTTAAGTCCGATAACTTAACTGTACAATATTAATTTACAGAATAGCCGAGATAACAGTAGAATTGGAATAGAACTTTGAGAGCTAACTTCACATATTTTCTTCTTTTCCGATTTGTGCAATGACTTAATCCATTCGCTGCCAAGCATAGATTATATGAAGATATTTCCATTGTCATTATATTGCATTGTATATTATGTGTATATTGTGTGTGTGTATTTATTTTAAGCGTATTGCCACCTCCACGTTTTAATTCTTACCTACTGTCTTTTTCAGCACGATGAATAACATAATAAACAGTTCTGTTTGATACCAAGAACCCTTCTGCCATCTCTTAAGCACTTACCCACAATTGATGGTTGTAATAAATCAATTGAATTACGTTGTACGTTAATTTACAGAATAGCCGAGATAACAGTAAAATTGGAATACAACTTTGCGAGCTAACTTCACATATTTGCTTCTTTTGCTATTTGTGCAATGACTTAATCCATTCGCTGCCAAGCATAGATTATATGGAGATATTTCCATTGTCATTATATTGCATTGTGTATTATAACTAGCTAAGTTATTATCTCAGCTATTATTTTGTTCTAATTTTTTACCCTTTTTCCTCATTTTATTCACTTCCGGCTCAAATCAAAACTTTCAGTATTGTGAAAAAAATTACAAGATGTGCTTAATCAATATAGTTCTGTTGCCATACCTGTAGTCGATTTTTTTATATAGTAAGTTCTTGATAATTCGGACCTCGCTAATTCATTCCATTTTGTAGTCTATAATCCGGATTAATTGAAACTTTATAATCTGGATTGCATTTAAACTGTAATGTAATGCTAATCTCTATTATGTGTTACTTCAAAAACATAGTTTTTCTTCTGACTAGTTTTAAGAGTTCATTGTTATTTTCATGACTTTTAATAATGAAAGATGTTATAACTTTTTTAAAAAATGTACACTTTTTTTCGATCTGCAATAAATTATTCGGATCATCAAGGTTTTACCATTAATAATATTGAAAAGAGAGTTCAATTTAATATTGCTTGTACGACAAAACAAAACCAACTACGCGTGATGTCACATTTTGTATTTACCACACTATTGAGCTGACCTTATTTTTATTAGACCATGTTCCAGAAATACACTCTCGAATCTGTTTTTAGCTTCAAACAAACAGACAATAATTTTTATATAGAATATGTGCAGTGACGAACTTAATTATTGGCACAGTAAGTTCTTTCAACACATGGATGATTTAATGGTCTTATCAAATAGGGTTTTGATAAATTAATATATATTATAGATATATATAGATAGTTTTTTTATCTATATATAAATATATATATATATATATATATATACACGATATGATATATATATTTACACGATATGATTTGTTCAATACTCGTTTGTCCAATTCTTCCAGCTTTTTGGTTGATATGGATAGATAACGTGGATTTAATTTTTGTTCTTCGCATATAAAAAATTTAATATATAGTATGAATTAAGAGTACCACGCCCAGTCATTGACTGATGATGTGTAATATACCCGACGTTGTTTGAACCAAATTGAAAGAGGAACATTCAATTTTTTCTATATAAGTGTGTGGTACCACGGCAACTTATCCAATTTCCCCATTTTTCACTGATAAACTTTAAAAACTCTAGCTTAAACCCTTCTTAAGATATACAAAAATAAATATTTACTTTGTATGGGAGTTATCATGCATGACTATGAAGCTATTTGTACCAAATTTATAAACTGTTACCATTTTTATACTATACTCGTAGACAAATAAATATTTACTTTGTATGGGTGTGGCACCGCCCAGTTGTAATTTTTAAAATGTATATAGCAATAACTCTCTGTTTATAGACATTAAACAAATATGTGAATGCGCATTAATTTTTACATATAAGACGTATAATCTTCTTGGCAACTCCCAACAACTCGCCAAATACAACTGTACTTCTCCCTGGTTGTGGAATAGTTAATCAAGGTAATATTAGCACTTTCAGGTCCTAGTGTCCAAAAGTAAAAATATAGTTGTATTAGTGAGAACATAAAAATTGCTCTCTAAGAATTAAGTTGAATGGATAATTAGAATTATTAGTATCGGAATGTATTTATTTTTGTTAAAAATGTAAAAATTTTAATATAAAATAAATAAATAATACAGTTTACAAAAAATTTACAAAAATCGGCATAAACCCGCTGCGCATGTTCACTCGTCGCTATTTCATTAACGACTAAAAGCAAGAGCGTAAGAATACGTGTGAATTGAGCAAACAAAACGAATAAAAGTTGTATTAAATGAGCATGACTGGTATAGAGTGTCTCATGTTCGTACTACTCCTACTATAACCTTTCTAATAGTTAACAATTTTTTTTTTATCTGAAACATTGCATTGCAGTTAAAACAGTACCAATTATCGGCATGTCATGTTTCTCAACTGCAAAACAGCTATAATTATTACTAAACAAAAACCTCAAACAAAATTGATAACAAAAACAGCATTGTAAAGAAAAAAACAAAAAAAAAAACAAAAACAAAAACAAAATAAAGAACATCGAAAAGTAGTTACAAATAGTTACAAAAAGAGATATAAGTACTCGTACCTCTTACTACTTAATATATATAAAAAATAAAAGTCATGTTCATGATAATGATAAAAATAAAATCGTATTTAAGTTGTAACAATTTGATTTAAAAACAACGTTATTGCAAATGGAAAACCAACCGTAACCGTAAATAAAATACGCAATGAATAAATCATCATTAGAAACATTATTATCATAGTTATTGTCATATTATTCAAAGTAATTAATGATCTCTCTGAGAATGTCTTAAAATCGAGTTAATGTCTTGGGGAATAACACCTTTTTTGAATCAAAAATAATATATGTTTTAAGCATCTTGATGCATCAATTTATGTGCAGCTCTCATCATCACATTCATCATCATTTTTATTTTTTGAAAAACATTTTTCTTTTTTGCATTTTTAAAATGTGTCTGTAGATTGCCTTAGAAGGCATTATGAACGTGATGTACTATGATGTACTAGTACATTGAATACTAACGTGGTTTTATAATATTATTCTTATTGTCTTATGCTTGCTTAGAGACATCTTTTCGTTTTTATGTCTATCAGTTTATTGCTTTTGGTTGAAAAAAAAAACAAATAAAATTCAAGCGACAAATAAAAGTAGAACAAATATTAGTTTTTGAAAAAAAAAAAAACGTACACATGGTGTTTCATGTTGTACTACCACGAATTAAAATATAATTTTTTTTCTTTCTTATAAGTTTCTAGATAATGGTTGGTTCTGTCTTTTCAAATTCATATCTGTAGAGTTTTATAATTTATTAGAAAATTATAATTCAAAACCCGGTAATCAATCATAAATTAACCACACAGCCATCGTCGTCTGCCTTCAGTAGCTGCTTTTGATGAAACATGAGGATCATTTTTACAAATTGAATATTCTCAACCAAATCCATATACGATTATGATCATTATATATGGTGACGATGATGATCATAATAATCATACGCATACTAATAAACAAAATACTTTAATTTGTTAAAGTTTGTTATGAATTTTAAATAAATCCATTTGTGGTTAGAAATCAGTCCGTATAGTTTTACATATTATTGGTTAAAAGTTTATTCACTTTATAGAATCCGATTTCAAGAAGTTCATGGCGAATTAAAAGTGAATCTATAGCTTAATAGCCGTTAACTAAAACCATATAATTATTTAAATTATATATTTTACAAAA
Organism: Wohlfahrtia magnifica; assembly: GCA_023159175.1. Lineage (NCBI taxonomy): Eukaryota > Metazoa > Arthropoda > Insecta > Diptera > Sarcophagidae > Wohlfahrtia > Wohlfahrtia magnifica. The sequence goes on from JAKWBJ010000528.1 coordinate 775,786, forward strand.
ATATACCTACAGACATACGCAACATATAATTAAAATATTTTAAACACAAAAAAAATAAATAAATAATTAAACACGCTGGTGGCATCATTGCGATTTATTTCTTCAAAGATGAAACTGAAGCGCGCGTTACGGTTAATGGAGATCGTTAGCGCACCATAATCAATAGTTTTTTGTTTGAAAATATGGGTGAGATGGATCCGAGCAAGATGTGTTTTCAATAGGATCGTGCTACGTTTCATACTGTGACCAAACCCATCAACTTATTGAAACCTAAATTTGGCGGTAAGTTAAAGTTGCGATTTGGCAACCATCGATTATTTTCTGTGGGCCCACGAGAATTTACAGGCTTATGCTGATAAACTAGCAGCAGCCTTGAATGCCAACATTGTTCGTGTTATTCATGACATTCGGCCAGCAATGCCCAAAAAAGTGGCCTAATATCGGACCGCTTTGTCAAGAAGAGCCAAGATTAAGATAAAAATATTTTTTGAAATAAAAAGTAGTTTAGATTAAAATTTAACTTTTTCCGTTACTTATTTACAATCCAAAGTTCAAAATAAATTTTAATATTAACCGATTTCAAGTTCCCTATAGAATTTTAAAAGAAAAGAAACACAAGAAACACAAACGAAAACCATACAGTGACAAGCACTTGTGGAAAAACTTTGTTTAGAAAAACTTAAAACCGAAATAAAATAAAAAATAAAGGAAAAACCATTTAAATTTTTTATTTAAACTATTCAATAAAATAATAATTAAAGAAAATTAAATAAAAATCAATAATATTTAAGGATAAATTAGATGAAAAAAGCTCTACAAAAAGCTTAATAGCTCCGTCAATTTCCAACCGATCTAAAAATGTAAAATATATTTTGCACATTTTGCTTGAGAAATAAAGTAACTTCAAGGTTACTTTAATGATGTTATGTTAATTCCCGTAACATTCCATGAAGGAACATGGGGACTTCTCTCAGTCAATGAGCTGCTGCCTATTCTATTTTTTAAACTTATTGAAAGGGACCTTCAGCTTAACGCCTGCTTCGAACGGTAAGTGCATTAGAGAAGTTTTCAATAGTAGTAATACTCAGTAGTAGTTACTAGCTAATGTTATGAAGTGATAGCCCTGTCGAAAAACTTTTTCTTTTTTAAGATGGTCTAGCCTGGTATTGAACCGAGGACCTTTTGGTTGGTAGGCGGGTGTCTTACCTACCATACTACAGCGACACACTTCCATGATATACATGTATATCGTTTGAAAGGTTTATTTCTCTTTTGAAATCTACTCGAAACTTTTAACCGGTTAATAAATTAAGTCGAAAATTCAATAACGGATTCTTGTTGTACTCAACAGTGGCTATTTGAAAAATAAAATTATTTCCCGGGTTATCTTCTTTTTTTTGTGAATATTACTGACATGTGGTTTCGCAGCCACCGAAATAAATTATTGCAAATTTTCCATAATTTTACGAAATTCATGCGATGAACACCACTATACTACGTTTTGTGTGCTTAGTTAGGAATAGGGCCTATACAGGGCCAATCAACAGATAACAGCTTGGGTCTCGGATATTGGGGGCCTGTCTGGAAAGAAAACAGCTAACTGTTTGACGAACAGAGTTCTGTGGGTTGTTTTAAGGCCTGAGTAATTTTCTAGTGTCCCTGTGTGGGGGTGTGGATTGGCTCATGGAGTAAGGGAGAATTAGCTCAGCTTTAAAGATGTGCCTCCGATATAAAATAGGTGTAGAATTTTGTCTCCGTGTTTCCGATGAATTCAGAAGGCTGTTATAGCTCAACAGGGGCGGTTTAGAATACTTATAGGTCTATTTACCGGGCACTGTGGTATTAGATACCATCAGCATATTTTAGAAAATGTTTAGGACGATCTATATAGATTCAACACGATATATGCCGAGATATCTCATCATGTACTTTGTGCTTGCCCTTTTATTATGGACCAGAGGATCAGGTTATCTCAACAAAAAACATGACAGTCTTTGTTTGGGGAACATATGAGACTATATAAAAGATCCTTCTGGTCTATTTTTTCCTTAATCAACTTAATATACTAAACATCTAAAAATTTCATTAAAGTGCATAATAAAAATAACAATAACCTTGCATGTATATGGTAAAAAGTGAATGCGTTTTTCAATGTTTATTTGTGCCATATGGACAGCTAAACGGCTGAAGGGATATATTTGAAATTCTTACAGTATCTGTCTGTATATCTGGAAGAAACTATAGGCTTTATACATAAGTTTCAAAAATTCCAACTAGGCGGTGCCGTGCCCATACAAAGTGTGTGTTTATTTGTCTATATCTCCAAAATGGTGATAGAAAAATTTTCTAAATTTGGCCCAAATAGATTCATAGTCAAGTCAAATCATCTGTCACAAAGCGAGTAGAACAAAGTAAATATTAATGATTTCATGATGTCTTGAGAATGGTTACAGCTAAAGTTTCACTATTTGGTCTGATGGACTTTATAGTTCATACAAATTGTCAGGCAAGCAGTTGGCAGAAATAGACAAGTGGACGTGGTACCTCCCATACAAACTGAACATTGATTTCTGTATATCTTGAGAACGATTAAAACAAAAGCTTCTGAATTTAGCCTGGATGACTTCGTAGGCAATATAAATTGGACAATTAGGCTTGGTACCTTCCATTCAAAGTAAATATTAATTTGTATTTATCTTAAAAACGGCAACAGTAGAAGTATCGAAATTGGGTTCAAACAACGTCGCGAACAATACGCCTCATAAGTCAGTAACTGGACGAGATTAGACAAGTGAGCGTAGAAATTTCCATTCATACTAAATATTGGATTTTTTATATGTGGAGAACGACAACTGTTAAAGCTTCGTTGTCTATCTGTCCACATCAGTCAAAGAGTGGGAATTACAGAAATCACACTGGACAAAAGCTATTTACTATGTATCTTATTTTCAAAAATGAATGCGTTTTTGTTTGAAGAGTTCATTGTCTTGTCGGGAAGGGTACAAAACGGGGAAAAAGGTTAAAAAATATAACTAAGATAGAATTTAAGATAATAATTAAGATGGAGATAGATAAGCACACCGGGGCACACGACCACTTATGTGGTCGTCATCCTTTTCAGGCTCTCCGTATGTAATAGCCCGTAAGAAAATCCATAACGAGTCTGGGCCTATTAGACCTGTTATATAAAGTTGAAAATTGCTTAAGCAACAGTAATAGTGATTAAGGATTAAATTTAACACCAAAAAATCTGTTTTACTAATGAACATTTTACAGTAGTCTTTACTATTATTCCCAAATTGACACTATGGTATAGGGTATCATATAGCTGGGCAAAACCAATAATATTTTTTTCCTTGTGTTCATTTTATTTAGTTTGAAATAACACACAAAAAAAAAACATTATTAAGTGGATTCTTGTGTAATCTATTCTTAGAATGTAAACAATTAATGATTGTCTAGGCCTATTACAGATTAAAATCGATTGCATCTTTTATACGAATATTTTACTATTTGTTTTGAAATGTTTATTGAAATATATTTTAATTTGTAATCAACAACTGATTAGATTATTTCTTAATATTTTTTTTTATATGATTTCAAGTTCAATTACAAGTTATAATTGAAATATTTTTTTCTTTCCTAAAAAAAATGAAATAAATTATAAATTTATCTATGATTTTATGAAATATTTAACACCTTGAACCTGTTGAAAAAATCGTTATAAAAAGCGATTTTCTTATTCATTGCAAACCAGACCAGTATCTAATCGTTTTTCGAAAATTAATAGTTTGTTTAAATCAAAAAATATAAATAATTTAGTGGGCTACTAGCTTCGGTTGGGCAACAAAACTTAATATGTTATGGGAAATGTTAAGAAAAAAATTTATGTGATAAAATAAAAAACGTGTAATGGTCAATGTGCTCAAAGTTCTAAAAAAATAAATAATCAAACCGTCGTTTTAATAATACGTTATTTAAATATTGGTGAAGGGTGCTAATTAAATTTATGGTCATTTCAGAACTTGTTTTGAAAATCTCATAATTTCCTTCTTCCCAAACATTAACTAGGAGACCCTCATACTCTTGTAATAAAATATTAAATATTACTCGTAAATAATCTCATTATCTTATATTTCCTCTACAAGTATAGTTTAAAAAAACAACGAAATATTAAAAAAAAAAATTGAAAATGTATTTTTAGAAAATAGAAGAAAAAAACAAATGTCAGCACATGTTTTGTTAAAAAAATTTAAGCAAAACAAATCAAATCTTTCATATTTCTAAATAGAATATAATTTTCGAATTTTTTACTATTTTTTTACTTTTTTCTGGTTACTGATTAGATGTTGCATAGAAGATATAGAGATATTAAGTCCAATTTGGCATTGATTTGTTTGTAGTCTTCTGATCCATAATCACAGTCTTTCTCCTGTTGAGTAGTAATTACCATTGATACAGATTTCATTTCACACGTTGTAAATATATATTTTTTTCTCAATTTTTGTTTATGGCCTTTAAAGTAATTTTATTACATTCCTACCAAAAAATAGACAAAAACAGCAAAAAAATAAATAAAAAATATAAAACCAGAAAAAGAAACTTAATTTGGTTAACCCAAATTATAAATGTTTATGGCTTTTTAATTTCCCCAAAAAACCAACTGCATTGTATTGTAAACCACTAACAATTCTATTCGTTGTATATCTTACATTTTCAAGAAATTTACTTTTTTAAAGCCAACATTGTTTTATACAAAAAAAAAAAGTAAATTGTTAGTTCTACCCCTTTTTTATATATATTGTTGTTTTTGTTGTAAATTTTCTTTAATTTTAAGTGGGTAAAGCAACAGGGTGATGTAAAGTAGACAGAGACGTGGCTGTGGCTATTAGTTATGTGAAGGTATGTTAACGAAAGCTTTACATATAGTAGAATTGTGATCGAGCTTAAAATGAGAACAAACAAAGAAAAATACACTGCTGCATTGGGCTCACTAGTTTGAATTTAAAAGTTGAAGCGTACAGGAGAAGCAAAAAACTTTTTAAAACCTAAAATAAACCATTTAGGTTAAGCTTAGAACTGTAAAAATGTAAAAATTCGTTGGAACATGTATTTCGAAAGGGTTCATCATAACCAATCAAAAAGTCTATTTCGATTTTTTTGTAACTTAAGGCTTTTTGGATTTCATATGACGATATAAACTCTATTAGATTATTACGATGCCTTTTTGGCTCTAATTTGCAATTTAACGTAGTATTCCTTTGGAAAATGCTATACTTTAGTTTAAATAGGTGCCACAAAAAAGTTCAAAATTCTCGTTAATTATGTATAAATTAAACATGTACATTGTACATGCATACTGTAGATGTTTTCTTATTTTAAATGGATATCAAGTACAGACCCAAAAGTGTTCATTTTAAACCTGCACTGTTATGGAATATTTTTAAACATTCAAGAGCCCTACTGAAATGCCGTCGATGCAATAATTTTTTAGTTAAGGATAGGCCACAATTACTATCTAGGTTTAGAAGGACTATATAGAATTAGGCTTAGTAGTGCTGCTTTGATGGTTATTGGAAAGGGCAACGTTTCCAAGAGAGATATTTGCACACATTCGGATAGCTAAGAGGCTCTGAAAACTCTCACAATATGACCTGCCGCAGATCTTTCAACGTATCCATATTATTATTCGGCCAAGCCGAATTTTCCACATTAGAATCTCCTTAAAAACTTGCAGTCTTACAAATTTACAATTTGATAACAAACACCGCCAAAGCCGTATGCATAGTTTTAGAGACAAGCAAGATAGCGAAGCAAATCTGGCAATAGCTGGATTAAAAGCGCACGAAAAGTCTGCCCAACCTCCAAAAAATATACTTAGCGTCGTTGTATAAGTCATTACTGAGCCTTGTATACCAGGCGTCTGGAACTGGGAAATCTGGCTAATGACTTCTACAGAAGTTGCAGGGACGAAAAGCAAACGATTCTTTAACTGCTGCGTTATGTAGCAAGAGGTTATATTATGAGCTTCGAGTGGTTTTAGTTTAATTAAGTGACTCATTATGGTATCACAACGTGGCAGTCTTGTCTAAATATGTCATTCCTTTATGGAAACAGTCGTACCTACCTACCTAATAAAAGCTCAAAATCTAAAATATGAAAAATGGTTTATGATTGATTTCGTTATGGTGGCATTGATTTTCTAAATTTCGTTAACTATACTCCTAACTAATTAACTAATATACCACTTCGAGTGGTTTTAGTTTAATTAAGTGACTCATTATGGTATCACAATGTGGCAGTCTTGTCTAAATATATCATTCCTTTATGGAAACAGTCGTACCTACCTACCTAATAAAAGCTCAAAATCTAAAATATGAAAAATGGTTTATGATTGATTTCGTTATGGTGGCATTGATTTTCTAAATTTCGTTAACTATACTCCTAACTAATTAACTAATATACCACTTAGACCGAGCCAACTGTATAAGACCAACACTTACACACGGCGGAATGCAAATTTTATAGGTGCGCTTCTGTTTTCCCCAAGTCGTCTCGAATTTTGCAAACACCATTCTCTTCCTTTCCAGGTCGTTTGCAGTAAAAGTACCGCAATAGAGCCAACATTCAAAAAAATAATACAAATGGTTCGTATCAATACCGCTGTGTCACAATACTTGAAAGTTACTTTATTGTAGTCTCGACTACGATCGTTTTATTGTTGCCCCATGGTACTCGATCGCGAGGGGAGTTCTCTCAGTTAATGAGCTGCACCCGATTCTATTTTTGGACTCATTGAAGGTTTTTATATATAAGATTCAATAAAAGTTCAGAGCCATCCTACTGAATTTAAGAATTTTTGGAAGGTTTTTATATATAAGATTCAATTAAAGTTCAGAGCCATCCTACTGAATTTAAGAATTTTTGGCTGAAATCAAATTAAGTTTTCCCTCTTGCTTTCTACGTCTCTGCTTAAGTTTTTCTCCTGTTAACAATTATATCAATCGATGCTTTCGTTCAGTTGTAAGAATGCCAGTCTGTCCGTCTGTATTTTCTGTTTGTACAACTCGGTTGTCTTGGTATAAGTTTTTTTGTTTGTTTGTTGGGTGTAAAATTCAATTGTATTTTGTTTTGTTTGGTTTTTTGGAACACCATGTCGTCCATACTCGTATTTGCTTAGACAAGATACAAGTGTTTCATTTACATTTTTTTTCTTGAGGTTTTCTAGACGATGATTACAGAGCCACATATGTATGTATGTATGTATGTATGTATGTATGTTATTTTCGATCGTTTAAAATAAAGATATACAAAATAAATGCAAGCAAAGGAGGAGATAGTAAATGGTATTTACGATTTTTATTTAATTAAACAATTTTTTTCTCTCTTCTGTAATGTAATTTTAAATTATTTTATATTGTGGTGTGAAAAAAAGAGCTGAAAATCAAGCAAGAAAATAAACGTTTTATTTAAACCATTTGAAAATATTTACCTTGATTTTAAATATATTTTTTCATAAGAAATATAAACACCTGATAACGATGGCTGGTTAAGAACTGGCAAATAATGTATTGTTGTTTCTACGATTATTTGCTTAGAGAGAGACACGTTGAAATTGGAGGTACAATTTTTTAAAGAAATTAAATTATTTTGAAGAGATAACAACGTTAAAACTTCAAAAATATTGTAGTAGTGGATGATGAGTAGTGGTAGATAAAATGGTTTAATTGTTTATTTGGCAAAAAGAAAAAAAAGCGATTTAAGTTGCCAAATATTTTTTTGTGTTTATTGTGGTTAACACACTAAATGACTGACTGTTTCACATAAATTCTTGGAATTTAAAAAATATATTTTTTATTATGCTGTGTTGACACTTGGTATGAAATTCACTTTTTAAGATTTATTTTTTAATTTTCAAATTTTTTTATTTTACGTATTGCGTTTAATTTTATTTTGTGAACACGGGTAATTAATTTATAAAAAAATGAAATTTCTTTTTCTCTCGTTAAGCTCTAAAAACTTGTATAATTTTTTTCGTTTTAATTTTATTTCATTGCATAGAAAAAATTTAAATTTTATGGCTTTGCAGCATGCTTACATTAATTACACTTTAATTGTTATAATTCTTCTTTTGGATTTTAAAAATCACGTTCAAAAAAAAAATTTTTTTTTTGTTAAATTGTTGAAACTGTCAAAATTTTGACACATGTATGTATGTATGCTTGAATGACATTTAGAAGGGACGTTGACATTTACACTTAATGCGGATGTTAAAGATGTTGTTAGTTTTGTTTTGAGGGATCTTTTTATTTTGTTTCCACTATTGTTCCCTTAACAACCCCGTTAGTAGTTTTTTTATCAAGCACTCTACTGGTTTACGGAGTTTAAATCAAATTAAACACCTTGAAATGGTTGTTGTTTCTCTGATATTTTGCACAAGCTTAGCTGTTTTAACACTATAATTAATTTTTTCTTTTTCTTTTATTGGAAAATAAGCTGTTTTCATTAAACATGTAATTTTCGTAATATTCTGTGGCACGTTAATAATTCTTTGATTTTGCGCTTTTTACTTTAAAAGCATTTAAAACGTTAATAAGAAATAAACTGCTTTTGTACCTCGTTGTATTACCAACCAACCGGCTCAAGTTCTCGTTACTGACTAAATATGCCTTCACTACTATAGAGCGTGTGTTTACAGCAGTTGTCCATAAGGTTTTACAAATACAAAACAACACAAAAACGTTTATCTCTTAGATACATTTTGTGCCACAACCACCACCACCTCTAGCCAATTCATTCGTATTCATTCATATCAGCTGTATTACGATTTGTTTACTTTTTCGATGAACCCTCGTCTTAACAGGCGGCTTTTTCGTATATTCTCTCTTATTAAGTGAGAGTATGAAAAGAAATAAAAAAAATATTAATAAAAATCTGACTGGATTTTTCTCTTTTTTTCTTTGAAGTTCTTTTCTTGAGTTCATTTTCTTATTCAAGCTATAAGATACTTTTTTATTATTATTATTGTTGTTGTTGTTCTTGTTGTTCTTGTGTTTTTAAAGCAGTATTATAATCATACGTCATACATGTATTGTTGTTTACCTTTTAATTTATTTGCAATGATATTTTGTTTTTACCCTGATCGTTTATTTGAATTTTGAATTCCTATGCTCGTTATATTGATGTTCCTGTGTGCTGTGTCATTTTTATGCTTTAAATCCCTCACAGATTTTTTTTTTTTTTTTGTAAAGATACACTGCTTTTTTAATAATTCATAAACACAGTGGTTTAAAAGTTAGAAAATGTAAAACATTTTTTTTTTCATTTTAAATTAGATAACATTATTATTAAGGTTTAAGCAGACAGCAGCGTAGGTTAGATTAGCTAAACTGCACACATGTGTTCAAGAAACAGTGATACCTTTAACACGAAGTATTTATAGATAAAAATACCGATTAAAGAGAAAGATAAAAATAAGTGCTCAAAAAGTTTGTTTACACCTTTTTCTTTTGCTTGAAAAGAGCTTTGTTAAATCAAATATCTTCCGTTTTGATCTATAACCTTTTGCCAGCATAGAACTTCTGGGTTTTCTAAGCGAAAAACTAATTCAATTGCGTTTTATAGGCCTCTACGGAATTTAAATTTACACCATTTAAGTCCTGCAGAGATCGAAACAAATGATAATCTGAAGCTGCAATGGCCTAGCTATACTCTCCAGTCAAGCTCTCACAGTTTCTAGCGGATCATCAAAGACGTGTGTGATCTGTCATTGTCATGATGGAACAAAATACCTTTTCTATTGATCGATTCTGGCCAATTTAATTGAATTGGTTGCTTAAATCTTTATAATTGTTGACAGTCAAGAACAGAATCAGTCGTTTGACCAAGTTGTAGAAGCTCATAATAGACAATACCCTTTCATTCCCACTAAACACACAGCAATACCTAAGTGTCAATACTGACATTGCCACCGTCTGCGAAGCTTCATCTTGCATCCGCCATGATCCTTTTTGCACATTATTGTCGTACGTAATCCACTTTTAATCGTCCGTAATTCGCTTTAGAAAGGGTTCGATATCCTGCCACTTTAGCAGCGAATCGCAATTGGAAATACGGTTCATTAAATTTTTCACTATTAATTCTTGTGGCACCTAAACATCGATATCTTCTCTATATATCCAGATTTCTTCAAATCATTGATAACTTTTTGGTAATTAAAGCCTAGTTCCCTAGCAACGTCTACGCTGCTTATGTGCCGCCTTTTTTCTCATTTTTTTCATGATTTCTTGACTTTTTTAGGGATTGGTAGATTAGAGCCAGATTCATCTTTAACGTCAATAACATCAGCTGTTTTACTGTTTTTCTGATTGCACCATCGTCTACATAAACTAAATTTTTGCAGCGACCTGCGACGTATTCTTAGCTTTTCTATAATAGAAAAATAAAAATAGAAAAACAAAAAGCAAAAATAGAAAAACAAAATAATGCGATTTTAATAATGTCTTCTAACAAAGTGAAGCCTAAAATGTCAACTTTCAAACAGGCTGTAGCGTTGTCTTTTGTAATTAATATTATCAGAGATATTAAATATTAAAGCCATCTACCGACGATTTGTAACCGAAGAACGTAAAATATCGGAAAAAGACGTAAGGAGTCAGTTGTAGGCTATCAGTTAATAGAATAAAAGCTTTCAAAAGAGATGTTTCTTCTTTACTTTAGAATAATAGGAAAATTGGAACTAAAATTCCATTGTTATTTCTTCCTCCAAATTATAGTACAGCGCGACTATGGCCCTGAGGCAACATAGCTGCTCCTTGGAGATACTAATCAACCACGCCTCCATATGTCAGCCACTACTTAAATATACATAAATACATGCTCAATACCCCATGATACCTCTAACAATTTGCTGCCCTTGTCACCCTTAAGGTGTAGAAAAGGACCGTCAACAAAACACGAAAACAACAATGCCTAAAAAAGATTTACTAAATTAGTACAGTGGTAGTCTTAGCTATAAGATTGTATGTGTGATTTTATTTCATTGGCATATGTAAAGGCCACCCTGGTAATGTCATACTTAATTTGTGTTATTAACAGTGTTACCGTACCGATATTGGTTGTTACATTTGAAATTAACGGAAATAAATTGAATGTTGTAAGAAGAACAAGAACATTCGGAAGTAATTTAAATTGTGTATAATGGGCAGTGCTTTATGCATTAGTTAGTTCAGTTATAGTTTGACAGTCTTTGTGTAAAGTTGTAATAAAGTAAAGACGTGCTTAGACGTAAATAAAAGTGTTGTTGAGGATTTATGTATAAGTGAATATTAAGTGCAAGATAAATAAGTTGGAGACTGTATAGTTATAATTGTATACCGTAAAAGTGTAGAAACAAATACTTGCATAAAGTAAAACAACAACATACGTGTTACTTATTTTATTTAACAAAATAAAAAAGAACTCAAACGGTTTAAAAACGTTAAAACGCGACAGTATTGTTACGAAAATGAAAACGTCTAAAAAGATGTACCAACATTTAAAGCTATAAACTTTATTATGGAAGTTATTTTATTGGTTTGTGTAAAGGCAACGACCTCCCTGCTAAGGCTGTATTTAATTTTGGGTAGAGTTGGGTCGTTTTGCTCTTCTAAAGAGCTAGTTCGTTCACTTACAACAAAAAACATGTGTGTAAAACAAACATTTTATTTATGTATGTGTGTGTCTATGTTTAACACATATGTTTTGTGCTGTAAGTGAACGAAATAGCTCACTAAATGAACTAAAGAACCCAAATCTTATTTTGGGTATTAAGCTACCTACCTACTACATATTCAATTTTGGGTATTAAGACTTTACATTTGAATTAACGTAGCTGAACAGTTGGTTGTGTAATATACTAGAACATTCGAAACTAATGTTATTTGCTATAAAAGAGCGCCACATTCTACTTAGCTAGTCAGTTGTAATTTAGCAGCCATAGAGTAAACTCGTACTAAGAGTTGTGTATTGAATAAATTTGTGTATTAAGCGAAAATTAATAAAGTTGGACAACGTACAAGTTAAATTAAAATAAATGACTGAATAAAACAACAAATTCGCTTCATTTATTTTATTCTACGCGATTTAAAAGAACTCAAACGTTTTAAAAAGTTAAGAACGTAACAGTACTAAAAAAGTTAAAACTGATTGATGTCTGATTAGAATAGAAGTGGCGTAAAGCCTTTAACTAGATAATAATACTGATATCACTTTCATTGTAATATGATGGGTTATATTTCTACTCAAATATTTAATACAACTTTTTTGGAAGTGCACATAATAGTAGCTGCGACTTTAATCAAATATCGTAGATATTGTGGAATTACGTCGCATTTGGAATATTAAGCCAAGACGGTCACAGGCTAAAATTAATACTTCATTGGTATACGTACTGATCAGCGGTGTGACCTTGTCATAACGGAGGCAAAATTGTAACTTGGATGGGTTCTATAGCGGTGGTCTAGAGGGCAAAATTTTACTTATTATTATAATAACAGATGTAAGAGTGTTGTGTATTCAACATTGTCCGCTAACAAACTAGGCAGTAGAGACGGCCTCTAGGCCAACAGTCGAAACACTATATATAAAGTAATGCCGCTCACTTTAATGCTCATTATGAAAAAAATGTGACGGTTGCTGTATTTTTATTTAAATTTTTTCTTCTCAAACCACTGTGCTTTATGAACGAACTACTTCCTTCCACTTTACTATTTCTTGATTCAATCTTGAAAATTCAGTTGCACACACAATAACACACAATAACAAACACACACATATACGCAAAGAAAAACATTCTTTAAAAGGAAATATCATTACGATGACAATTATTTGACAATAAATTCATAAACGAACCATAAATCATATCGAAATCCAAGTAACTAAAAAAACGTAAAGAACCATGTAACTTCAACATGTTATTTGTAAACAGAAATGTACACACTCTTGTAACACATACTTGCAATCTTACACGCTAACAAATGCGACAAAATTCCTGTTGGTTTTTGTGTTGTTTCTGAATGCTGCACAGAGACTACAGCAGTTAAAAAGTCAAAAGATGACGAATTTGTGCGATAATTCTTGTTTTCTTTCACTTTGCCTTGAACAAGAAGGTGGTGAGTGCGGACGGATGTCAAGTCCGTTGCGTTTTCATGAACATTTCAAAGGAAATGACAGACACAATGGCTGTATAATACACAAACTTACTTTGCTGCGTGGCACAATTGCTTAAAAAAATGATAACTTATTCAATTTCATTTGCTTTTCTAAGGCATAAAGAGCTACAGTCATATGCAAAAAAAATTAACAAAGCTTGTTAAACCTTTGTTAAGTAAAGTTCCCTAATGTTGTATGCAAAAACGATTATTATCTTAAAATCCATTTGTTAAACCTATGTTAACTTTAAAGTTTTTAAAGTAGGAAGCTACCTACTTTAAGAGTACTTTAAAGTGACATTTATATTATGAATATTTAATATAAATATAAGAATAGCATGTTTTGGCGTTAAGGAAAATTTTTTTGAGGCATAAAGCCTTGACCAACAGAAAAAGTCGCCTTTAAGTGAAAATGTTGAAGCAATGACAACGAATATAATATCTTACGTTTTTGGGTAATATTGTAGGAGTACTTCTAAATTATTTAAAAACGACACAAAAGAAGGAGTTCTAGGAATAGTGTTAAAAAAATATAAGTTGCTCTTTATTTAAGCAGAAAGTGCTAAACTAAGTGTATGCAGATTCTTTTATATCATTGCCTTTCTTCAGATCCAGTGTTTGAATATCATATTTTTTATTTTATTATTTTGATTAATCTTATTATTATAATTTTTATTTATTTTATTTTTTATTTAAGCTTTTATTGAAACTTTTCTGTTCAACTTCAAAACATGCACTTGGTTTCGCACCCCACTGTATGTATTAATTTTGTCCACCCACTTTATCATCCTCGGCCCAATTTTCGAACCTTTTTTTTAAACTAATTATTTTCTAATAAATGTATTCATTTAAGCCCAATAAACACCGTTTTCCTTTAGTGATGTACATAAAATCAAAACAAATACAGAAAGCTCGTTATTCAGGTATTTGTTATTCCACTAATAAAATTAATTGTTTTAAGTTTTTAGGATTTGAAAAATTTTTACAATAAATATGTTTAGCATTAAATAAAATATAAAAAAGTAATGAGTAAAGTAAAGCAATCATTAGCTAATGTAGGGTTTTTGCATACGCCTTTTTAACAAATGTTTGTTAAGGTTAAAGTGTATGGTAACTAACGTGTACTTCATGTCTACTTTTAAATTTTTTTTGCATATGACCGTAAATGTTTACGACGGTTAACTTTTTTCAAAAAATTTTATTACCATGTTAAGGAATTTTATTTGTTTTTCTTATTAAAACCGCCAACTACCTTTTGGTTGTAAGATTGTAAGTTTTTTTTTTTTTTTAAGTAAAAAAAATATACGATTTTATATTCTACAATGTAAAGGGATCTTATCCGTTTCTTAATTCGTTTGTTAAACAAACAAAAAATAATAAATAAAACAAAAGCTTTATTAAATTGTGAATATTCTGAAAAGTGTGTAATATGCACTTAATAATTACGTTCGAAATTAATGAAGATTTTTTATAATATTTCGATGGCATACTCTATGGCTGTCAATTCTTTCATTTATCACTTTTACCTACCCTTAGCACTGTTAAAAAACCTCTAACAAGTCCATCATACTTTATATTTAAAAACACGGGTGTGTAGCACCTCCCTGGTTTTGAAGTCGGAAAAAAATCCGTCTATAGAAAATCATATGAGAAACGAAAAGTATTAAAAAAAAAAAAAATTACACACTTGTTAAAATATTTGTGATCATAAAATTAAAAATAAAAAAGTTTTGTCATTTTGTCACATCATAAAATTTTTTAACAATAATTGTGACACGCAGACACTACAGAATCATTAAATTGTTAAAAAAAAAAACATAAAAAAGGAAAAGAGCTCTTGTGTTACTCCTCAAACACTTTTTAGTGTAACATTATTAAATAATTTCATAAAAAAACACTACATTTTTGATAATGAAGCTACAGTGATGCTTTAATTTCTATTTAACCCTTAAATCTATTGACAAAATCTGATGAAAAAATTTAAATATTTTTGATTAAAAATTAATTTTTTTCAATTAATTTCAATTTGCTTGCCTTCCGTTTTAGCGCCCAATACCCTCAAAAATGGGGTCATGAATCAATTTGGTTTTAATATAATTTTCTAAAGGGTCCGCCAAATAATTTTTTTTTTTTTGTTTTTTGAAAATGCTATAAAAAAAAACTACTGAATATTTTCTCAAATTTCTTTTTTTATTTGAAAGTACAATCCTTCTGGTTGATGGAAAATAATTTCATTTAAATGGCTGCCTCGGCTGGGCATGTAGTAGCCTACACGATAGGTCCAATTTTTAATCACATTATCGATTGTGTGCAGCTGTATTTCACCAATGGCTTCACGAATATTGTCCTTTAAAGCGTCAATTGTCTCTGGCTTGTTAGCGTAACACTTATCTTTGACGGCACCCCACAAATAATAGTCCAATGCGATCTTCAAAAACAGGGCGCGAGACATCGCCCCTGTTGAAACCAAATGTTGCTAATATCCTCCTCTTCAATTTTTGAAAACAAAAATTCGTTCAACATGGCCAGATAACGATCGCCTCTGACTGTTACGGCCACTCGTTGCTTATTTTCGAAGAAAAATGGACCAATTATGCCTCTGGACCAAAATCCACACCAAACAGTAACTCGTCTTGGGTGTATCGGCTTTTCAATGTATGCGTGCGGGTTTTCTGGGCCACATATGCGACAATTTTGCTTGTTTACACACCTGCCAAGATCAAAATGAGCTTCATCTGAAAAGTTGATTTTTTTTGGCAAAATCGGCATCTTCTGTAAGTCGATCGCAGCCCAGATTCTCAGCGTTGTTCAAGCGCATACACAACCATATTCG
Organism: Wohlfahrtia magnifica; assembly: GCA_023159175.1. Taxonomy (NCBI): domain Eukaryota; kingdom Metazoa; phylum Arthropoda; class Insecta; order Diptera; family Sarcophagidae; genus Wohlfahrtia; species Wohlfahrtia magnifica. Next base: position 791,809 of record JAKWBJ010000528.1, read on the forward strand.
TTCAGCGGATAAATAAAACTAATAATCAGACATGAGCTAAGTGCTACCATTCACGAAATAAGCACTAGTTGAAAAAAAGAAACGTAGATGGCGGACCCTTGTGTAATGATTTAAAACTTTTTTTTTTATTAAATATTTCTTTTACTGGCTATCCTAATGAAAAAAAAAATTTTTATTCTTCTTTCACAGAAAACAAAAAAATGTGGGAAATATTATGCAGGAAATTTAATCATTCGCAAATAAAACGTCCACTTGAAAACTAGCACAGCAGGTAAGTAAATATTTTATTTTCCGTTGAATTTTACTTTTTTGATCCATCTTAAGCACTTAAGCGCTTTAATTTGTCTTTTCGTTTTTCTTTTTTTTTTTTTGCTTTCGAGTGAGGGCGTTACATATAGTTTAAGTCGTGAAGGGCAAGAGTCTGTTGTATATTCTTGGGAGTTTCCGGAAAGGAAAACATTTATTTTCCCACAAAATAAAATGAAATTACGTTGGAGCAAATAAATACGAATGCAAAATGCAATTTTTTAGATAGTGATTTAATTTACAATTCGATTTTTTAATGTAAATTAAATTGTTTGTTAAAATGGGTCATGGCTATTACAAGTTATTACGTAGTTTCTAAAACTGTATTATAACAACAATAAAACAAAAAGTTAACAGAGAATTATCTTAATATTTTTTACTATGATAGAAGAATCATGTCAATTATGTGTGAAATAAACTATCGGCGAAATGCTCGCCACGGTTTGGTGGCATACTTCTATTCGTCGGTCACTATTTTCAATAACTCTAAGACACAATTGAGGTTCAATGTCGTTATGTGCCGAATTATATCATTACTTAGCTCTTGAATTGTTCTTGGCTTATTGACGTACACTTTTTGTTTTAAGTATCCCCAAAGAAAGAAGTCCAAGAAGTGTCAAATCATATAATCGTGGCAGCCAATCGCCACGACATGAGATAACAGGGCCATTAAATATCTCGCGCAAAAGAACGTATGCTTTGTCGGCTGTGTGGCAAGTAGCACCATCCTGTTGGAACCACATATCGTCCAGGTCCGCATCCTCAATTTTCGGTTCCTTTGCCAAGCTAACGCGAACAACAGCAATGTTTTCCGCAGAACGAACTGGGAGAGCATGCTGCACAGATGTTTCCACAGACCCGGTTTGCTGAACTTTGCGCATAATTCTCCCGATTGTGGAGACATGTGGTCGTTTATTCTGACCAAAAAAATCACAAAGTGCACGAAATGCATTTTGATTTGAACGCCCGTTCTCGTAAAAGGCTTCAACAATCTTAATGTGCTGCTCAGTTATGTATCTCTCCGTGGTTGAATTTGTCAAACACTGAAACAAAGTAATGTCAAATTAAGTTGGACAAAAAAACTGTGACTCACAATTCGTGCATTATGGTGGACCACCCTTTTTTTATTTGTATGTATCTCACTACGCAAAATTCTCATAGCCACCGTCACAAGTAGTTTAACTTTTTGCGCCTTTGAAAAGAAGTAATAATTCTGTGTGATAATATCATTCTCCCATTTTAAATGGCTAAGCTTAACGCAGTTAAATAAAGGTAGAATATCGGGTTATCTATTAGTGGTTTCAAGCCCGCCGGCTTCGCATGGCCGTCAGCTGTTAAATATATGTCATCTGAAGTGTCATTTCTTTAGTGAAAGGTTTGCCATTTACGAATATCGATCGCTGAACAACCGAAAAACGCTTAAATATGGTTAAAACTTGCACTTACTTACGGCAAACTGACTGTTTAGTGCACATTGGGCCTTATTTTTTCGAAAATGACGCTGGAAAAACCGCTACCGTCAGTTCAGAACGCTATTAGAGATTATGAACTTGACGATATGCGATTTCAACAAAAGCCACTATTCACACAACACGAACGATTTTGGCTTTATTGCATTCTCGATTTAGCGATGTCAATTGGCTACCAAGATCATGCGATATAACACCGCTAGACTTTCAAAGACCATGACAACGCGGTTAATTCCTCTACGTTGATGCATTTAAAATCAAACATACTTCACGTTATCGCCGAGATACCGCCCGAAATGTACGAAAAAGTCGTCGAGTACTACCTCAAAAGTAGTGCCTGCTGTAACTAATCCAAAAGCGGTCATTTAAATGACATTGTATTTCGTACATAATGGCACGGTCCAAGCTTTATAGCGAAATAAAAATTTTACCTAAATCATAGATTTACGTACAGCTTTATCGAAAAATTGATAACCCTGTTTACTACAAAAGCTTTTATAAGAATATTTCACCACTCATCACTTTCATAAAGAAATCGGTTATGTAAAAGTACGAGGTTTTTGTTATCCTTTATTAATGTTGGACAGTAAAAATTTCAGCGAGATGCATAGCTTGAATGTCATTTTATTTTTACATAAATTGGGTGGCTCATCAGAAATTTGGCAGTTGAATGCTCCTTTCGGCACTCGAAAAATGTGATAATGCCAACTAACGTGACAACAAATGCTCATAATGAGACATCTGTTTCCAGTATATTTACATTAACCATGCTTACAAATGACTTGAGACCATCATCACCACCACGTCTGTGTCAAGAAACGACATTGGGTCTTGTGATTCTGTTTGTAATTATACCCTTAAGAAGCCTTGTCGATTTTTTTCGCCAGCATAGACGTTTAAGTAGGAGTGGGCCGACTTATCAGTTTCGAATGAGGTTATTAAGGTTGGTTCTGTAAATGAATTTAGTGTATAAGAGATTCCGACATAATTACTTTGGAACTAAGAGTACTTAGTAGAATATTAGATTTATAAAGCTTTAATTTCGACATCATAACCATAGACATATACATGATTTAGCAAACGTTATCATTCAATAGTGAGAAAAATCAATTCGCTCAATATCGATGCAACAATTCCTTTCATCAAAATTAATTAGTTTGGGCGTTTCATGCCGATGACATCCAGGCCAACCAAGATTCTAATCATTGTCTGCACTTTTGCAACTATCATATCAACTGTTCCTGGGCTAGTGGTTTCAGAGCTATCATTTTCTGAGTCTTCTTAGAAAAAGTTTGTTTAGCCAAAGTTGACTTACAATTTTTAACAAAACAACCCAATTTTAATTTGTATTTTTTTTAAAGCAAAGCTTTTTCAACCTCAATGTAGCAAAAAAAGGATATCATTACTATATTTATGTATCCCGTTAAATTTAAGAAGCCCCACATTCTTTTGTCAAAAACCTTAATAAAGCAAACGTAGCACATTGATAAATTGAATTGGTGGATTTGATTAATACAATGTGAATAGTTGTAGAACAAGCCAAGTGGCTTATATTTGTGGACTTTGTAAAGGCGTCTGACTTACTTGGTTGAAAATCAATATGAACAGCACTTTAATTAATGGGAGTGTTCTGCAAGATAATAACCATTATTAAAGCAACCTACGGGGGTACGACATATGGAGTCCTACATGGAGGTGAACTCAGCAAGGCTTTCGCTTACAGAAGTAAAACAGAACTACGCAATATTTATCACTGTATTGGACCTGGTGTTTGAGACCTTAGAGGAACATATGCCTGGAATAAATTGGGCACTACGGGAAAAACTGTGTGACCTCGAATACGCCGTCGATGTAGTTCTGTTGGTGAATCGTCATTGCGATATGCAGCAGCAAATCAATTTGTTGGAGAGCGACTCCAGTAAGGTTGGGCTAATAATTAACTGCGAAAAGACTAAGTCCATGAGACTAAATGCGAATAACTGTGTAATGTTCTGCTGCAGTAGTGATGATATCGGGGACGTCGGTTGTTTTGAATATCTTGATAGTCAACTTACAAAAGACGGCGGTACATCGGTTGACATCGATATCAGGATACATAAGTCACGCTCAGTATTCAGTAGACTTAAATCGATCTGAAAATCTGAAATTATCTTGCGGCAAACGAAAATAAATATATTTAATGCATGTGTTACGTCAACCTTGTTGCTATACGTATGCGAGAAGTGTGTGAAGTTAGCTCTCAAAGTTATATTCCAATTTTTCTGTTAATGCGGCTTCTCTGTAAATTAACATTGCACTGTTAAGTTACCAGAGTTAAATTTTTTGAAAGAATGCAATATTTTTCAGGAAAAATTAGCAAATTTATTGCTCAAAGTAAGAAATTTTTATGTAAAAATTTTAAAAATTAAATAAATAGTTTCAGATGGAGGCCGAATATTGGCTAACTTTAAGGCGCTATATCTAAAAATCGGTAACTGTTATGGACATGCGGTAAAGTGGACAGGAATCCTTGATGCCTTGTTAATAAATTCTAATAGTCACCATTGCTCCACCCTCGCACTCCTAGAACACTTTTTTCAAATTTAAAAAATGGCCATATTCGAATTTCCGAATATTGGTTAACTTTAAGACGCTATATCTAAAAATCGGTAACGGTTATTGACATGCGGTAAAGTGGACAGGAATCCTTGACGCCTTTTCAATAAATCCTAACAGTCGCCATTGCACCATCCTCGCACTCCTAAGACACTTTTTCAAATTTAAAAAATGGCCATATTCGATTTTTCGAATATTGGCTAACTCTGAGGCGTTATATATAAAAATCGGTAACGGTTATGGACATGCGGTAAAGTGGACAGGAATCCTTGATGCCTTATCAATAAATCCTAATAGTCGCCGTTGCCCCACTTTCGCACTCCTAGGACACTTTTTTCAAGTTCAAAAAATGGCCATAGTCGAATATCCGAATATTGGCTAATTTTAAGACGCTATATCTAAAAATCTGTAACGGTTATGGACATGCGGTAAAGTGGACAGGAATCCTTGATGCCTTAATAATAAATCCTAATAGCCGCCATTGCCCCACCCTCGCAAACCTAGGACATTTTTTTCAAATTTAAAAAATGACTATATTCGAATTTCCGAATATTGGCTAACTTTGAGGCGTTATATATAAAAATGGGTAATGGTTATGGACATGCGGTAAAGTGGACAGGAATCCTTGATGCCTTGTTAATAAATCCTAATAGCCGCCATTGCTCCATCCTCGCAGTCCTAGGACACTTTTTTCAAATTTAAAAAATGACTATATTCGAACTTCCGAATATTGGCTAACTTTGAGGCGCTATATCTAAAAATCGGTAACGGTTATGGACATGCGGTAAAGTGGACAGGAATCCTTGATGCCTTATTAATAAATCCCAATAGTTGCCATTGCCCCACCCTGGCACTCCTAGGACACTTTTTTCAAATTTAAAAAATACCCGAGTGCGTATTTTTATAAATGTACAATTTTGCTGTTTTACGCCTCCATCTGAAACTATTTAATTTTTTAATTTTTAAAAATTTTAAAAAATTTACATAAAAATTTGTTACTGTTAACAATAAATTTACTAATTTTTCTTTAAAAATATTGTATTCTTTCAAAAAATTTAACTCTGTTAACTTAACAGTGCAATGTTAATTTACAGAGAAGCCGCGTTAACAGAAAAATTGGAATATAACTTTGAGAGCTAACTTCACACACTTGTATGCGAGACCTGTCACACTTCAAGCATCGTTGTAAGAAAGTTACAAACGTTGGTTAACAAGAATCTAAGGCACATTTTGAGAATATGGTGGCCAAGAATAATAAGCAGCGAAAGGCTATTAAAAATTTGTCATCAGGAAAGCATTAAAAGAGAAATTGACAAGCGCAAGTACATATGACTGGATTGATCACACCATTAGAAAAGATACAAAAGAAATTCTGCTTGCGTTACTAGAGTGGAACCCGCAGGGTCTACGAGGAAGGGGAAGACCGAAAATTACATGGCGAAGGATAGTGAGAGACCAAACAGGAAAATTATTTAGCGAACTACGGGCACTGGCACATAACCGAGAACGATGGATGGATGTTTATAAAATTTATGAGTAATCATGTAAATATTTTTAAATAATTTTCCTTGTAAATAGACAAAATTTATAATTTTGTTAAAATAATAATAATAATTGCCCTTGAGAAACTTATTAATCAAAAAATTAAATTGTGGTGAAGGACAGCATATACGCTAAAACTCACATTTAACTTGACCAAAGTTTTCAACTTTCAAGATCGTTTGAATTTTTAAAACAGAGTTGCATTTTTCTCACTTACCTTTCTTTTTCATAGAGGCCGTTGCCTTAATGCAACTGTGTGCTTTTAGCCACTTCATGGTGACTGTTTCCAAGAGAGAGCCAGAGAAAAATTTAATTCTTTACTTTTTTTGCTTTAAACTCCATTTATTTACTTTTGTTTTGATTTGGTTATTCTCACTTTAGTATTGTTGTTACACTAATAATGCATAATAGCATGGCATAAACAAATTTACACTCGCATACACTCTTACATTTGCACTCACACGTATGTAATAAAATGGTGAAAAAGAATCACTGCATTTTCGGTGGTTTACGATACGATGTATTACGGTAATAAAATATATTCCCACACAAACAATATTTATATATGCTTTTTGTTGTTATTGTTGGTTTTTGCTTATGGTATCCAATTTTAGTTTTTTTTGTTTTTGTTTTTTTTTTTTTTTTGCTTACTCAACATTTCATAAACATACATATGTACATACACAATCTCCTTGTTGTATGGAGTATAAGATGAAGAGACTACGACGAATGATCAGATAAAAACAAAATTCAAACCGGTTCCAATTTCAGTAGAACCAAGTTATTGTTTTTTCGTTATTGTTTGGTTTAGTTGTTGTTTTGTTGTTGTATTTTTGGGGTATTATATTTTCGATTTATGTTGTTGTTGTTGGTCTTGCTGCATTTGAACACAAACCACAATATAACGACATCACGATCAATGCAATTTTTTTGGTTGTTGCTGTTGAGCAAAAACTTTTTCTTCTTATCATATTCATACACTACTTTTGCGCTTCCGTGTGTTACACAAACAACAAATAAACAATACAGTAACACACACATACATAAATAAGAAATAATGCGATTTTTATCAATAAAAACTTGATTTTTCAATTATTTTATTCGAAAATTTCTTTAATTATTTAATTTAATTAGTTTTCACATACTTTTACTTGAAATATTTTTTTTATTGTTTTTTTTATGCAGTTTTCATATTAAAGAATTGTTTCGTTAATAACGTATTTGCTTAGTTTGTATCATTTTGTTTTTGTTTTTTTAAAAAATGAAATGCAGTCAGCCACTCTGCATTGTTAATTTAACAGTCGTTTGTACCTCGTATGCAAACCTATAGAATGCTTAAAGCAGACTGAATCTCTGAAATGAAGCTTTAGATCTAAACCAACAAAAAATATATATTTTTTATTATTCGTTCGATGCTTGGAGCTCAAAATATATGGCAAATGTATGGCAAACAATAAATGAAGACTGGTTTTGTCGTTTTGTTTATTTCTCTCTCTCTCTCTCTCTTTTCTTTTAGTATTTGTTTTATATTATTATTGTTGTTGCTATTGCGTTATTTTGTTTATATTGTTAAAACGAGGAAAACTTCAAATGGTATAAATTAGGATAGTCAACTCCAGCATTTGGTACAGTGTGTGGATAATTTGTGTTGCATCAAACAACCATATTATTCAAAAGCGAACTAAAATAGCGCTTACACAGTTGATGAATTTAATATTTGAAAAAAATTAATACTACGCCCAACTTTGATTTTTTCAAACGGCTTAACATTATTTTTGCGTCTGATAAAACATTTCCATCTGTCTATTTAGATATTATCTGCTTTATACTCCGAGGCCTTGAAAACAGACCTATTTTCTTCCCAGGAGGGGCATTAAGGCGGAATTGAATCGAGCAAAAACGCGCGTTGCCAAACGACATCTACAGGTACGCTACAGCCAACTCGATAGACGGGTTAAGCGTAGTGCTTAGAGAGACAAGCGCCGGTGGATCGATTCCCTAAGTAGAGATACTCAGAGCTCTGCTGAGAGCCATCGTACTGGCGATTTGTACAGGTCACTTAGGAAGATCACAACTGGCCATACATAGTAAATACCTCTTAGAAAGGCGAATGGGGAATTAGCGACGAAAATGGAGGATCAGGTTGAGGTTTGGGCTACTCATTATAGTAATTTGCTGGCGTTAAATAGTCAACCTGTACGGTACGAATGCTCTTGTGAAGACACGCACATCACGTCTGTCTGTCTATCCCTCGAGAAATTCGCTAACTCCATCAGCAGCCTCAAGAACAATAAAACTCTAGGTGTAGATGGAATAACTGCAGAGCTATTAAGATCTGATCCCCTTAGTAGCGGTACAATAATCTACCCAATTACTCAATCATTTTGGGAGGACAGTTATCCACCTGGTGAACTTGCTGAGGGTGTGATGATTAATATACCGAAAAAGGGAGACCTTACAAACTCTAATAACTGGGTATTACGGGGTATTACGCCGCTTAGCATGATCAACACGGTTATCACTCAGATCATTTCTAAGAGAATTTCAGAAAGAATGAAACCAATATTAATATAAGAGCAAGCTGGTTTCAGACTACAAAAGTCCACTCTAAACCAGGTTAATACTGTCCGTATTATTATAGAACAATCAGTGGAGTGGCGCTTACCACTGTATTTTTGCTTCATAGATTTCGAGAAGACCTTTGACAGACTGAAGCATAAAGTGATATGAAGTGTACTGGTATGCAAAGGAGTCGCGCTCAAACTCATTGAGCTCATTAAGGGTTTATATCGCAACGCATCTTACAGACTTAGATATGGCAAACTACTAAGCAATATAAGTGCGAATTGGAGTCCGACAGAGGTGTGTCCTGTCACCACTGCTATTTAATATAGTTCTGAACACGATCCTTGAGCAAGCCCTCTTCGACGGCAGAGGGATAACATGGGGACTGCAAAGCTGGCTAAACGACATCGATTATACGGATGACATTCGTCTCCTGTCTCACAGCTTTCCGGACCTTGCGACAAATTTACGTAGCGTAATGCTAGCAGCGGAAGCGGCAGGTTTGAGAATTGGGGAGTATTATATACGCAGACGGAGGTTCTAGCGAGGATGTTCCAATATCCGCTTGCAGAAAGCGTGTCAAACTTTTGGCCGTCTAAGGTCAATCTGGAAATCATCCATATTATCGTTACATATGTAAATTGCGGTATTCAATGCCAATAATAATTCAGTTTATATACGTTTAGGACAATCAATTATCAATTGCCTGATGCAATTAATATTACCAGAAATATTACATTTTAGAGCCATCTACTGGCAATTTGTAAACGAAGTTTTTCGAACACCCAATATATTTTACTCTCAAGATTTTTTTGTTTAATCAAGTTTTTTTCGATAAATGTCAAGAATTTTGCAATGTTGAATCTGGCAACCCTATCTGGCATTGTCATTATTTAACACAACATCTATTTTGTTCATAAATTCCGTCCATTTTAATTTAATTGTTTGCTTCGATTTCGTTAATTGCTGACCGTAGAGATGAGAATTAATCTTTTTATCTGAATGTAAAAGTTCATAACGAGCGGTTCACTTCTAAATTCACCAGGTACACAAAGCAATACCTTCTTGGTATAAATCCTGGCTCTTCTTGTTGCAGTTGGGATGTTACGGGAATTGTATATGTATGCATGTGTAAAGGGTTGATAAAAAAAATTTGCATAACAATTTTTTGCATAAAAATGTTGTTTTATAAGTCGGAAATATTTTTATGAGTATGAGGATTAGACGGTAGGCTTTCAAGTTCATATTTAAAATTTTTAAATTTAACGGAAAATTGCAGATGTGCTGCCCAGTCTGTTCTAAAGCGCGCCATCTTGTGGTGTGTAGTCTACAATAAATTCGCTGGATGCATGACATTGGTTTATGAACAAACTGTTGCCTTTTAGGTGTTTGGTTGGTGTCTTAAATAGATGTAGTTCGTAATATATCCGCTAGAGAACGCTGCAACGCATTATGAATTGACGGTATTAAAATTGTTTTACGATATGCAGAAAAATTTTACAGTATATATTACGATATTAATCAATTGTTAGTTATTTTAATTAATTTATTTTATTTATGCATTTATGTCTTGCTCCTGAGAAAATGGCTTGTAACCAACGCTTTTATTTACTGCGTTTACTTTTATTAATTTTCTTATCCCAATAATTAAAAAAATCTGAAGCCATTTAATTATTGTATTAAAAATTATTCTTTATATGCGTCTAGACATGGCGTTTATTTCTTTAACAGTTTGTTTTTTTTGTCAAATTTCCAATCTCTTCTTTTGTCATGTTATGTGGTCATCTTTTAAAAGCTACTGTGTTTTTATTTCCTTCCATTTTATGTATTCCAGCTTTATCTCAATGATGCTTCTAATGTGCCAATAATAGTTTTTGCCTAAATTTTGTGCCAAATTATTCACGATCCCTTTGTTTTTTTTTGGCCAGCGTCCATCCATCTTAAATCAAGCAAAAAAAATTGTACTCTGGCTTTACTCTCTCTTTGTTTTACCTTATTGTTCGTGCGATTAAAGCCTTGACCCCAAGAAAGAGGGATGGCTGAGTCTTCTAATTCAAAATGCCTTCTGGTTGTTTAACTTTTTTTTTATTGGCTTGTTTTTTTTCGTGATAATATGGCCTTTACTATAGCGTTTTAATGGCTTTAATGATGGCCAAATTTGTTGAAATTAAAAGCAGAAAAAATAAAATCTGCCAATGCCCAGTATTAAATTAGTCTGTGGTTTTTTGTTAAGGATTTTAAAAATTTTTATGCAAATTTTGTTTTTTTTTTATATCAATTTGTGATCTCTTAGTACTGATTAGGTAGAAGACATTATTTTCCGTTAGACTTAAAATGTTATAATTATTGTCAGTCTCATAAGAATAAGAAATTTTAAAATTTATTAAAAAATTTCTGTTTAATATGTGGTGCGTTATTTAAAAGTTTAAATTTTAAAATGCAATAAAACAAAAACGGTTTGAAATTTTGCCAAATTTATTTTTTGTTGTGAAGTACAATTTTTCCGGTTAGAAAAGAAATATTATTTCATTCATATGGCTGCAGAGGCTGGCCTCACAGTACCCCATTCGATCGAACCAATTTTCGAGTGTATGGGGTCGTAATTCGGCAATGGCATCACGAATGTTGGCCTTCAAATGCTCAATTGTCTCTGGTTTGTCGGCATAACACTTGTCTTTAAAGGCACCCCACAGAAAATAGTTCAACGGTGTCAAATCGCAGCTTCTTGTCGGCCAACTGACATCAACGGCCATCAAACGTTTGACGCTATAAATCGAGTGACTAAATAGAATGACGTAAGTATTGCCATATTCGAAATAACCGCTGGTTCAAATTTAAACCGATAGATGGCCCACTCAATATTTGAATAAGGTCTTTAGTTTAGGTGATACAAAAATCGAAGCAGTTAAGTTATATACTTTAGGTTGAGGAATTCAATTTGCAATGTATAAGTAAAAAAATTTAATTATAATTTTATTAAAAACAACTTAGTGTTCAAATGTATTACTTATTTCATTAAAATTAATACAGAGTTAAGAAATGATGTCGCTCCCAGTTGTCAGTAGCACCAAATAATGTCTTTCTCTATCAATCTTTTTTAATTATACGATAGTGACATAAATTCGAATCAATATTAAACTATTAACAAAAAACTTGGACTCGTCCTGATTGTGCAAATATTTGCCCCCTTCGAAGAATTTATCCAGAATTCAACAACCATTGTTTTCGTATTGATTACTCATCATCTTCCACTCTGTTAACCTTGTGGAATCCTGTAGACTACAGAAGACCTCTAGCATTTTTCAGGCTGAAGTTTTTGCGATTATGCAGGCTTATAAAATGCTAAAATCTCATGCACCTGTGAAAAGGAACAGGATTTTTTCTGATAGTCAGGCAGCTATTGGCGTCCTGGTGTCGCTTAGTAACTACTCCGTTTTAGTTCTCCGGTATAAAGAGGTTATCTCCGCTATTCGGTAATACGTGTGCCATTTTCTTCATTTGGCTCCCGAAATGTAGAGACACTGTTGGAAATGAAAAGACTTAAAATCTTGCTAGGATTGCCTCGATGGATTATGAATCTACCACCTCTTACTCTGACATCTTCTGTCCTATGGCTGTCGTCAAGCGGCAAATCTACCATATAGCTTCTTCCATGAGAGCACACAAAGTAGATGGTGTTCCATCTCCTTTCGTGGTATTTCGGGCCGTCCCAACACCATATTTACAAAACTCATAGCGCTGAGAATTTGGTTTTCCCTTTAAGCTTCACTATAGAGATTGCAAATCCATTATAATCGTAATCATAATCACGATTAATTGCACCATTTTATAGTTATCACTTAATCGCACCCTGCTTGTATAAAAAGCAACAAACTAAATTTAAATTAAATTATAGACAAACTGTACGAAAAGCGGTTAAGTTTCCTTCAGTAAGGAACGCAAGAACAAAGAAATAAAGCTTCTTTTTGATTCAGAAACACATTAGAATTCTATAATACCAATCTTAGAACGAAAAATCCTTTTAAAAAACTGAATAAGGCATAGTTTGGAAGAATTTTCATCCATGGATTTATTAGAAAGTATCCATTTTGAATTTCTATCTTAGATTTGTAATATCCTACTGTCAGTTGAAGTTCTTTGCAGTTTAAATACAAGTATTAAGGCAGGATCACACGATTGTCGCAAAGCACCAATTTTAAACAATTTTTATCGTGCAGAATTGAGGCACAATAAAGAAATTGTTCCAATAAAATTCTCTGCAGTCACATGATTGACCACGTTTAAATAAATTTGACGATTAAATAGAAAAAATTGACGCTTTTTACTCACTCGGTTGTTCTAGTATAGGGTAAATGTGAGAACAGCGGTTGTACTAGATTGCAAATTTTATTTTGTTTACATTCCAATAACTTTAAAAGACAATTCACTCAAATATTTATCTAAATTGAAATATAACTGCAAATTATATTGAATCCTCAGCGGATTAGATTTCGGCAAGGAGCTGCTCTTCTCTTCTGTTTTCACACGTACGTAGTCACACGCATAGGAAAAAATTAACCAAGAAATAAACAAAGGGAAGCAAAGAGAAAACAAGAGGAAAACACAATACAAAGTGGCCTGAGTGAGAGACTCTCAATTACTACCACAATTGTAAAATGCATTAATATTAGTTTGCCGAACGCTGCTCTAACGTAAAGATGATTTGTTCTCTAAAAGATAAAAATTGTATGGACTTTGATTTTTGTGTGTTCGCTTGATAAAAAAATAGTAAAAATAATGGAAAAAAGAAATGGTAGAAGTTTGTGATGCACTTTACACATAAATATTTAAAAATTGCATATTTTAAGGGACGACAATTTAAACACCGTATAAACACGTGTTTTTTCAGAAAGTATTCAATTAAAAAATTGTCGTCAGTTGCCGCACAAGAATACAATAAATATTGGTGTATATTTGGCATTTACATTGGTGCATGATTGCCTTTAAAGTTTTCAGACGATTTTCGCACCAAGGTTGCATTTGATTGGGACAAATAAGCATGTGACAACCTTTATCAACTACTACTTATACTACTTTTTTAATATTCGTTAATTCCTAACATTTTTGGCAACCATGCTGGAATTGCATTACATTTTCTCTTTTCTTTTGATATTAGCGTATGTGTACACAGACTCAACAGCACGCGGCTTTAACAATTCATTTTTAAAACCTTGTATAGACTAGTATTAATTTTAATTTAATTAATTTTAAATAAACAAATTTAAAAGTGAAATAGAGTTCTTATGTTTTTATATATTGGTAACAATACGATTACCAAAAGCATAATAATGTTGTGAGTTGCCGTATGAGCCAATAAATTGTCTAATCCCACGATTGGCATATAAAATAGACTAATTATTGGTGCATTACCACAATCGTGTGATCCTACTGGTATACAAGTTGTGAAGGATCGCTGTCATCTTATAAAAAATTGATGTGTGTGAAGATAAATACGAAAGTTAAATACGTTTTTCTTAACATAACAAAAACTTCTGTAAGTTAACAGTATATGTGTGAAGATAAATACGAATATGAAATTTTTCTGTTAAGTTAACAGAGACTTCTATTTTAACATTACTTCCAAAACTGTGGACTATACAATATAATTTTGGATAAAAATAACTAAACAAAGGTAAAAAATTACAAAAATTTGAAAAAATATTTCTTAATTCTCATTTGGTTAATTTTTGCTTTAGTATAATAGCGTTGAATTAAATTGGTTGGTCGGCGGGGAGGTGGAGGAAAAATGGAAAATAAAAGTTAGCTACGGTCTATATATCTCCGATCTGGTACTTTGCAGCCCAAAAAGGAAAACTGTCCCTGAAGTCTTGATACCTTGGCTATAAAGCCCACCAGGTCCGATTCCCCCACAATTGCAATTTAGGTCAAATATGTTTATATTTTTGTAGGCAATTGTTTTAAATGTAATTACCAGCTATAAGAAATAAATTTGATTTGTTATTGTTACTGTATCTCTCTAATAATATTTTTTTTTTAATTTTTACAATCCTTTACCTTATTTTGGTTATTTTTATACCAAATTATGTGTTATAATCCACGATTGTGGAAGTAATGTTAACATAACAGTCTCTGTGAACTGAACAGAAAAATTTCATATTCGTATTTATCTTCACACATGTTCTGTTAACTTACTCAAGTTTTTGTTATGTTAAGAAAAACGTATTTAACTTTCGGATTTAACTTCACACACATAAAAATTTGAACCACAACAAAAGACAGATATTGCTAAAAAAAATCTTACATATTAGCTATTAAGACTAGAATAGATAAAAAACAAAACAAAAACCTTATAAACAATGGCATTGAACAAAGATTTATTTAATTATTCTAGACATTCACGTAAACGTTTATATGGGTTTGAAAATTGAACGAACTATATACCAACCAATAGAAGTTTTAATATGTTGCTCCAAGAATTTATCTTATACAGCAAAAGAAAGCTTTTCAAACGGTAAAGCCATCTTCAGCAAAATGTGAAGGAGCAGGCAATTCTGTACAAGAATACAATCTCGTCGTAGTGACGAATTTATGATGCGTTTTGTTTAAGTTGTATTTACATATCGCACTTCTACTGCAAAAGTAGGTCTACTCAAAATTTAAAAATTTTTAGTTGTGGTAAAAAAGTTATCTGTTTATGCACAAAAAAGGGTAACAAATCAATTTTTTTTTGCGAAAGAGTAGAGAAAAAGATGTAAGATTTTAAACATTGGGTAGATAGATATGACCACTAATATAATTTTCTTGCGAAAAGTGAAAGTTGCGAAATTTGAGTTGACTCACTTTAGCAGTGTAAATGCAATAGGAAAACGATTTATTTTTGACTAGTTTTTATAAAATAATTATACAGGGTGTCCGCCGAGAAGGTATACTACTTTTTTTGCCGCCATTTTGGTAAAAATTTGTCCTGACAGTTTATATTTGGCAGTCATGAAGTAGAGCGTGACAATTTTATTATGAAAAAATATTCAGTAAACCAACGTTTTTTGAGCATTAAAACATTTTATCAAAATCAATCATCGAGTTTCCTGAAAAAATCATAATGAGTGACGAGGCACATTTTGAATGGTTATGTGAATAAACAGAATAGTCGGTTCTAGGCAATGGAAAACCCTCGAATTATTCATCAGTCACCTTTGCATCCATTAAAAGTGACAGTCTGGTGTGCAATTTGGTCAGGAGGAATCATTGCAGCTTACTTCTTTGCAACTGAAAACGGCGTAACGGTAACTGTCAGTGGGGAGCGATATCGTTATATGATTAAAAACTTTTTAACGCCACTACTGCATGGACTGGACTAACATTTGGTTTCAACAAGACGGTGCCACATCGCATACAGCAGGAATTACAATGGAATTACTGCGCGATCTCTTTCCACAACAAATTATTTCAAGGCATGATGATGTTCATTGGCTTCCACGGTCGCTTAATTTGACTGCTCCGGGGGGCAATGTTTATGCAAACAAACAAGAAACGCTGGAGCAACTCAAACAAAATATTCGTGTTGAAATTAATGAAATACCGCATGAAATGTGTGAGAATGTAATGAAAAATGTGCTTAAAAGGGCTCGCATTTGTGAGCCTAACAGAGACGGGCATTAATCTGATATTGTATTCCATACATAATTGCCAACATTGAATAAAACATTTATCAATATAAGATCCATTCTCCTTCATATAATCAATTATAAATTATAAACAAACATAGTAGTATACCTTCCCGGCGGACACCCTGTATAATGATTTTGTTTTCTTTTGCTAATGAAAGAATTATAAATTTTAGTTTAGTTTTAAGTAAACTGGGATCGATAATCGATAATCGCGATTAACGGACTTTTTTATCGTAATCGCGAATATGAAAAACTGTAATTAAATGCAAACCGTGCTGCAGAGCACTTCTGATAGGGAGACAATCTTTCACTTTCCAGGTCTGGCGGGCATATGATTAAGGTATTTTGATGCACCTTTCTAACCTGGATCTTCTCGATCTTTCTCATTTTATAAGCAGCTCAAGAGGGCTATCATCCCTCTTATTCTTTTTTTTTCCTTTTGAGTGGTTCGTTATATTTGATCTTGGTTTGGCTTCAAAACGGCATTGTAGTTGGACATGTTTTGGTTAACTAGTTATTTAACCTACTTACCTGTCTATTTGTTTACGCTTCAATTTGAAAAAAGTCTTTATATCAACATAAGGTAACTCTTTTATTGGTTCCAGAACTGGCTGGGGCAGGTACAGAATTCGCAATTTTCTAACTGAAACCGGGCATAGGTGTTTCGATTGCTTCGGTTAAACTGGGTTTCTTCCGGTCAGTATATAAAGAGGCTCAATTTCGTTGGCAACATGAGGACACAGGCAGTATTGCTAGGCTCTGCTAGACCGACCGGAATAAGGAGAGGATTAGTTGTCATCATCGCATGTCCATCTATTGCACTATTGCGGTTTCTACAGTCCATTGCTTTATTGGAAATTATGCAGATAGGTTCAGCATTCTATCGCAAAAGCTGTGGATCTGAAAATGTCGAGGAAACCTCATGTGTCAGTGCCCAGCTCTTACCATGAAACGACGGTAATCTTTGATTAAACTTTCCAAAATGAAAATTATCGCAATAGCAGGTTTTGATTATAATGTGTGTGAAGATAAATTTAAATTTAACTAGCAAAGACGCAAACCAGGTTTTTTAGCTCAGCCATTTTTTACGTTAACAGAGCACTGTTAACGCTTTAACAGTAACAATAGATTATAGTAAAACAATTTATTGTCAAAATATATATGCCTGGAATATGGAGGAATAACACATCCTTGTTGGAATGGTGCTCCAGACCTTCTTTCGTAGATCAGCTTTAGAGCGAAAACTGTAAAAATTGTGGAATAGCAGAAAATGTATTTAAGAAAATGAATTTTTTAAAATTAATTTTCCCTGTGGTTCATTGGTTATCTCCATTCCATGGGAAACTCAGAGATGGCCGGAATATCACACTATATGGGGAGAGTGGCCCAAGGGGTCCCTAATGAAACTGTGCTAGTGGTATTCCTGAAATAATTTTGGAACTGGAAAAATTTAAATTTGAAAAATTGCATTTTGACTGGAGAGGATGAGTGGTTATTGTGGGAAAACTAGAGATGGCCGGAATATCACACTATATGGAGAGAGTGGCCCAAGGGGTCCCTTATGAAACTGTGCTAGTGGTATTCCTGAAATAATTTTGGGACTGGAGAAATTTAAATTTGAAAAATTTGTATTTTAACGCGTTTTGACTGGAGAGGATGAGTGGTTATTGTGGGAAAACTAGAGATGGCCGGAATATCACACTATATGGGGAGAGTGGTCCAATGGGTCCCTTATGAAACTGTGCTAGTGGTATTCCTGAAATAATTTTGGGACTGGAGAAATTTAAATTTGAAAAATTGCATTTTGACTGGAGAGGATGAGTGGTTATTGTGGGAAAACTAGAGATGGCCGGAATATCACACTATATGGAGAGAGTGGCCCAAGGGGTCCATAATGAAACTGTGCTAGTGGTATTCCTGAAATAATTTTGGAACTGGAGAAATTTAAATTTGAAAAATTTGTATTTTAACGCGTTTTGACTGGAGAGGATGAGTGGTTATTGTGGGAAAACTAGAGATGGCCGGAATATCACACTATATGGGGAGAGTGGCCCAAGGGGTCCCTTATGAAACTGTGCTAGTGGTATTCCTGAAATAATTTTTCAAATTTAAATTTCTCCAGTTCCAAAATTATTTCAGGAATACCACTAGCACAGTTTCATTACGGACCCCTTGGGCCAGTCTCTCCATATAGTGTGATATTCCGGCCATCTCTAGTTTTCACACAATAACCACTCATCCTCTCCAGTCAAAACGCGTTAAAATACAAATTTTTCAAATTTAAATTTCTCCAGTTCCAAAATTATTTCAGGAATACCACTAGCACAGTTTCATTAGGGACCCCTTGGGCCACTCTCCCCATATAGTGTGATATTCCGGCCATCTGTAGTTTTCCCACAATAACCACTCATCCTCTCCAGTCAAAACGCGTTAAAATACAAATTTTTCAAATTTAAATTTCTCCAGTTCCAAAATTATTTCAGGAATACCACTATCACAGTTTCATTAGGGACCCCTTGGGCCACTCTCCCCATATAGTGTGATATTCCGGCCATCTCTAGTTTTCCCACAATAACCACTCATCCTCTCCAGTCAAAACGCGTTAAAATACAAATTTTTCAAATTTAAATTTCTCCAGTTCCAAAATTATTTCAGGAATACCACTAGCACAGTTTCATTAGGGACCCCTTGGGCCACTCTCTCCATATAGTGTGATATTCCAGCCATCTCTAGTTTTCCCACAATAACCACTCATCCTCTCCAGTCAAAACGCGTTAAAATACAAATTTTTCAAATTTAAATTTCTCCAGTTCCAAAATTATTTCAGGAATACCACTAGCACAGTTTCATTAGGGACCCCTTGGGCCACTCTCCCCATATAGTGTGATATTCCGGCCATCTCTGAGTTTCCCATGGAATGGAGATAACCAATGAACCACAGGGAAAATTAATTTTAAAAAATTCATTTTCTTAAATACGTTTTCTGCTATTCCACAATTTTTACAGTTTTCGCTCTAAAGCTGATCTACGAAAGAAGGTCTGGAGCACCATTCCAACAAGGAGGTGTTATTCCTCCATATTCCAGGCATATATATTTTGGCAATAAATTCTTTTACTATAATTTATTGTTACTGTTAAAGCGTTAACAGTGCTCTGTTAACGTAAAAAATGGCTGAGCTAAAAAACCTGGTTTGCGTCTTTGCTAGTTAAATTTAAATTTATCTTCACACACATTTGATTATAAGCTTTTGTTATCACAATAGGCTCAATCTGTGGTCTAAATGGAACTTTATCCTTCAGGTAGAATCAAACCTAACCTAAAATGCGGAAATTGTAAACTTTACAAAATATCCAGTATATTTGTGCAGTAAAATTATTGTCTATTTTTTAATAAACAGTTCATAGTAAAGCATATTTAACTTATATTTAAATGAGTATAATATATAACAAAAGCAACAAATTGAAGAACACTCTTCAGCTAAAACGTTACTTTTGAAACACGGTTTAGAATTGGACAATAAATGGGCATTATCACCACTTTTTCCAAATTTGATTTGTAAATATATTTTATTTGCAATTTAATCGAATAGTTGTCCGCGTGATAAGGAAATATAGTCGCCTGTAATGGGTAATTTCAATACAATGTTTGGAATAACCTAATAAAGATGGTCCTCTAATTATTAGTTTGGCACTGCGCATGATCAGTTTAAAATCTAAAGAAATATTCCCACGATTCATATTCAAAATTAGTGCACATATAACTGACAACAACAATCATAATGAACCTTCAAGATGCAAATCCATAAGCCCCGTCACATACTGCGACGAAAACCAACAACCAAACTGCCAGCCAACCAACAACGATGCAAAATAACGCATTTAAACATTATCACTCAAATTAAGATTCTGCTGACTGGCTTGCTGGCTGGCTTATGAGTATGAAACCTATAATAATACGAACGAAATGAAATTGATTTGATCGTTGGTTAAGGATTTCAATAATGAAGTGCACAACCAAACCGATTGATAGCAAACACACTGATCCTCAACAACAGTTTAAAATAAAACTTTTGGTTATTCACTCATATCCAAGGATTTCGACGTGATTATTCTAAGAATTTCATTTATAAATATGAATGAGAATATGATCTCCCAATACAGCTAAAGTCAAACAAGTCAATTCATTGATGATTCCTAATATTAGACTTTAAGTATGGATTCGCTTTATATAACAACAGTTTTGGTAGTGTAACGAAATTACTCTGTGCTCCCAAAAAAAGCTGTATGGAACGCCTAAATATTTTGTTGTTTTATTTATTTGTTAATATTGCCAGACTTACAAATATTTTTATGAATTTTGTAAGATTTTCTCAATGGAAATTGCAATGGCCACACCACAATCTAAAATAAAAAGCGTTAAAGCCATTGTCGTGGTTCAATCCATCCTTTGGTTAAGTGTGCAACTCCCTTTTTATTATTAATTGTAATTACTTAAATGAATGGCTTCTGGTCTTTTCCACATTTGCGTACGATGAGAATTTTTACCCGTTTTTTACTCTTTTTTCTCTGTTTTATTTGCGATCATTTATTGACTGTTGCTGCTTGTTGCGCTGTTGCCACTACTGCTGTTAATGTGGCTTTTTTACTGCTGCAAGTTATGTATGATGTTTCATATGGTGTTGGGTTACTTAGCTAGTTACTAAGAACCAGAAATTAAGATGACCATTGGTTTTGAATACTATTTGTAGGAAACGTAACCTTTACTTTAAGTAATATTACAAAGTTATTTATTACGATTATTTTTGCGAGTTTTTCCAAAAGAGGAGATATTATTCTTTAACGGAATATAAAAAATTTGATATTAAACTGGTAAAAATGAGGTTTAATTTTCTCTCATAAATTAAAACTAAGTTTAGGTATTTTATGTTTCCAAATAAGAGTTATTTTAGGAGTTTTATTATTCCATCAAAATATACACTCTCTTTAAGAGCTTTATTTTTTCCGTTATAAAAAAAATAAAAAAATAAAGACTTCCAAAACGAGTTTAATTTTCACATTTTAGGAGTTTTATTTTTGTAAAATGAGTTATTTTAGGAGTTTTATTATTCCATCATAATATAAAATCTTTTTAAGGGTTTTATTTTTGACGTTATAAAATAAAATTAAAAAAACTCCCAAAATGAGTTTCATGTTTCCATTAGAAAATTAACTCACCTTGGGAGGTATATATTTCCATTGGAAAAAAGTAATCATTTGAGAATTTTAGTTTATTATTTTGGCGGAGTTTAAATAACTAAGTTTGGAAGTTTTATTTTCCGATGGAAAAAAATTCTTATTAGGAAAAAAAAACTAATTTTGGGAGTTTTATATTTTTATTTTATTTTATAAGGGCAAAAATAAAACTCTTAGAAAGAGTTTATATTTTGATGGAATAATAAAACTCCTAAAATAACTCATTTTGTAAAAATAAGACTCATTTTGGGAGTATTAATGATAATTAAACTCTTTTGGAATAAAATAAATAAAATTAAATTAAAATTCCCAAATGATTTTTATTTTCTGATGGAAATATATAACTCCCAAAGTGAGTGAGTTCTATTTTCTGAAAATTAAAATTAAATTGAATTGCCTTCATTATCGTTTAGATACTTGAAGTGCTGGTCACCTTGTATTTCTATACAGCAAATCCACCATAACAAAACGGTAAGTCGGCTGGCTGGATGGACTTCAATAATAAATATGGTTAAGATCCAGGAAAGTCTAATATCACAAAATTGGTCATCAATGATGTGTCGTTCCAACAGATACAACAAGTACAAACCATACCACACCACAAACAACAAACCCCACTCGTATAAAAAGTCAAACATTAAATCATTTCCACATTTGCATGGACATCATCGTCATCATATCATAGTGGCAGAGAATCAGCCTCAGAATGAATTCAAGTAGCAAAACTGAGAAAAAGAGGCTGAAAAAGAAAACATTATTAAGAAAAGAAAAATTTTCTCATGCTTAAAAGCCAAAAAAGAGGATACGGAGTAGCAGTATTAGCACAGTAGAGGAACATAAAAAACAAAACAGAAAAAATCACAGAAACGAAATAACAAAATTAACTGTGTGGCATATCATTAAGTACATGCTGCATGATTGGTTTGTTGCATATATAAATATCTGCATATCGTTTTTTTTTTTACTTTGAACTTCTTACACTTGGCCTTATGGAATGAATCCAATGGCTACAGCCTGGCCTGGCATTAATGATTGTGACCACATAAGATTTACAAATTATTATGATGTCTCTCATTTAGCTCTACTGGTGTATAGACAGATCCTCGTTTAGAGAAAGCAAGAAAACAAAAACAAGTCAAGTGTCTACCACAAAAATCTTCACAAAATCACCAACAACAATAACAACTGCAATTGTCTAATGATCATGTATATCTTTTTGTTATGCCTTCTTCGCCTTCTTCTTCTTCTTCTACTTCTGTCTACTTAAAGTCTGTGATTTAATTTTTGGGTGTTTATAATGCTGTCCCAAATTGAAACTCTCTACTTCTCTACTAGTCAATATTTGAAAAGTAACCGCATCGAAATTATTTTAATTTTCTGTTTCAGCTACTGTCAGTCTGGATGCTACTGTTTATGTTCTCTTTTGCCGTTTCTTAACCCAAAAATTTTCATGGTTTCCTTTCTTGTCTTCATCTCATTTGCATTCAATAAAGTGTTTTCTTATTCTCTGTCTTTCAAACTTGAATTTAATTTGATGACTGTAATTTACGCTAAACCTTATTTGGAACCATTTGTTTCTTCTTCTTCGATAAAGTATTTGTCGGTTGACTTTTCGTATTTTTGGTGCGTTTGGTTTTTGTTCCCTCTTTGATAAGGGATGTGATTTTTGTGGTGTATTGCATGCAAATAAATAGTAGCCAGTCAACTAAACCGACCGACAATCATTTCTAACCACGTTACCATATCCCATATTCCGTGATTGATCTGTTAGTATGTGAATATCAAAATTAAAAGGCACTTAGAACATAATAACAATGAAAAAGCAACAGATGAGAATCACCTTTAGGCATTCCAGTGCTATTCATGTAAAATGAAAAAGATTACGTTTTTTGTTTTTTTGTTTTTGGAATATAAATGAAACATAAACAAATCTGTGGAGTAATTAGAACTCATAAAACATGAGCTAGGCGTTCTTGAATTTGATTTCATCTTATTCGATTGCAAAAAAGATTTTGAAAACTACCTCTAACTGTCAATATACTTACATATGTGGGGATATTCTTAAAATAAAATTCGAGCATTTCAACATTTGTAATATAAATCCAAAAAAATAATTAAAAATCAAGTTATATAATATTCCCTGACATTATTTCTTCTCTCAGTGTAGTATTTACCTGTAAAATGTAATAAATTATTAATGCTTCAACAAAATGTCAAAATATTAAATTATTAAATATCCCCACACACATATATTTGCTCACATTCATGCAACAAGAACAGCGTACCACAAAAACAAAAATATAAAAAAAAAAACATTAAAAATCCAAAAATACAAAACCAATTCAATAAATGAACAGAAAATAAAATAATTAATATACTCACTCTTATAAATATAAAGTGGGCTCGTATTGTATTTTGTATGTGAATGAAAAAGAAAAAACTTCGATTTTAAAGACAAACTTCTTGTTGTAATGACCACTAAATTGGCCACTACCTTTTCTTTTTGTTTACAATACCGTGGCAAATAGGTATTGAGAAATATAAAAAACTACTGTTGTTTGCTTTAAATCTACTAATAAATCTAGTAATAGAGTAACCAATAATAAATTCAACAAATTTACAATCCATAATTAATGCTAACCATCATAATATTTGTCAAATTAATAATTTAGCACCTAAAGCCGATTGAATCATTTACTCGTTGATTATTGAACCTAAATAAATATTGAATTGAATAAAAATTGCAATATTAGATACCATAAATGCCCTTTTTGTTGTGCTTAAGGATACTTTTTTATCCGGGATACTTGTCAGGCAACAGGCTAAACTTGTAGTGGTGAGACTAAACACCCTGTCACTATGGCATATTATGCACTTGGGGCACTCCTCTATTCTATCTGAGGATCTCCGTGGCCTGGGTGATATTGACTATGTCTCAGATGCACCTGAACTGTATAGGAGATTCCATGTCTTGATTCCTAGTATGGAAAATTGTGTCTCTGACTCGATCATGTGAAGTGTTTTGATCATGATATGTGTTTTATTTCGAAGTACTGACTTATCTTGGCCTGACCTATATCTTGATTGCTAATATGGATGATTGTATCTCTGGCTCGATCATGTGAAATGTCTGATCATGAAATGTGTTTAAGACAGACAAAATTACCATTTATGTAGAGTTGTTTCGGATTAATAGAGTTAATAGAGGTTCAAAACTTTGCTTTATTTGACAGCGAATTTAATAGCTAATAGTTGCTTTTTGTTTGGACTGGTTTGACACTTCATTATGTATAGACTTACACCAGAGCATGTGTGTGAAGATAAATTTAAATTTTTAGCCGATACACTTCTGTTAAATTGTGTCTTGGCTATAACAGAGGACTGTTATGTTATTAAAAGAGTGATGTAAAATATAAAACTGCAAAAATGTTAGAAAACATTTAAAAATATAAAATGTATTGCACAAACAAATTTATTTATTTTAATTAAATTATAAGAACTTATAGAATAAGACTGATTTTTCTCTTAGAGATATTTTAATTTGATAAAATTGTCATTTTGTAAAGCATAACAGAACTGAAATTTTTTAAGCAGGCTGGTGGGGATGGAGGGGGAAAACCAAACTGTTAGGCATAGTGAAGGACGGATATTGATCGGAAGGAGTCCCTAAACAACGTCCGAAACATTTCATCTGCCCACATATCACCATTTTTGAGAAAAAGGATCCTTATCCTGGAAAGGCCCAAGAGGGACTTTTTTGAAAAAAACGCTATAACTTTTGAAAAAACAAACTGTTAGACATAGTGGAGGGCGTTTATTTATTCGGAGGACTTCCTGAACAACGTCCGAAAAATTTCATCCGCCCACATATCACCATTTTTGAAAAAAGGGTTTATATCCTGGTAAGGCATAAAATTACATTTTTACGAAAAAACACCATAACTTTTGAAAAAACAAACTGTTAGACATAGTGGAGGACGTTTATTGATCGGAAGGACTTCCTGAACAACGTCCGAAAAATTTCATCCCCCACATATCACCAATTTTGAGAAAAAGAATCCTTATCCTGGAAAGGCCCAAGAGGGCCTTTTTTGGAAAAAACGCTATAACTTTTGAAAAAACAAACTGTTAGACATAGTGGAGGGCGTTTATTTATCGGGAGGACTTCCTGAACAACGTCCGAAAAATTTCATCCGCCAACATATCACCATTTTTGAGAAGAAGAATCCTTATCCTGGCAAGGCATAAAATGACATTTTTACGAAAAAATACCATAACTTTTGAAAAAACAAACTGTTAGACATAGTGGAGGGCGTTTATTTATCGGGAGGACTTCCTGAACAACGTCCGAAAAATTTCATCCGCCCACATATCAACATTTTTGAGAAAAAGGATCCTTATCCTGGAAAGGCCCAAAATGGACTTTTTTGGAAAAAGCGCTATATTTTTGGAAAAGCAAACTGTTAGACATAGTGGAGGGCGTTTATTTATCGGGAGGACTTCTTAAATAACGTCCGAAAAATTTCATCCGCCCACATGTCACCATTTTTGAGAAAAAGGATCTTTATCCTGGTAAGGCATAAAATGACATTTTTACGAAAAAATACCATAACTTTTGAAAAACAAACTGTTAGATATACTGGAGGGCGTTTATTTATCGAGAGGACTACCTGAACAACGTCCGACAAATTTCATCTGCCGACATGTCACCATTTTTGAGAAAAAGGATCCTTATCCTGGAAAGGCCCAAAATGGTCTTTTTTGGAAAAAGCGCTATATTTTTGGAAAAAACAAACTGTTAGACATAGTGGAGGGTGTTTGTTTATCGGGAGGACTTCCTGCACAACGTCCACAAAATTTCATCCGCCCACATATCACCATTTTTGTAGTAGATACAGATATGACCCAAAATAGCGAAAACCAAAACAAAGATTATTCTTGGAATTCACAGTACGAAAATTTAATTTCAGAAAAATCGAGTGATATAAATATAGAATTAATAGATTCTCTAATTTTTGGAAAATCAGAATTATCAAGCAAAACGGATTTCAATGATAAGGTACAATTTTCATCTACAAAAAACAGTGCACAGTTAAATATTACAACACACGAAAATAGTAGAATTGAAGAATATAAAATCATCCGGAAACATATCGATAACAATAGAAAACCAAATCAATCTATTTTAATAAAATCTTCCCCACAAATCGCAACCAAAAAAGTAATACCACATAATATATACCACAAATATTTCACAGAAATTAAATTTTCAAAACGCGAGTATCTCTTTCTGGAAGAAAATTTTTTTTCGCCTTTTAAATGTGCCGATCTAGTTCCGTTTTTGGAAGACCTTACCAGAGAGAAATTGAAATTATTTAATAATGTTTGCCCGATTACATATACGAGCAGTTCTTGGTCAAAAAAATTTACAAAACTAACACTTTACGCTAAATGTATATACCAATACAATGGATGTGCCAAATATAAATTTGTTATTCAATTCGAAAATAGTACAATAACAGCAAAGGTTTATTCAAACGGTGCTCCACTTGTTCATTTAAAAGATTTAAAAAGGCAGCAAATCCGAAGCGTACGACGAATGATAGCAAAACAGGAAATAAAATAAAATAGGGCTACAAATTGGCGGAATAAGATTATAATACAAGAATCTAAAACTTTAAGAAAACTTGGAAATGACCAACTCGTACCAACAAAAGATGTGGCGCGTAAAATTAAATCTGAACAAAATCGATGCCTACAAAGAGATGGTGACATTTTCATAGACATATATAAAATGCAAAGAGACAAAAACTGGAATCATTATATTCAAGAAATAAGCCATCCTCAAGAAATATATTTATATTCAACAAAACAATTAAAACTATTTCAAATAAATGGACACATGTATCAAATAATGAGCAGAAATACACTTTTTTTGGCGCTACAGGAAATGTAATGCGCAAAGTTGACAAAACATCGAAAAGAGTTTTTTTATACTCTTTTATTGCCCACGTTAAAAAAAACGGAGACACTGGAATACTTATACCCATAGCTGAAGCCTTTTTAACAAGCCATTACGCAGAGGATATAGAACGCTTTCTACTGCATATAAAAATCTTTTGCCTAACCAACAAAATTATGTGGCCTATTACAAAACGCATCTGTGTAGATTGGAGTTTTGCTTCCATAAATTCAATAGTAAGGGTGTTAAACAAAGATCAAAATATTCATAATTTGCAACAATACATATTAAAATGCTTTAGCATATTAAAAGATCCTCCACAGAAAAAAATAAGTATTGTAATTATTCAAATATGTTGTTATCATTTCCTAAAAATATCGTATAAAGACATAGAAACACATTTCAACAACCAAAGCGTCATAAATTTCTTCAAATATCAATTTATTATAGCCGTAAATATAAGTGATGTAAATCTATTTTTTTTACCGGATAAAAAACATTTTAATAATTTTACTAAAAAAATTTTCAACTGAATTAGTAAGAAAAGGATTGGAAGACCTCAAAAAATTAAAAACTAATAATATCAGTTTAGAAGAAACTAACAAAACTAATACAAAAATTATTGTAAAACAACAGAATTTACCTCTATATAAAAAAGTCCGTTTTATTTAAAAACATTAAAAATATTTTTCGATACTAAAAAAATTTGCACTAACGAAAGCGAGTCCGAAGCTAAAAATGAATATTACAATGAAAACTTCGCTTCTATAATATTAAAAAAATATTCGACGTATGCTTCACTTTGGACAAACATTATGGGACAATTTGTAGAAACCAAACAAAATACAAGAATTTCGAACAGTCCAGTGGAAAGTTATTTTAATTTAGTGAAGAATTCCACCCTAGAAGGAAATTTAAAAGTCATTCCAAGCGAATATGTGAGAAAGAGCTACGAATATATAACAGCAAAAATAAAAGAAATAGAGCGCATATATCCTCAAACTAGCCCCAAAACAAACGAAAAACAAATTACAGAGTCTAAAAAACTTTACGAAGAAAAATGGAAAAGGACGCCTAAAAAAGCTCAAACAAAAATTAATAGTAAGATAGTTTTTGAAAAAATGTTTAAAAACACGAGAAGTATGCCATCGGTTATTCGAAATAAGAAATATATTCTGTACTCATTCCACAATATTTATAAAGGCAAAAACAGTATTTATTATCCAGTCATAGAAGCAACTGAATTCACATGTTTGGAACCACGAAAGCAGTTATACAACCACATTGTTGATATTTATATAAATATTGTAATAAATAGATCAAATGTATCCGCATATGCCGTTTCGACTGAAGAAGGTGCTCATATTTTTTATCGCAATAGTAACATCGAAGTTCCAGTGGAAAAATACACAAAGATTTTTATTCCAATATTAAACTCTGCGCACTTCACTCTAGTTTTCATAGATTCTGAAAAGCTTGAATTTTTTTATTTCGATCCACTAAAAGAAGATGACAATACCAGAAAAAGATTCTTTAATATTTTTAAAACCAAGTTCGGCAAAAATAGAATATGGACAATAGGAACAAAAACACATAATTTTCAAAATGACACGTATAACTGCGGTGTCTTCATTTGTCAGTTCATCGAGGGAATAGTAACCAACAAAGACCTTACCGCATTAGGAGACCCGAATTCTTACCGACAAAGCATGAAAGATACCATTATTCAATACTCCGACAACATGGAGGAAATATGCGTGCATTGCGGGAATGTCGTAGAAAAAAATGATTTTATCTGCATCGAGTGTAGTCGACCATCCTGCAAAGGATGCTACGAATGGCACTATAAGCAAATAAATTTCAGTGTAGAGCAAAAATGTTTATTTTGCAATGTATAAAAGTTACTGTATGTTAGTTAAGTGTAATCGAGTTTCATACATAAATATTTTCTCAATAGTTTTAGGCTTAAATGTTTTTTTGTAATGCATAAATTGCATAAACTGGAGATATTATTATGTAAATAAAATAATTTACTTAATAACAAAACATGAAAATTCCGATTACAATTATTTAATGACATAGATATATGGTGAGTCCTCCCGATCAATAAACGCCCTCCACTATGTCTAACAGTTTGTTTTTTCAAAAGTTATGGTATTTTTTCGTAAAAATGTCATTTTATGCCTTGCCAGGATAAGGATCCTTCTTCTCCAAAATGGTGATATGTGGGCAAATGAAATTTCTCTGACGTGTTTCAGGAAGTCCTCCCGATAAATAAACGCCCTCCACTATGTCTAACAGTTTGTTTTTTCAAAAGTTATAGCGTTTTATTCAAAAAAGTCCCTCTTGGGCCTTTCCAGGATAAGGATCCTTTTTCTCAAAAATGGTGATATGTGGGCAGATGAAATTTTTCGGACGTTGTTCAGAAAGTCCTCCCTATAAATAAACGCCATCCACTATGTCCAACAGTTTGTTTTTTCAAAAGTTATTGCGTTTTTTCCAAAAAAGTCCATTTTGGGCCTTTCCAGGATAAGGATCTTTTTTCTTAAAAATGGTGATATGTGGGCAGATGAAATTTTTCGGACTTTGTTCAGTAAGTCGTCCCGATCGATAAACGCCCTCCACTATGTCTAACAGTTTGTTTTTTCAAAAATTATAGCGTTTTTTCCAAAAAAGTCCATTTTGGGCTTTTCCAGGATAAGGATCCTTTTTCTCAAAAATGGTGATATGTGGGCAGATGAAATTTTTCGGACGTTGTTTAGGAGGTCCTCCCGATAAGTAAACGCCTTCCACTATGTCTAACAGTTTGTTTTTTTAAAGGTTATGGTATTTTTTCGTAAAAATATCATTTCATGCCTTGCCAGGATAAGGATCCTTCTTCTCAAAAATGGTGATATGTGGGCGGATGAAATTTTTCGGACGTTGTTCAGGAAGTCCTCCCGATAAACAAACGCCCTCCACTATGTCTAACAGTTTGTTTTTTCAAAAGTTATAGCGTTTTTTTCCAAAAAAGTCCATTTTGGGCTTTTCCAGGATAAGGATCCTTTTTCTCAAAAATGGTGATATGTGGGCGGATGAAATTTATCGGACGTTGTTCAGGAAGTCCTCCCGATAAATAAACGCCCTCCATTATGTCTAACAGTTTGTTTTTTCAAAAGTTATGGTATTTTTTCGTAAAAATGTCATTTTATGCCTTGCCAGGATAAGGATCCTTCTTCTCAAAAATGGTGATATGTGGGCGGATGAAATTTTTCGGACGTTGTTCAGGAAGTCCTCCCGATAAACAAACGCCCTCCACTATGTCTAATAGTTTGTTTTTCCAAAAATATAGCGCTTTTTCCAAAAAAGTCCATTTTGGGCCTTTCCAGGATAAGGATCCTTTTTCTCAAAAATGGTGATATGTGGGCAGATGAAATTTTTCGGACGTTGTTCAGGAAGTCCTCCCTATAAATAAACGCCCTCCTCTATGTCTAACAGTTTGTTTTTTCAAAAGTTATGGTGTTTTTTCGTAAAAATGTAATTTTATGCCTTACCAGGATATAGATCCTTTTTCTCAAAAATGGTGATATGTGGGCGGATGAAATTTTTCGGACGTTGTTCAGGAAGTCCTCCCAATAAATAAACGCCCTCCACTATGTCTAACAGTTTGTTTTTTCAAAAGTTATAGCGTTTTTTTTCAAAAAAGTCCATTTTGGGCTTTTCCAGGATAAGGATCCTTTTTCTCAAAAATGGTGATATGTGGGCGGATGAAATTTTTCGGGCGTTGTTCAGGAAGTCCTCCCGATAAATAAACGCCCTCCACTATGCCTAACAGTTTGTTTTTTTCAAAAGTTATGGTATTTTTTTGTAAAAAT
Organism: Wohlfahrtia magnifica; assembly: GCA_023159175.1. Taxonomy (NCBI): domain Eukaryota; kingdom Metazoa; phylum Arthropoda; class Insecta; order Diptera; family Sarcophagidae; genus Wohlfahrtia; species Wohlfahrtia magnifica. The sequence goes on from JAKWBJ010000528.1 coordinate 823,001, forward strand.
GTCATTTTATGCCTTGCCAGGATAAGGATCCTTCTTCTCAAAAATGGTGATATGTGGGCGGATGGAATTTTTCGGACGTTGTTTAGGAAGTCCTCCCGATAAATAAATGCCCTCGAGTATGTCTAGCAGTTTGTTTTTTCAAAAGTTATGGTATTTTTTCGTAAAAATGTCATTTTATGCCTTACCAGGATAAAGATCCTTTTTCTCAAAAATGGTGACATGTGGGCGGATGAAATTTTTCGGACGTTATTTAGGAAGTCCTCCCGATAAATAAACGCCCTCCACTATGTCCAACAGTTTGTTTTTTTCCAAAAATATAGCGCTTTTTCCAAAAAAGTCCACTTTGGGCCTTTCCAGGATAAGGATCCTTTTTCTCAAAAATGGTGATATGTGGGCGGATGAAATTTTTCGGACGTTGTGCAGGAAGTCTTCCCGATAAATAAACACCCTCCACTATGTCTAACAGTTTGTTTTTTCAAAAGTTATGGTATTTTTTCGTAAAAATTTCATTTTATGCCTTGCCAGGATAAGGATCCTTCTTCTCAAAAATGGTGATATGTGGGCAGATGAAATTTTCCGGACTTTGTTCAGGAAGTCGTCACGATCAATAAACGCCCTCCACTACGTCTAACAGTTTGTTTTTTGAAAAGTTATAGCGTTTTTTTGTAAAAATGTCATTTTAGGCCTTACCAGGATAAAGATCCTTTTGCTTAAAAATGGTGATATGTGGGCGGATGAAATTTTTCGGACGTTATTTAGCGCCTCCTTCCGATCAATAAACGCCCTCCACTATGTCCAACAGTTTGTTTTTTCAAACGTTATAGTGAGTTTTCCAAAAAAGTCAATTTTGGATCTTTCCAGGATATTGATACTTTTTCTCAAAAATGATGATATGTGGGCAGATGAAATTTTTCGGACGTTGTTCAGGAAGTCCTCCCGATAAATAAACGCCCTCCACTATGTCTAGCAGTTTGTTTTTTCCAAAAATATAGCACTTTTTCCAAAAAAGTCCATTTTGGGCCTTTCCAGGATAAGGATACTTTTTCTCAAAAATGGTGATATGTGGGCGGATGAAATTTTGTGGACGTTGTGCAGGAAGTCCTCCCGATAAACAAACACCCTCCACTATGTCTAACAGTTTGTTTTTTTCAAAAGTTATGGTATTTTTTCGTAAAAATGTCATTTTATGCCTTGCCAGGATAAGGATCCTTCTTCTCAAAAATGGTGATATGTGGGCGGATGAAATTTTTCGGACGTTGTTTAGGAAGTCCTCCCGATAAATAAACGCTCACCACTATGTCTAACAGTTTGTTTTTTCCAAAAATATAGCGCTTTTTCCAAAAAAGTCCATTTTGGGCCTTTCCAGGATAAGGATCCTTTTTCTCAAAAATGGTGATATGTGGGCAGATGAAATTTTTCGGACGTTGTTCAGAAAGTCCTCCCTATAAATAAACGCCCTCCACTATGTCCAACAGTTTGTTTTTTCAAAAGTTGTAGTGTTTTTTCCAAAAAAGTCCATTTTGGGCCTTTCCAGGATATTGATACTTATTCTCAAAAATGGTGATATGTGGGCAGATGAAATTTTTCGGACGTTGTTAAGGGACTCCTTCCGATCAATAAACGTCCTTCACTATGTCTAACAGTTTGTTTTTTCAAAAGTTATAGCGTTTTATTCAAAAAAGTCCCTCTTGGGCCTTTCCAGGATAAGGATCCTTTTTCTCAAAAATGGTGATATGTGGGCAGATGAAATTTTTCGGACTTTGTTCAGTAAGTCGTCCCGATCGATAAACGCCCTCCACTACGTCTAACAGTTTGTTTTTTGAAAAGTTATAGCGTTTTTTCGTAAAAATGTCATTTTAGTCCTTACCAGGATAAAGATCCTTTTGCTTAAAAATGGTGATATGTGGGCAGATGAAATTTTATGGGCGATGTTAACGGACTCCTTCCGATCAATAAACGTCCTTCACTATGTCTAACAGTTTGTTTTTTCAAAAGTTATAGCGTTTTTTCCAAAAAAGTCCCTCTTGGTCCTTTCCAGGATTAGGATCTTTTTTCTCAAAAATGGTGATATGTGGGCAGATGAAATTTTTCGGACTTTGTTCAGTAAGTCGTCCCGATCAATAAACGCCCTCCATTACGTCTAACAGTTTGTTTTTTGAAAAGTTATAGCGTTTTTTCGTAAAAATGTCATTTTAGTCCTTACCAGGATAAAGATCCTTTTGCTTAAAAATGGTGATATGTGGGCGGATGAAATTTTTCGGACGTTATTTAGGGACTCCTTCCGATCAATAAACGCCCTCCACTATGTCTAACAGTTTGTTTTTTCAAATGTTATAGTGTGTTTTCCAAAAAAGTCAATTTTGGGTCTTTCCAGGATATTGATACTTTTTCTTAAAAATGGTGATATGTGGGCAGATGAAATTTTTCGGACGTTGTTCAGGAAGTTCTCCCGATAAATAAACGCCCTCCATTATGTCTAACAGTTTGTTTTTTCAAAAGTTATGGTGTTTTTTCGTAAAAATGTCATTTTATGCCTTACCAGGATATAGATCCTTTTTCTCAAAAATGGTGATATGTGGGCGGATGAAATTTTTCGGACGTTGTTCAGGAAGTCCTCCCGATAAGTTAACACTTTTCACTATGTCTTACAGTTTGTTTTTTCAAAAGTTATAGCGTTTTTTCCAAAAAAGTCCCTCTTAGGCCTTTCCAGGATAAGGATCCTTTTTCTCAAAAATGGTGATATGTGGGCAGATGAAAATTTTCGGACGTTTTAGCAACAGTTTGTTTTTCCCCCTCCATCCCCACCAGCCTGCTTAAATAATTTCAGTTCTGTTATGCTTTACAAAATGACAATTTTATCAAATTAAAATATCTCTAAGAGAAAAATCAGTCTTATTCTATAAGTTCTTATAATTTAATTAAAATAAATAAATTTGTTTGTGCAATACATTTTATATTTTTAAATGTTTTCTAACATTTTTGCAGTTTTATATTTTACATCACTCTTTTAATAACATAACAGTCCTCTGTTATAGCCAAGACACAATTTAACAGAAGTGCATCGGCTAAAAATTTAAATTTATCTTCACACACATCACCAGAGCAACGCTTGTAGATTGTTGAAATTTTTTAATTGAATTTTCATTTAAAATTTTGTTCTCTGATGAAGCCCATCTTTGGTCGAATGGGTACGTAAAAAAGCAGAATTATCGCATTTAAAGTGAGGATAATCTACAAGCTTTTGTCGAAACACCATTATATCCACAGAAACTTACTGTTTGTTGCACTGTGTGGGTTGGCAGTCTATACTATGTCTTCAAAAGCGACGATGGTCAAAATAATGCTGGCAGAAGTGAATGGTATAGGGACACGATTAGAAAATTTTTCGTACCTCAATTAGCTGGCATTAATCTTGCTAACGTGTGGTTCCAACAGGACGTAGCCTCATGCCCACACGGCAATTGATTTACTCAAAGGAACTTTTGATGAAAAAGTAATTTAATGTAATGGCTCAATTAATTGGCCCGATTGGGTTATTTTCTTTGTTGTTATGTAAAGTCGCTTGTCTTCGTCGATAAACCAGAAAATAAAAAGTCTAGAAATCAACATTTGAAGAGTTATTGGCGAAATACGACAGCATATGCAGCGAAAATTTTGTGAAAATTGGTGTTCCAGATTGCGTCATGTACGCGCTGTGGAGGCCACATGGCTGCAATCATATTTAAACATTAATGTTATAAAATTTTCTATCCAACAAAGCTCGTTTGATTGATAATTAAAATATATTTCGTTGTTTATTGTGATTTTAACTTGTGTACATGTAAAAAACACCATACATATTGCCTTGATCAAAAAGTTGATACATCTGTCGTTGATATTCTCGATAAATCTTTGCATCATAGCTTAAAATTTCCATTTTTTATATTCTGTTTTCGGTATGTCCACCAGTGCGGTTTTTCCATTATTTCCTCTCGGCTGCTAAAACGCGTTCCCCATAATGGTTTTTTAACTCGATTGAACAGAAAGAAGTCACAGGAAGCCAAATCAGGTGAATTCGGTGGCTGTTCGATGGTACTCGTATTTATGACATTTTTCATCAAAAAATTTCGAATAATGATGGCACTGCGCGACGGTGCGTTATCAGGTGCAAAATCCACGAGTTTTCTGCCCACAATTGTGGTTTCATAATGCCCAAATAATACTCTTTGCTTATTGTCTGGCCTTCTGGCAAAAATTCATAATGCATGCATGCGTGTCGTACTCATAAACTCACGTCTGGTCTCCAGTAATGATCCTTCTGATAAACGTGGGATCGGATTCAATCTCGCAAATCATGTCTTTTGCGACCTCAACACGATCAAAATTGTAAAAAAACTCTTGGCTATATAGCTTTTGCAAACGTCAATCTATGACGCTAAGATTTAGCGGGAATATCAACAACAGATTTACCAACTTATTAAAAACAAAAACAAAAAAACAAAACTCAAGTCGGAACAATGGGTCAACCATACGGGGGTTATTGCGGAAAACTTTTGAACAAGTTAGTATATCTTCTGATATCCGGGCAGTGATTAGATCTCTTCCTTCAGCTCTAGGCTGGGTAGGAGCTGTAGTGATTCCCTTGGGGTACAATCACGGTAGTTCCGTGTCCACCTAATTTGGGTTGGTGGTCACAGGAACATCCCGGGCAACTGTGTTACTGATGTACTCGCTAGGGCGAGCACACTACTTCCAGATATCTAACCGCACATTAGGGTGGGTGTACCTCATACCTCCGTTAAACTGTCAATTACCTGTCACCTGGCCTAGGGTGGATAGAAAGCGTACAAAAAAACTATATAAACTGGACTGTCGGAACATCTCCTCCGCTGTATCTATTCTTACAGGTCATAATGTTATGAGTAGACACGCATAGATGTTGTTCTTAGCTCCATATGATACCTGTTGAGGTTGTGGATCGATTTAAGGGGAGGAGGGCTTGGTCCACTTTATCTGCCTGTGTCCGTCTATGGCTCGGCGTAGACTTCTCACACTTCGCTCTCCATTTCTCAATGGCTTATCGAAACTATCAATCCTTGACATCAGGTTAGTAACCAGGTTTATTAGGCTGACGGGCTGGTTTCCGACTTAATTTGTAGAGTTGTGCGAACCCTTTGGTGTAAAATCTATAGAAGGTTTAAACAAGGGACTAGAGAAACTTATTTTGACTCGTTTGGAGAGACGAAGTGAAATCAAAACAGGGACCAAAGTATGGATTTTCCAAAAAAATTCGTATTTGTTTAGCCACTAGAGAGAGAGAGGGAGAGAGAGAGAGAGAGAGAGAGAGAGAGAGAGAGAGAGAGAGAGAGAGATATTAAAAACAATAAACCCTGGCGAATTAGCTACGTAATTTCTCAATAAATTTGTAATATAATTTATACCATTTCATATCTGTCACACTGTTCTAAATATGAAATTAACGTTATTTGTGTGTCCTTATAAATGTTTTCTGTTTAAATACGAATCGTACGAACATGACCATAATTTTGTAATGGACGTTGCGTGTTTCGTTTCTTGAATAGTCGCGTACATGTTAAGGATTGTCAACCATGCCAACAGTAAAAAAAAAATTAACGAACCACAAAAACATGAACAATATTTTTAGGACTCATAACGTAAAACATTAAATAACTTATAAAAGGAGTAAAAAAAACAACGGAAACGTATCGTACCATAATGCTACGAATACACGATCCACCGCGGCTTGTCTGCACGGCTTGATGGCAAGCCAAGGAAAAGAAAGTTATGCGATTGGCTATTTGCGATGTTTGCAAACAAATGTTTGCCAATGTATCACCCCCTTCAGAGAAAGAAATTACAAAGACAACAACAACTTTTGAAACGACCATTAAGAAACAAAAATGAAATGTCGACATGTCCTATAGCAGCCGAAGTCTTCCTGAATAATATATTTATGATTGTAGTCGTCTTTTAATGTCCACCGTTAGTTACTCCAACAATGATGGTGATGAACATTTTTTAATGGGCCACACGAAAGGACACCCACTTTCAGGCTGTCAGCTATGTCATGCCGTTAATTTTTGTTTTCTTTCGTTTGTTTTTGTTTTTTTTTTTCGTTTTTCGGGTTTTTTGTGTCTGTTGGCGGTATTGGTCTCATACGAAATGGGTCCGTCATAAGAAGTACATGACAATATGTTTTAATTTAAGGGCAACGTTTTCTAAAAGGAATAACAAATTTACGAGCTACACGAAAGCAAAGGGTGATTTTATTTAACATTTCCCGAACCGACTTAGTATTCGTAAAATAAAACTTTAAAACAAAGTTTGTAAAAGATAAACTTGCATACGTGAGAGCATAAATATGTCAATTTGATAGTTTTGTTGTTGTAAAGGATAGTCTACAGACAAAAGAGTATGGGCGGAGCTTTATAATTTATGTATTCATTTGAGCAAACTGTCAACCCATGTAAGAAATTTTAAAAATTTATACTTGAAATGGTCAAATAAAATACAGTGAACGAAAACATTTCTTCGTAGGTATCAAGTAAATATTTGTAAAGAATTTTGTTGCTTTTTTACTAAGAAAAGAAATTGGAAATGAAAATTCTATAAAAAGGGTGGTCCAACAATAATGCACGATGTTAGTTGTGAGTCACAGTTTAATGTCAAGTTTTCTGCCCAACTTAATTTGATATTTATTTGTTTCAGTGTTTGACAAATTCAACCATGGAGAGGTACACAAGTGAGCTGCGCGTTAAGATTGTTGAAGCCTTTTACAAAAATTGGCGTTGAAATCAAAATGCATTTAGTGCACTTCGTGATTTTCTTGGTCATGATAATCGACCAATCGGCAGAATTGTGCCCATATTTCATTAAACCGGATCTGTAAGAAATATGGAAACACCTGTGCATGATCTTCCAGTTAGTTCTGCGGAAAACATTGTTGTTTTTCTCGATAGTGTGACAGAACAGCCGTCAACCTCGAGTCGTCGTCGTGCCTAACAATTGAACATCTCACGAACATCACTGATGTTAATTTTGAATAAAGATTTGAATTTACACGCATACAAAGTTCAATTTAATCAAGAGCTGAAGCCTATTGACCATTTCAAGCGACGTCAATACGCCGAATGGTTAGTTCGACATATAGAAGTCAATGGTGACTATACAAAAAAAAAAAAAAAAAAATCATATTCAGCGACAAGGCACTCTTTCACCTCAGAATTATCGCATTTGAGCAAATGAGAATCTACGAGTGATAAGATAGTGTTACTTGCCACACAGCCAACGAAACAATGGCGTGAGAAATTCAATGGCCGTGTTATCTCATATCATTTCGATGTTAATTGGCCGCCACAATCATGTGATTGACACCTTTGGAAGGATTTCTTTGGGGTTATTTATAAGAAGAAGTGTACGTCAATAAGCCAAGAACAATTTAAGAGCTAAAGAATGCGATAATTCGGCACATTGATGACATTGAACCTCAATTATGTATCAGAGTCACTGTCTATCTGACGGATAGAGTTGCGCCACCGAAGTCGTGGCGAGTATTTGGCCGATTTTTAATTTAAAATATTAAGATAATTCTCTGAAAACTTTTTGTTTTATTTACAATTAACGTCGTGCGTTTTGGTTGGTCTACTCTTTGCATACATATTGTTACGAAAATGCTAAAGACAAAATTCACCAAGTCAGCGCTTATTAGATTTTAGCTAAAAAATTTATTGGCTTGTGTCAAGCCTTAAAAACTTCTAAAATTATCTGCACTAATTAAAAGTGCTGCCAATGCATGGATCGGTTACTTTTTGTGTTATTTAGAACATTTGAATTAACGGCGAAAAATCGAAGATTCATGTCCGTACTAGAACATTCTAAACTAAGATAAAATACTATAAAAGCGGCGAATTGCGGCTGGTGAGTTAGTTAGTGATCAATTGGCTGCCAAGAATTAAAGTCTGTTTAAGGCGCAACTAAAAAGTGTTGTAAAAGCGAATTTGGTAAATTAAGACAAAGTGTATTGAAGTACAGTGGAATTAATAAAAAGAGACAGATAGTAAAACAAGCAAAATAAAAAAATAGTGTTTTATTTTATTTTAACGCAATAAAACGCACTAAAACGTTTTAAAAAGGTTAAAACGTAACAATATGTTATACAGACTTAAGAATATGTGTTCACCAGGTAAAAAGCGCTCAATGCTTGGTTTGGAGTTAAATATAAAATAAATTAATTAATAATAAATTAATTAATAATTAATTAATTAATTAGTTAATTAATAAATTAACTTAGAATGAACGCAACAAGCAACAGAATATTCTCCATCCAAAAGATTCAACTACAGGAATCGCACCACTGTTGCTACTTGAGTTGAAGGATAATATCGACTGGAGGCTCGCTCGTCTGATGATGTTCGAAAATGCACCATGAGAGCTCATCAAGCTTTTGGCCAACTCAACACAGTGTGGAAATCAACATCAATCTCTACCCGCACAAAAATTGTCATCTTTAATTCGTGTTTGAAATCCGTTCTTCTGGCTCTGAAACTTCAAATATTGGTGCTACAGATGTTAAAACCTTGCAAGTTTTTAGCAAATTTTAAAGACATTCAGTCCCTGTAAGATTTCGACCAACATTTCTAGACACGAACTTATCAAAGCCAAATGCATTTAGAAATATTGGAAAAGAAGTAGTGATAGATTGGGCACGCGTTACGAAGGCCACCGGTTATGTTATCCGGATTGAAATCCGCAAAGTGGCAGCTGGAGAGGTTAACCAGCCTATGCTTGTCATAGGCAGATACAACATATGAAGACAAAATTATAAAATTAAGAGTGACATCTTCTATTTGATAAATCGAACACTACGAGGGCGGATTTATATTAAAGCTACTAAGTAGGAAAAAAACATTTTTTTTTTCAAAAACCATTCATTTCTCAACATAGTCTCCTTTTAGCTCAATACACTTAGTAAGACGATTTTGCTACTTTTTTATACCATCTGAATAATACGATTTTGGGAACTCCTCAAAATACACATTAGTTTCGGTAATCACTTCTTCGTTTGAGATGAATCTTTTTCCTGCGAGCCATTTTTTCAAGCTTAGAAACAGGAGAAAGTCGCTAGGGGCTAAATCTGGACTATAGAGTGGATGATCAAGCAATTCGAAGTGGACTTTTCGTAGTGTTAGCATCGTACCTAATGCTGTGTGAACCGGTGCGTTGTCGTGAAGAAAGAGCACTTTTTTCTTGTTTAAATGTGGTCGTTTTTCCTTGATTGCATCAACCAATTGATACAATAATGCACGACAATACTCTCCTGTGATTGTGGATCCCTTTTCAAGATAATCGATGTGCAATATTCCGTGTGCATCCCAAAATACAGTGGCCATAACCTTGCCAGCCGATTTCGCTGTCTTCGCCTTCTTCGGATCACTTCCACAAGCTTACACCCATTGCTTCGATTGATTTTTGGTTTCAGGTGTGTAGTGATGAACCCACGTTTCCTCCTAATCTTCGCCAAAAATCGGCAGGATTATACTTTATCATGTCCAAATATCGCTGTGAAGTGATCTGTCGAACTCGTTTTTGTTCAACACTGAGCAAACGCGGCATCCATCTTGCCGATAGCTTTTTCATATGCAAATGTTCATGCAAAATGTTGAACACACGTTCATATGATATGTTTATCATTTCAGCAATCTCACGTATTTTGACCCGTCGATCACTCATAACGATATCGAGGATTTTCTTGATATTTTCTTCAGTAACCACCTCTTTTGGCTTTCCTGTTGATGGTATTGTTGCAGTGCTTGTTCGGCCACGTTTAAATTTAGCAATCCAATATTTTACAATATAATCTGACGGAGCAGATTCGCCGTAATGTTTATCAAGCTTTTTTTGTCTCTTTCGCCGTTTTACCTTTCAAATAATAGTGTTTAATCACTACATGAAATTCACTTTTTTCCATTTTCCAAGAAACACAAAAGTTGCCTACTTCAAACGACTACTACAAATAAACTAATCGGTGAATTTGGCTAAAATTTTAACAGCTGACGTTTGACAGATCGTAATTTCGAAGAAAGAAAAAGTTTTTGTGTTTATGCTGCCATCTAGCGCTAGGTAGCTTCAATGTCAATCCGCCCTCGTAGTTTCGAGTGCCTGCCTAACATATATATATTTTAACAAATCTAATTCCGTATGTGTAGTGTAAACACCATGATCCATAATCCTCATTGAGAGAAATCATTAAGTAATTCTTTTATCTGTAAACTACAAAATTATCTTTTTTAAAGTCAAGTGACCTTAAAGCTCAATAAAAAATAATAAAATAAAATAATAATTATAGTGAACTGGTGATATGTCTGTCACACTAAGAGGCAAATTATTTCAATTTTATTTAACTTTGAGATGAAAAATATGAAAAATTTATTTTCTTAAATTTTGACCCATTGAATAGGAATTTAGCCTGACTTTTAATCAACCCTTACTTTTTCTAAACTATTGTCTGTTCAAATCAGATTATGTTACACAAAAACACTTCTTTACTAAACTTTTTCCAAATAATCTTGAATTATTTATTTGGTATAATTTTAATATTTATACTCTCAATTGTTTCGGTCCTACTGAACAGAAACAACAAATTTTCAGTCATTCTGTCTTATTAAATATTAAAATGCCAAATATTAGAAAGAAACAAGACGGAAAACTATCCTTGTGTTGTGATTCATTATTTTTGTTTGAATATTCAAACAGTTTTTATTTATCCTTTACAACTTGATATGCTTTCCCTCTCTCATAATCTAAAGAGAATATTTGTTTAGTTCTTAAGCACTAATTCTACATTCATTGGTTACTTTCTCAAACCAAAACCCTTGGGACAAAACCAATATATATATTGGCATTGATATTTTGCAAATAAATCAATGGAATATATATTTCTTTCCATTTTACTTGCTTTACTTTTGACGAAGACTTATTTTTGGTAGTTTTTGTAAATAATGACAGCAAATAAATCTACATGCGTAGTGTTAAAAAGAAGGAGAGAGATTTTAGAAAATAAAAATTTATTTACTTATGACTTCTGTTGTATATGAAAAAAAAAATCTTTATTTTGTTAATCGAACTAAATTATTTTTCTTATATGTAAGTCTCTTATCCATCTTTTCACGTGTTTTAACGACTTATTTGATAATTAAGGATAATGACGTATAAAACATCGTTGCAAGTAAATACCATTTTGCAGATTAATTACTAACACTAGTGCTTAATAAATTAAGTAAAATGCCAAACTTCATGATTCATACCACTGTGCTTTTTCATATACGTTTACGTAATTGTTGAATATTTTTTATTGACTTCTTTATTATTTTGTAATAAAAAGTGAAGCGAAATAAAAAACTAAAATAATAATTCAATAAACCAATAAATGCCTTTGTTTTAAAACATTACTCTTTAATCCACAATATCTTATTTCAGAATCAGAGAAACCAGAAATATGCAATTGCATGTTTTTTCTCATGCAACCAATCAAGTGGGATATACGATATTTATCTGTTTTAAGAACTTTTATGAATTTTAGCATGGATTTTTTAGTACATATTTTTACATATTTTGCTCATAAAAGCATTGTTTTTGTTTTTGCATATTTCCGTCATTTTTTCGTATTTACAGAGCTTTTTAAACTTTTTTAGTGCATATTTGGAATTTTTGTGCTCTCAAAATTAAAAATATTTACAGCGATAACAAGTTTTTGTTTTAAATTCTGACCAGGTCATGTCTGTTTTTTAAAGTTTATTACCGCTTTACAGGCGGCTATGTTCTGTAAACCCAATACGAGTGAAATTGAAATCGAGTAAAAGTTCAAAGGCAAATAAATATTAAATGCGGCAATTACTCTAAAATTTTAATAATCAAATCAGTTGTCGTATGCTATGTTTGCACGACACCATTTTTTCGTCATTCGCTCTTTCATTCGTAACACAACCTCCGATTTTGAGCTTAATTATATAAATTTCCATACAAGATTTGGAGAGAGAAACACCCAAATTGTAAGTCATTCTTTTTCTATTACCCTTTGTATTACTTCAAAATTAGTGTCATCTCACCAAAAGAGTTTGGCATACTTATTAGCTTTTAACCAAAATGTTTTAATTAAAGATTTAACATTGCAAATTTATTAAATTGACCTCCCTAAAGTATGCTGTCAAGTAAAAAAAATAAACAACAAATAAAATAAACGAAACAATGGCCGCTCGCTGAATTGACTTCATAGGCTAGCTGTTAGATGGTGCCGTGCGGACGGTATATCCCAATTAAGTAATACAAACAGAGAATGAAGTAATCCGAAGTCGAAGTCGACGTAGCATTAAACGAAACAAAAAATCTATTCAAACTTTAAAATTATATTCAATGTGATGTTTCATTCGATTTCAGTTTCGCTTGATTTCGGTTTACAGAACATACCCATCACAGTTGCACAACTTTTTGCCAATTCGTTAAAGATATTGGGCTTAAATATAAATTTGATTTTGCTTTCTGTGGCAGACGCCTCTCAGTGTATAACAAAAGCTGCCAAAGCTATAAAGATGTTTAATCCTAAACTAACGCACGTTACAGGTATTGTTGTCCTGCAACGCTTATGTTAACTTAGTGGAAAAAAAAGAAAGTTAAAAATGTAAGCAAAGTTAACTCAAATATAACGAAAGTGTCCTTGAAAACCTCAAATAGAGTTGAAATTTTAAAGAAATGTATCCAGATCTTCCATTACCGCCAGAACAAGTTATAATTTGTTATGGAAAATGGTACGCGGCAACTAACTACTACGCTTACAATTGCGAAAAGATCTTAGAAGTATTCAGCGTACTAAATAGTGCATAAATGACAATAGATGATCTAAAAAACTTAAATACAAAAAGTAAGCTGATTTTTATTGCTGCAAACTACGATTTCATTGAAAAGTTACTTAAAAAACTGCCTATAATATTAGTTCAGCACTATGACATATTAACTGAAAAGATTCAGAATATTGGCAAGATAAAAGATTATTATACAAAATTGAATATTAAAACTAAGCCAAAACAGATTATGTAAAAACAAAGTATTAAGTAAAATATATGCCAATATTTTTTTTTTATAAGACCAGCACCCAGGGGATAGCCCCTACTCATGCAGTGCATTGTGCTGGTACTAGGAAAATAAGTTATTGGAAGGAGGACAGAGGAGGTAGTCTAACAAATCTTCTTAGCGCATCTTCTTTGAATCTTGTTTTAAAATGTGATCCTAAGAAATTCTTTTCCTTGAAATATGTATCCATTATATCAGTATGCACTGACATTTTCAATGAATAAAAGTTTGCTTAGATGTAATGGAAAACGCTTTATATGCGAAAATATAAGTAAATGCCTTGTTGTTTATTACAACAATAAATATATACAAATCAAAAAAATTTTGCTATATTTTATCAAAAATTTAAAGTTATGTATTCAGATCTCCTTACAAATTGAAGTACAATATTCTTTTTTTAGAGCATATTTTTAAATTTATAGATCATATTTTCGCATAAAACACTTTTTTAAAGGCATGTTTCGGGTTTCCCTGCTTATTATCAAGAAAATATGAGGGTAGCTTGTTATCTGTTATTGTATTGTTTTAAACTATTAATATATTATTTTTTTAATTGCTCCATTAAACAACTTTTCGACCGGAAACTCATCAATGGCAGTTGTAATATTGTCTTCTAGGGCTGAAATTGTGGCTTGCTTGTCCCAGTGCACGAGAGATTTTATATATCCCCTCAAAAAATAGTCTAGTGGGGCCAAATAACATGGCCAAATTTGCCAACAGACTGCTCCAAAACGTGAGACTAATTGCTCTCCAAAATCGCCTCTAAATAGATCGATGGTATCGCATGCCATGTGTCGTGTGGCATCGTCTTGTTGTAACCACATGTGAACCAAGTCCATTTCTTTCAGCTGGAGAAAAAAAAAGTCGGTAATCATTGCAATCACCAGCTAACAAACCACAGCAATCAGTGCTGTCTCTGATTGCTTTTCCCACCGAGTTAGGTAACCTTGTTTATTGACATACCCATTGTGCCAAAAAGAAGTTACGTCTCAGAAGATAATTTTTCGATAGAAAAATCTCGCGATCTTCATTAACACTGGCCGATACAGTAGCAATATTCTCCTCTGTACGCACTTTTCGTATATAGATGGGTGGATAATGACCAATGAAATGAGCCTGGCGTCAAATTTATTCACAATAGTCTGCTCGTTGGGTCAGCATTTTTGACACAATTCGCGAAACTTTTTTTTATCCTTAAAAAAAATTACACCGAAGAACCAAATATCAACGAAATCCCCAATTATAAGTTCCAAATTTTCCTATTTTTATTCTCCCTTATTAGATCTCACAAAGTTCTCAATCTTTACCTTTTTGTTTGATTGAAATCTTCTATCACCCACAGGGACAGGAATTTTTTTAAAATAACAGCACTTATTTCTTTATCATATCATTTTTACTTTTAGTCAATATTAAATCTGACATAATATTCGCCAGTAATCAATATCCTGTTGGCTGACAAATATTCATGCAAATTATGTAGTAACCGCTCGATTGACATGCTTGAAATTAATTTGACATGATTACCTCTTCTGAGCGACATGAAGCAACACCATTTAGCAACACCATTCGTTCCGATATAAACTAAAAGTGATAGTGTGAAATATGATTTGGTACAACCTCGATGAATCTCAGTAAATCAATGTTTAACCATTGAAATTGATAGTTAAGAATCTTTCTCTAACACCATCCGAACTTGATTTTTAAACAACATAAAAAAATTATTGAATTAAATCAAGTTTTATATCTTTCAATCGGTCATTATTCCGCTGGTCGGTCATTTATCCATATTAGGACTTACATAGCGCAGTTAAAAATTTCTAAATATTTCTTATTTTCGAAGCTGGCACATACTTTTTTTTTATTCGGTATTTTAAAATTGCTGATAATGTTATATTTGAATGATTACAACTGAGAACATATGTACTTATGTACGTCGAAAAATTTTAAAAAGAAAGTCGACTTTGTTATTTAAATTACAATAAAATATTAAATTATATTCTAAGTGGCTAAGACCACGTGCGAGGTGTAGTGCAAAAGACCAGAGTCTTTGCTAGGAATCGTATTCACAAACTTATACTAGCAGACTAGCGTATTACCTACTACTTTACTGTGGCACTCAAGTTGACTTTAAATTTGGTTTGAAATTCATAAACCCAGTTTTGTATTGAATAAAATTCATTTTTTTTTTTTTGTAAATTAGCTATTTTTGTAGAATTTATGAAGAGAAAAGCGCTTACCTTTTATGGAAAAAATAGAATTTGCCTAAAAGCTCTAAACGCGCTTAAAAAATAAAGATGCAAAATATGAAGAGCCGCTCTAGTTTCGGGTGTTTTTTTTTTTTACAGTTATATAAGCTTAAATCATAATAAAATAAAAATATATATTTTTAATGTCAATGAAACGGTCATTGTTGGATAGAAAATTTGATGACATTAATGTTTAAATATGATTTCGGAATTTGTGTCCGCCACGCCTGGCGCATACAAAGCGCAATCTGAAACACCAATTTTCACAAACTTTTTGCAGCATATTCGGCCGTATTTCGCCAATAACTCTTCGAATGTTTATCTCCAGGTGTTCAAATTTCTCTTGCTTGTCGACGTACAAAAGTGACTTTACACAACCGCAAATAAAATAATCAAAAACTACTCTTTTATCAAAAGTTTCTTTGAATAAATTAATTGTAGCGCGCGCTGTGTAGCATATAGCTCCGTCCTGTTAGAACAACATGTCAGCAAGATTAACGCCAGCTAATTGAGGCACGAAAAAATTTCTAATCATGTCTTTATACCGTTTACCATTGACATTCTCACCATAATCGCTTCAGAAGACATATGGACCAATGACTCCGCCAGCTATAGAGCGCACCAAACTGTAATTGTCACTCCAAATGCGACAAATCTGCTTATTTACGTATACGTTCAACCAAAAATTGGCTTCATCACAGAACAAAATTTTGAACGGAAATTCTTTATCAATATCAATTTGTGCTTTAGCCCATTCGTCGAGTTGGCTCTGGTGTAAGTCTATCCATAATAAAATGTCAGCAACCATCAGCTGTTAAAACGGTTGTAAATTAAAGCAGTGTTGCTAGCTCCAAACTGTGAAGCTCTAAAAAAACAACCGATGTTTATTTCACTTTCGATCGAACAATATTTTTTAATAAAACATTTTTGCAAATAAAGCTTGAATAGAAAACACGGCTTTTTCTCACAATGTTTATGTTTTGCCATAGCAAACATATTTTTTGTGTTGAATAACTATAATTGACTAAAGAAAACAAATAAATTTTAAGAATATCGCATATAAAATAATTTGTTTTTATAAGAATTCTATTCCAAAGCATATTGCGTGCCGTAAGTGCAAACTTAATACGTGTGAAATGTTGCCATATGATCTCGAAGATATATGAGCCACCATTTCAATTCAATTAAAAATACAAACACAGGTATTTCTATTTTTTTCTTCTTCATAATTTTGACTAAAGGCAATGAAACAATTTCTTATTTTATTTAGATGTCATGTTATTTTCAAAAATATATTTCATATTTAACTCAAATTAATCTCTCAACTACATACTCGTACAATACCCATTACAAAGATTTTAACAAAGAGATGAAGAGGTATAACGGCTCAGTTTTTTGCTAAAAAATATTTTCTTTTTTAAAGCTTAAGTTTCACATAACCTCTAAAAATGTGTTCTTTTTTATTTTAAATATGCATTTGGATGACAACTCAATTAAGCTGACGATGGATTACACGACTACATGCAATCAACAACAAAATTTACATATGCTTTACACAGCAACAACAACAGAAACAACAAGCAACATAACGACAATGAGCAAATGCCACAACAATATTTAGAGAAAAATAAACTTAAACCGAGTGAGCATTGGTCTTTTAGTCTCTATTCACTAGACTTACAAGCCGCACCAACTCTCTAGTGTGTGCAACAACACAGACTTATAACGCAGCAAAAGTTAAGCGGGAATTGGCAGTAGCAACATAATGTTATTGTTGTTGCATGTTATAAGCATTACGATTTAGATGAACAAAACCACCCAGAAAATATGAAAATGAACAACAACAATAATATGGCAACAAAGTGTGGTAATAATATTCACTTGCATACACATTGTTGCACACTTATGCTGCTCATTCACCGTTCAACCGATATATGTATACTCTTCGTACTCGTGGTACATAACAAGTGCAAACCGGCATAAAAAAGATGTTTAATAAAGAGAATAAAGAAAAAACAAAAAGAAAAATTCAACTAAAAATAGTGATGATACGAAAATGAATCATGTTTAAATGATGATAATGATGATGACGATGAGGAGCATTTTTTCTGCTGCTATTGTTGGTGTTGCAGTTGCTTTTTGTAAGTTTTGGCTGGCGAAAAATATAACCAGAAGAGAGAAAAATGCAAGTGCGCGTATCATTGCCTTCGGGTAATATTAGCGCCTGCTTCACAAATATGCAACATACACTTGTTTCTTCTGTTTATTGTTGTTATTTTTTTTCTTACTTTTTTCGGATCGTTTTTCATTTGGAATAAACAGTTTACTACGGGGTTGCCGGATGAAAATAAATTTCATGGCTTTGTTTATGAGAGGTGGCAAGGAGCACCATCTCTCCACTACTCATCGATCACTGTGATTATTAAAGAAAACTGTAAGCAAAGTCTAAAAATTTCATTGAAGTTTGCTTGCTGTTTACGTTCTTAGCCTTTCATTGGAATGATGGAGCCCTAGTTCTGATGTTATGATCATATATCCTTCATTTGTTATCAGTTATGATTCTTTTGGGCAAATAAAGATCATCTCTAAAGTGAAGTAAACATACTTTTCTGAAACATGTCTCATGACCAAAATATCTTAAAAGATTTAATGACATAAAAGAACCGGTTAAAGCATCGATGACTGACGATAAATATTTTTGGTGTCATGAGTCCTAACAGATAATGCCATCAAGATAATATCCTGCATCGCTCAGCATGTAGTTGACTTATAATAAACAACTTTCAGCATGTAGTCGGTTCATAACAGACAATGTCGCTAATTTTCGGCTTTCTTTAGCTTGGTGGCATTACAATGAAATTTTCATACTTAATTCCCTTGGTTTGTGTCATTGTAAAGAAGATTCATCAATGAAAATTTTCATTTATGATAATTTCATACAAATATCGACTTGATATTTTATAAATGAAAATATCATAGTGACAATGTCGCTCAAATACCCGGTGGCGAAAGTCATAGTGAATCATCGTGACGAACGCTTTCAATGGTAAAGCATCGACAACAGATGATAAATTTTCTTTGGTGTCATACATGACGTTTTAAAGTAATTGCCCAAATGTGACAGAAGTTGATTTTGTCATGCTGGCGTCTGTTTATTAGTGAGTCTTAACAGACAATATCATCAAAAACCATTGTGCTTTATTTATTAACGAGGAAGTGTAGCAGACAATATCCTGCATCGTTCAGCATGTAGTGGACTCATAACAGACAATGTCACCAAATTTTAACATTAATACGACTCATAAAAGACAATGTCGCTAAATTTCAACATGAAGTCGACTCATAACAGATACTGACGCTTAATTTAAACTTTTTTTAGTATGGTGACATCCAAGGACGATGTCATACATAACTCCCTTTGTTTGTGTCATTGAGACAAGGATTTATTAATGAAATTATTCATTTATAATAATAAAACAATGAAATTATTCATTTATAATAATTTCATACGAATTTTGACTTGGTACTTGGTGACGACGATTCATCGATGAAAATATTAGTTGCAGTTACCTTCTGCTTCCAAATATTTTCTGGCAACACTACTAATATCTTTTTTCACGTTTCGGCTTCTTTTTCTTTTAAATATTAGTTTTTAATAATTTTTCCATTTTTTGCTTTTGTGCCAAAATATTGCAAATATTTATGTTAAACAATAAACCATTAAACAGATGCTTTAAAGCCAGCAACAGTTGGGATTTCCTTGCTGGTTGTTTGTGTTCATCTTCTATTCCAGGCTGTTGCTGTTCATTTATAATATGCCTCCAAGCTTCAGGTGATCATGCGCACATGCTTACGGCTATTATAGCCGTAACAACAATATCGACTCGAAAGAACAACAAGTAATTGAGCCGCATTTGCAAAAAAATTATAAAAGAAAAATGAAACAAGTGCCGATGTAGTGGCGATTTTTTTTTCTTCCTTTTTCATATGGAAAAGAGTAGCTAAGATATGCAGTCAACGTTAAAGCTCAATATACAAGATGCACATACACACACGTTTTTATTTATTCATGCATTCATTCAATGTGTGCATCATTTATTCACAAAAAACATTAATTATTTATGAAGTATTAGTGTAATTATTCAATTTACAAACGGTTGGCGCTCTGATATTCACTCATTTTGATCATGTTTAACATATGCACGAAGGAACAGAAGAACTATAATAAAGGTGGCCATATGTAATATGTGAAATAAGTTTGATAAATAATTTTAAAATATTTTTTGTGGTTTTTGTATTTACAATTGCTCCTCTGGCCATCTTAATGCACAAACTGTTGTTAGAATGTTTGTAGATAGAGAGAGAGATGTTCATGTCTTGCTTTTCTAGTGCGTGCAATTGCGTATCGCAGGAATACCAGAAGCTTAAGTCCTGTGTTAATGCGTCTATCCATACCAGCATAGTTTGCCTCTAGAAGATATAAAATTTATGTTTCATCTCTCTAAATAAGTCATCATAATCATAATTACCGCTTTTAGACGGAACAACTTTGCTTGATTTCATTAATACACAGCCAAAGGAATTGCTTTTAAAATGTAAAGTAATTATGCAATGAGAGAACAGAGTGACAGTGAATATACAGATGTATGAGACAAAGGATTTAGGTAACAGAACGTATGTAATAACAAAAGGTTTCAAATTGTTCGCTTTTTTCCAAAGTTCATCTTTCGATTTTGATTGCACTTGAATGACAGAACAAGAACATTATAAAGAAACGGGGTGAGATATCAACTTAATTTTGTCTCTATTTGTGAGATTATTAAATCCTATTTTGTTTGGACTTAAGCGACGTGAAAATTTTTCAATATTCGTTCCAATTATTTTTTTTATTACCCCATTTTAGAAGAATGTGGCTTTAACAAGGCATCTTAATTAATCTGCCTTGTTTTGGATTCTTGATCAGCTTTCATTATCCAACTAAGCAGGTGATTAGTCTACTGTAGCAAGTCCTAGGGCGATGATGCTGCTAAACGTCGTTGCCTAGAAACCCCTCCCTTCATATTTTTGATTGGTTTCAAACTTTTTCCCAAGATGGGCCACTACCTAACCTTCCCGTGATAATTTTAGTTGATGTTATCCTTTTTAAGGGGATGATGGCCATGGGTGATCTCGAATCACTTATAGGGGCATCATATTAATTTTGCAGCTTCAATTTAAAAGTCTTGATAAAAATTTACATGATCTTCGGGGTTCGAAACTTAGATGCATGATTATGTAGACAAGCACCTAGACCGTGCCGTCTGGTTTCCAATATATGGGGCTTTATGTCAGCATTATTATCTTAAGTTTCACTCGTTTCAGTTTAAGCAATCGTTACGTTTACGATAAGTAGCTGATAGGGTAAGAAGGGTTATAACGGTCATGGTTGGTCGCCAGGTCCTCGTATTAACAATATATTGACAAACATCACTTCAACCCCTAGAGCTATCAACCGGCGCTTAAATGGCCGCCTCAGAGATTCAAATTACTCAGCCGACGTCTGTTTGCTTTCACCTTGTACCTTGCAACAACAACGGATTAAAGACGTTCAATCTTTGCAGTATTACCACAACCAATGAGGGGTGGAAAAAGGACGTTGCAAACCGCATAAACAAAGCTAAGCATGTTTACGGACAACTTAATCATGCCTGAAAATTTCGTCATATCTCCAAGCGCATCAAAGATAACATCGTAACGTTAAATAAATTGCGTATTATGGGTGTGAGTCTTGGAATTCAGCATAGTGCTATACTAACACTGTAAAGTCTTCATCAAACGCTGTCTCAAAAGAGCTTTTGTGGTCAGAGTGTGAGCAAACCCTTACTGAATCTGAAATACAAAAGCGAAATTGCTGTTAGAATAGACATGCCTTTCGAAGACCTCAACCCGACATTACTAGAACTTAATAGAGTGGAACCCCTAAGGCATACGCAAGATAATAAGTCTTAGCGGCAAAGATCAACAAAACGTGGAATGAGCTAAAGTTCATTGCGGCAGATAAACAAGAGTGGAAAGCTACCGTTATGGCTTTATATTCCTTAAGGGAATAACAGGAATTTATATATATAATTTTGAATACCATTTGGTTTATTAGTCAAAACTGAGATCGTGACGTAAAATCAGAGAATACGATTAGAGTGTATCAATGCGCAAAATCGTTCAAGACTTCCTTGCCGTCTCAGACAACGGTTATACGAGTCCTGTATTCATATAAATTCATCATAAAACAAGCTATTTTAGAAGCACTCACAGATTTTTAACTGAGAGTCAATATGTTTATAAATTGGTGCCACATATTATATGTCACTCTGCAGACATTCTAAATTGATATTGAAAAAAGGTTGGTAGTTGTGCATTAAACTTTCATTAAACTGACGCTCCTTCTAAATAATTGATTTCCATAATGCGTGTGAATTTCACATTTCTTTAAACAGCAGCAACATACAAAGAAAATTCTTGCAACATAGATTGTTGCAAATGTAAATAATATTATTAAATAATATAGAATATATACAGCAAAAAAAGCAAATCATAAAAGTCGTCATTTGAGTAGAAAAACTTTGAAAAAAAATTGTATTCAACATGATGCAAGTTCATTGAAATGGCAACACAACAGCAGAGAAACAAAACATAAAGTCGTACTCTTTTTTTCACCATGTTGTTGTTGCTGTTGCAAATACTTGTTATTATAAAAACAATACTCTTAGTCGTTGTTTACAAAGTAATCGTCATTCATACTTGTCTGGTTTGTTGTTATTTTTGTTCAATTTTTTTTCTTTTTCGGTTATGGTTACTTGTTGTGTTCAGTTGCTTTTAATTTATGCAAATTACTGCACATGCGTGTGAACATATTCTCTCTGCTCTGTCACTACTTTTAATACTTCATCTTTACCGTCATCTCATCACTAGCATTTTATTTTATTTTTTCTTGTATTTTAATTCATTACATTGAAAAAAAAAATTATTGTATTTAATAATAATGTTGTTGCCAGTAGTGTTGTTTGTTTTCAGTTGTTTGTTGCAATTATTATGATTTAATAATACACCGGCTAAAATTATGTCAATTATCACTGTTTCAATTTCTAATTGTTTATTAGCTGACGAAAAATGATTGAGTAAATGTTTTTTTTTTTTTTTTTTTTTTTTTTTTTTTTTTTTTTTTTTTTGTTACTTGTCTTCCACAAAGCATCTCCGTCTTACACGGTTTGCTGCCGTTGTCTTTGACTCTTCCTATGTAAGATAGTTTTGCCTTAGTTCTTGGATAATTGTGCTTTGTCAGATGTTCCCTGGTCGAACGCAGTTCCATTAAAGTGCCAGCCTTGTAATTTTTTTTCGTTACTCTTCTTGGGTGGGTAGGACTTCCACAAAGCTTCTTCATCTTACACGGTTTGCTACCGTTGTCTTTGCCTCGTCCCATGTCAGATTGTTGTGCCTCAGTTCTTGGATAATTGTGCGTCGCCAGATGTTTCCTGATCGACTGCGGTTTCTTGATCGTTGGGGATTCCACTGAAGTGCCAAAATTACAATTTTTGGGATCATATGGCTACTACAAAACAGCTCCATTTTACGTAGTTTTCTGCCGTTGGCTTTGCTTCTTTCAATGTAATATTGTTTTGGTTATCTGTGTTTCGCCAAGTGTTTCTTGGTTGACAGCGGTTCTTTGGTCCTTGTAGATTCCACTTAAGTGCCCTCCTTGTAATACTATGAGGATGTTTCCTTAATGGTTGGCCGATCCATCTCCACTTCCTTTGCTTTATCTGCTTCAGTGTAGGCTCTTCATTTGTCAAATTCTATAGTTCAATGTTGCTTGTGGTGTTAGGCTAGAATATATTGCATATAATTTTAAGGCTTTTGCTGGTGAATACTTGTAGCTTTTTCGTAATAATGTTATACACCAGCCAGGTTTCACTGCCGTACAACAGAATTGACTTTACTTCTGAGCTTGGTTTGCCTGGCGTTGTATGCGCTTCTCTATACTAACTGCAGTTGCCCGAGTGCCGCTTTGCTTTGTTCAGCATGTTGTTTACGTCTGTTTATGCGCCATTATTCGTTGCCATTGTACTGCCTAGGTGGCAGAATCTATTTACATTCTCAAATGATTGGCCCTGCAGCATGATATTTTTTGTGCTATTGTTGTTAATTTTAACCCTCTAACGGTCAAAAGCTAAATTTTTATCCAAACAACTTTGGAATTTTTTTCGAGTAATAATCTGTGGGATTAATTTATTTAATGATTTTTTGTCTAGAATTGTGATATTTGATAAAATAGATAAGTAAAACAAAATGCGGCCTGAGGGCATCCTTGACCGTTTACGGTAACAAAACCAATCGATATGTTTTATTTTATAGATGATAACACCATCATGTGCTAAAATAAAGAGGTTTTTGGCAAATGAGAATCGTTAGATAAAGAAAGAATAGACGATGACGTCCATAGGTGAAATTCTACAACTTTAATTTTTCGTAGCATTATTATTAAAAACCATTGCTGTATTTTCAGCACGAATGTCATCAACAACGAATTCACTATCGCTTCATTAATCAGACATTTCTTTATTAGAACTCATCGCATTCAAGAAGTCAGTTATTGATCCAGTTGAAAAGAAGCGGCTTATTTTTTCCTTTTCTTTTTACTGCTTTCTATATGGTAGTCAATTTAATGAAGTCAAAGGCTGTTGTGAGGCCAACGAATATCAGGTATGCGGCTAAGCAATTCAAGATATTGTACTATTATGATGCATAGAGTGTTGGCCTGGTATATGTTGCTTCTGTTTGGCCGGAAGCCTGCAAGTTTCGCAACATATTCTCTATTTTTTTTTTTAATCCTGTACTGTATTGTGACTGTTAGTTTCTTGTATATGGTGTTAAGCAGAGTAATTGCTTTCTAGATGCTACCATTTTTTTCACAAGGCAGCTTCTCATCGTCAGATGCTGATGTGTATGAGGCCGTACTAGTTCAGCTGAGTTTGGGGTGCCAGTCCGTAAGGTTTCCGCCGGTAAACCATCTTCGCCTGCTGGTCTATTGTTCTTCGATTTTTCTATTGCCGCATTTATTTAATTAAAACTGGAATTGCTACATGCTATGGTATATGTCGATGTCCTCAGTGGTGTCTGTGATTCACTTTCCGTTATTAACGTGCCACTATGATTAGTAACTGCTTGGTCCTGCTATACTTTCGATTTGTGAGTTTCCTTATGTTATTCTCCAGCTGTTTTTGATAGCCCTTGAAGGAACTTCCTTTTGTCTCTTATCGCAGTTTCACCAACCCCTGGTATTGCTGTCTCGTAACATTCTTATTGTTTAGTTGCAGTTAATCGTCTGATATCCATATTTTCCTATGTGTTTGCACTACACCCAGTGTTTTTCCTGCGACTTAATAATATATATTGTTGGACTATCTTCCCATATGTGGTGTTAGTTTGTTGGTAACTGTTCGCGTATTGCCATGGCTAATGCGTTCTTGGTTGTGTTGTTCAGAAGTTGCGGAGAAGTTTTCGTCTTGTTTGCCTGATGATTCTTCTTCGACATTTCAGCTTGGAATTCAATTAATTATTAAATCTGATTTTTTTAGTTTTTCAGCCTTGAGTTTAGAACTCCGGGCAATACACCTCAAAAACCATTAATTTATTGAAATGGTACTAATGTTTTTTTTTATAAAATAGACTTGTTTTTTGACCTCTAAGATCAACTTCCATGGATTTTTATCTTTCGGGTTACGTTAAGTCCATGCATGTATTATACTAACATCCTAACTTCTCTTGTGCTTATGCCAATAATAAAATAAAACCAGAAGTTTTTGAGAAGTAGTGAAAAAACTTTTCGTAATAGTTATGTAAATGCTATATGAGGTTGGTGATCGTTACTTTTTACATGATGGGCCTTGTCAGAAAGTGTCTTATAACCATATATGTTCAATGAATTGACATAAAACTCAATTTACTTTTTATTTCGGCTCATTTCCTACATGGATCAGCAGTTAATATGCAACAATTTTTCTTCACAATATTAATATGATCACTGGCTGTGATTCAATATCTTATGATTTACAGCCTCAGAACGATATCAAGTTTATTTGTTTTTTCTTCAACCGACTAGTTGGGATATTAAATGAAAAATGTTCACACCTTTTTTTTGTTCTTTTCGATTTTTTGTTGCTGATCCTTTGAAAGATCTGCAAGGATCATTTAAAACCTGAATGAATAATTTCAACTGCTTTGTAAAACCATTTAAGGCACAGCGGTAGGTTTTGATTCAATAATACGAATACGACGACGAGTATCGAAATAAAATTTATGTTTGTAAAATATTTTGTCGCATTTTGAACAACAAACAACGGCCAGCAATAACAGTAACATGCACCGAAATTGTTATAATGCTGCTGCTGCATGTACAAGTATGTACGTAAATAATATATAAATACACACTTGCAACATACTCGTAAGGTTGGCACAGAAAAAAAGACAAAAATAAAAGCTTAAGTCAATGTTTTTGTTCAATTTTATGAAATAAAAAAAATCATTTCTTTTTTTATTGTTATTGTTGTTGTTTATTGTAAATGTTGTTGACTTTCTTGTTGTGCTTTAAATTTATAATTGAGTCTCCATAAACAAATGTTGGGCATTGATCATTTGTGTACATCCTGTCGTCAGATTCATTTAAACTGGAAGACCTAAAAACTGCACCGACACACACTCACTATCTTATTCGCATATAAAAGGTTTTAATTTTTAAAAATTCGGTAAAAAAGGAAACAAAACAATAAATGATTACATTTCACGCAGGGCCACTAAAAATAACCACCACCACCTCCCTACCACCACCACCACCACCACATCAATTGCTGCTGTTCATCCTTAACTAATGTGTCCACAAAACTACAACATTTGGCTGTTAATGCTCACACAGCCTGGTCCAGTTGTCCATATCCACGGTGTACTTGTGCACTCGTATGTGTTAAGTTTTGGTTGGAGACCATGAACCGTTGCCAATGGCCTGAGGCGCCAATGTCTTAAGCACCGCAGGGGTCTCTCAGTTTTTTCTTTTTGTTTTATTCACTTTTTTCATTTTTGTTTGTTATTCCCTATCTTTTTTGCAGGGCCCAGAGATAATCTTAAACTGTTGAGTGCATATTATTGTCCATGTGTTAAAGACTAAAAAAAATACATGAAAATTGCATCTGCATTTCGTTCATTTAAATGGTCAAAAGATATGAAGAAAAAAAACTCATGTATTTGATCCTTGTCGTTTAAGGGATTTTGGTCAACCAAACTAAATTATGAATGTTAATAAGCCGTCGTCTTTTCAAGAACTATTTGTTTTTTTTGTAAATTTGAGGAAAACATGATACTTGTAATTATAATGTTAAAATTTCTGTTTTGTTTTAATTTTTATGTCTGTTACACTAACAAAACATTTGGTCAGCTGAGTTAGCAAAATAAACTATTATTAAAACAAAAATATCCATTAAAAAACTCATATTTGGAAACTTAAATTTGAAATAAAAACCAATTTGAAAAATGCTTATTCCATTTCAAGAGAATTGCCATAGCGTTTGCTTTTAAAAAATTCTAATGATTAGCTGCTACAAAGGGCATTCTATCAGTCCAATTTTGATTATTTCTGTTAGAACTATGTACGAGTACATCCACATTAAATAATCCAGAGACGTCAAATTCCACGATTTTGACGGCCATGACTCCATTTATTAAAATACAATTTTCACCAGAAATGATGCTTAATTAATATTATGGAGATCAGACGGTTATTATTCGACCGGTTTTAACCAGTTTTTTTTTTGGTTTTGTCAAATACGGTTTTTTCAAAATCTTAATTTTTCGAATACCGAATAAACCGGTTAATTTAACACGAATAACCGGTTAATTTAAATAAGTATAATTTGTATACGTTTGTATTTTTTTTTTGGAAAATATGCTCATCGTTTAACTATTTGTATAAATTTAATTATTTTTGTATACATGACAACCTTAAACGTCTCACAAAGAACGTGAAAACCAAGGTAGATCGAAAAAGATATGCACTCTTGAGCAAAAATAACCTTTTCTCATCTTCTGTAAATAAATATTGATTTTTATATATGGAGAATGATCAACTAGACTCATTGAAAGTCAACAAGCCCACAAACGCTGGTTCCAAACTGGGCGAATATACTAGTTAGTGAAGTTTTTCGCAGCTTAAATGCACATTGTCAGACGGTGTAGCCTGGGATTGAACCGACGACTTCTTGGTTGGAAGGTGAGTTCGTAACCCAACATACCACAGTGACACACACACTATTAAATATGTGGTGCTGTTCGTAATCTAAGCAAATTTTCTTGTCGATGCCATTAAGGACCCGTATATTATATAAATATTTAATTTTTGTTTTCTCAGGCACCTAAATTATAACCATAATAACAAACCTTTAATTGCATTCTCTAGCAAGTAATACAACAACAACGAAATTAGCTCCTTGAATAGCTGTTCGAAACTTAAGCATTTTTTCAGAACATTGTGTAATAAATTTTGTTTTGTATGGCCTCCGCACACCGTTTTGGCATAGTTTTTATGCAATTTGCTAGAATTAGTCTTACTATTGATTGCCAATCAATTTTAAGCTCTTCATCAGCTTCTGATTATTTTTAAAACAACGTGGTCAAGCTCTGCGCTTCAAGAATTAGGAACAACCTTATTTAAATAAATTTGAATTATTATTAACCGAAAATCGGTTTTTCGAAAAGTGCTACTTTTCGAATTATTCGAAAACCGGGTTTTAAAAAAAGTCGAATAATCGATCTCCGTAATTAATATGATTGTTTCTTGAGATGTTAAAGTTTATCTTATTGATTTTTGAAAATAAAAAAACTCGATAAAAAAAGAGTATGGACCTATGATTCTGTTGACTGCCAATTTACATCAAATGCTAACTTTTTATGTTTATTAAATGCTAACCAATATTGTAAAAGTTTATTAATGATTACATTTACCATAAAATCAGCCCAACGAAGTGCTATAATAAGTGCGTCGAACATGGCACCGACTTATAAAAAACCTCGGTTTGATATGCAAAATCTTACTAAGCAGAATTCAGATCAGGTGCTTTCTTAGCAACTTTCTTTTTGGCAGCTCAGCTGTTTACTTCTAACATGTTACTGTTTGGTCTATAATTAAACCATGAGTCGACTTACAAACGAATAACGCCTGCAGATTGTTGAATTTAATTATCAAAATTCATGCTCGATTAAAAAGTTTTTCATCGGAAAATTGCGATCAGCGGCGAAGTTCATTTCTGGTTGAAGGGATACGCGAACAAGCAAAATTGCCATATTTGGTGTGATGAGCAGCCAGAAGCATTGCAAGAACTGTCAATACATCCCGAAAAGTGCATTGTTTGGTGTGTATTATGGACCGGTGGCATCATTGGAGTGTACTTTTTCAAAGACGACGAAGGCAGGAACTTTACTGTTAATGGCGGGCGCTACCGTGCGATTATTACAAATGTTTTTTTTTTTTGCCAAAATAAAGAGCTAGATTTGGCTGACATGTGATTTCAACAAGACGGTGCCACATGCCACACAGCACGCGAGGCGAGTTCGGTGAACAGTTTATTTCATATTTGGGGCCGGTTAAGTGGCCGCGTAGGTAGTGCGACTTAACGCCTTTAGACTATTTCTATGTCTGTAGGGACAAGCCCGCAATGGTTGACGCACTCAAAGCCGATATTAAAGAATTTATTCGTGAGATATCGGCCGAAAATGTTGGAGAAGGTATGCCAAAATTGGACCAAGTGTATGAACCATTTGAGGCTTAGCCATCCATCTTAGGCTTACATGAAGTCATCTTCAAACATTGAATTAAATAGATCGTTCTATCGACTTAAATAAATACTTCATACATTTCTCTAAATTTTATGTGTTTTTTTAAATCAAATCCGCAAAATCTTAAAAAATCACCCGATATATGTAAGTGCGTCGAACAGGGCACTTACTTATTAATTGTGATATGCCAAATCATATTAAATAGAATTTGGTTACTTCTTGCTCATAATTTTTATTAATTATGTAGCATTTATAGTTCAAAACAAAAGAATTAAAATGACAAAATATTGAGTTCACATTTTAGAAAGTTTACCAGAAATGAAACAACTTTTTTAATATTTGAAACGAACTTCCTTAAATCAAATATGTACTGTTTTGTTTGATAACCTTTCGCCATTTTTGGGTTTAAGCCATTATTCTATCTATTTTCTGAGCAAAAAACCGATCTAATTGCGCCTCTACGGAGTTTAAATTTTTACTTCTGCTTAGATCAAAACAAATGATAATCTGTAGGTGCAAGGTACGGGCTATATAGTGGTTGCATCAAAACTTTCCAGCTAAGCTCCCTCACACATATCAAACATCTCATTAGAGATGTGTGTGGTCTGTCGCTGTCATAATGGAACACAACATCTTATCTGTTGATC
The DNA here is from genome assembly GCA_023159175.1 of Wohlfahrtia magnifica. NCBI lineage: Eukaryota > Metazoa > Arthropoda > Insecta > Diptera > Sarcophagidae > Wohlfahrtia > Wohlfahrtia magnifica. Next base: position 852,870 of record JAKWBJ010000528.1, read on the forward strand.
AATTTTGGCCGTTTTAGTTGACTTGCTTGCTCATTAATTGTTGACGGTAGAAATCAGAATCAATCATTTGACCAGGTTGCAGGTTGTAGAAGCTCATAATGAAAAATTCCCTTTGAATCCCATCAGGCACATAGCATTAGCTTTTTTGATGTCAATTCCTTCTTTGACAGCGTCTGCCAAGATTACCTTTTTCTTTCCATGATCTTTTCCATTATCACACGTACTTTACGTCGTTCGTAATCTTTCGCTTTTAGCAGTGAAACGCAAATGGACATTTGGTCCACTAAATTTACTACCGTTAATTAATGTCGTACATACTTTAGCATCAAGCTTCTTTGTGTATCACGATTTCTTTAAATGGTTGGTTTCCTAGCAACGTCCACAATGATTATGTGATGCTCTTTCTCAATTTTTTCATAACTTCATCGACCTTTTTTCAGCAGCCTGCGTTGCAGTCTCATAATGGAAAAGCAAAATATGACGTAATGCTTTGAATTTTCACTAATTTTTAAGCATACATAACTTTTTACAGAATAGTGCGATTTTAATACTGTTTTATAACAAAGTGTAACTTAAAATGTAACCTTTCAGCCAAGCTATAATGTTGCCTGATGAAATTAGAGTTACCAGAGAGATTACATTTTAAAGCCATCTACTGACAATTTGTAACCGAGCGCTGAATATTATGATTTCTTGTACCAATTTTTACGTTCTTTGCTGGTTTTCACAGAAGGTTGTCCACTTGATTCTGCAAAAATATTTAAATCAGTTATTATTTATTATTTAAATATTTAAATCAAATTAAATTGATGAAAATATTCAAATTAAATTAAATCAAATTAAATTTATTTAAATATTTAAATCAGTATTTATTTAAACCTATGCACTTTCTACTTCAAACAATATTTTCTCTTTAAAATTTAAATTTAAAGAATTTGGGAGAAAATATATATCACAAGTGTTATGAAACTAAAAAGTCATAGCAAACAAATAATAGATGAGAACTATTCTAAACCCAATGCTGTCCGGTGATGTATAGTAAGGCATTAAAACATTTATTAAAAAGTAATTTATCAAATAAGGGATTACAACCCAGTGCCTCACTTGCAAATGGCAATCATCTTTAAAAAAGAAAGTTTTCTTCTACCAAGCACTGATAAAAGATAAACATGAATAGAAAATACCCTTTACAGGTTGTCTTCTTTACCAATAATAAATGGTTTTGCACCTTTTGACAAAAGAAAACCATTCGTTTGGTAATCCATCTCAAATGTCCATTTCCAATAAATATAAAATGAACCAGAAAAAAAAATATGGAAAAAAATCTATTTTGCATCACTAAAAACAGAGACAAATACCGGGTAATCCTTTACTTTCAACACAGAAAATACAATCTTTTAAAAACCCATAGCATACGGTAAAGAAAAACTTTTGAAGAAATTTGCTCAAGCGTTAAAACCATAATGTCAAAAGTTTGTATAAAAAAAAATCATACACATTAAGATCCTTTTATGGTCAAAGGATATTTAAATTGACAAGCGTAAAACAATGCAAAAGAAAACACAAAAACTTTACATTTTTTGCTGTAAAGACATGTAAAAAAATTTCCCACAAATCGAAATCTAATGGACCCTGCAAATGTCAAAACTATAAACCATAGATTGTATTTTGAGTGTAAATACACAAGTTACATAAGAATAGCTAAAAAAGGTTGTAGCCACTTGAGCCCACCTAGTACATTTACTTACAAAAGCATCTTCACTCAGCCGTAAAATAAGGTAAAGATTTTAGTTTTCAACCAAAAACTTTACCAAGAAAGTAGGCAGTAAAAGTTTATTACAAATTTTGTTTACCAGTTTTTGTTTTAAAAATGTTGAGCGCGACACAATTAATAGGAAAATCAAAGGCGTTGTGGTACATTACATACCATGCTCGTAGCTGACTAAGAGATATGTGACACATACTTGTTACATATTTATGAGTCACGTGTATTACGTTGTAACCTGACATATGGAGTTATAACACTAAGTCCTTGAAGTCGGCTATGAGCACAAAGTATCTGGTAATGCCACGAAGGCCTCTATTTAGAAAGACTTTCGAGTTTTTGAAGTTACGCTGTTAGGGTGTAAGACTCTACTGTACAACGAGGGCTCCTCTACAATCATCATGCAGGAAACTTAATTCCTGTGGTTATCGGAACCCGTGGACATACTAAAAATAGTTTTCTACTCCCTGAGGATTGATTTATACACTACCACATCGAACGTTGATCATGAAGGCGGGGTATCTAACAACAAATTTAGATATAAACATATTGTTACGTTTTTAACTTTTTAACACGTTTGAGTTCGTTTAAATTGCGTTAAAATAAAATTAACACCACTTTGTTTTATTTCCTTACTTATTTTTTATACAGTTTAACTTAATACAAAAATTTAATATTTGCTTATACAACACTTTTATTTACGCCTTAAAACGACTTTACTTTATGACAGCAAACGATAACTATTTGACTTAGGTAATGCTATGTTCGCACGAGACTTCGGATTACTTCGTTCTCTGTTTGTATTAGAGCTGCAAAACTATCGATAGTCGGCCCATTCGATAGTTTCGATAGTTTGCAAAAAGACTCAATACTATTGATACTATCGGATTCTGTTAAGTACCTCGTGTAGCAACAATATTAGAATTTTAGTGAAAGGGAAAGAATAATAATAAATATACAGTGTTGGAACCAATAATAGGAACAATATCTTTTTTTCCAATATGTCATAAAATTTTATGTATTAAAGTTTTTTTTTGATGGAATTCTTATATATAGCAAAAATGTTCAGACCATGAAGTGCTCCGAAACTAAACTAAAGAGTGCGATCCAATGAAAGAAAACTGAAGAGACTATGGGAAGAAAGCTTGGAACAACTGTCAGTTTTAATAAACTTTTAATTGGTACCTTAAAGATGAATCCCTTCAAGACATTAAAAAACCTTAAAAAAGAACTTATAGCTCCTGTGTCAATTCGCACAATAAGAAGAAAAAAAACTTACGGAAGTTAGATAAAGTAAAGTGAAAGCAGCTGTTTTAAAAGGTACCAACAGTATAACCGAAAAGATTTGTTTTTTCTTTGTTTATTTTATTTATATACAAAAAAATACACCCCTGATCTAATGGTTTTTAAAAAATTCCAAAGTAAAGACAGCCATACGACAGCCAAATTTTTAGTCAATGCCGTACACTCTCATTACCTGTTGAGTTTACACGGTCCTATCCGCCTTCTTTTACACAAAAACTTCACACGTCGTACGACTTGTATTATTGTGTAAACCCCACTTTAGAATTTGCGATAGTATCGATAGTGAAAAAAAACTATCGATGGTCAGCCAAAATCAAAACTATCGATACTATCGATAGTACTATCGATTGCTGTGGTTTGTATTACTTAACTACATTTTACCGTTCGAACGGCACCTTTTAACAGCTAGCATATGAAGTCAGTGCAGCAAGAGGCCATTGTTTTATTTGTTGTCCTTATTTCTTTTATTTTAATAAATTTGCAATGTTAAACCTATAATTAGAACATTTTGGTTAAGAGCTAATAAGTGTGCCAAACTCTTTTCATATAAGTTTTATAAAAATTAGAGATGACACTGATTTTGGAGTAATACACAGGGTAATAGAAATAGAATTATTTACAATTTGAGTGAGTCTCTCTCAAGATGACGAAATGATGATGAATGACGAAAAAACGGTGTCGTGCGAACATAGCATAAAGCAGCCTCCTTACATACCTAATTGCCTACGGAAAGTTCCGGAAATGTCTCAAACGCTCTCATATCCTCTATTTTATATTCGGTAATTCAAATGTAACTCACATATATGGTCGAATTGGCAGTGCTGCCAAATACGCAAATAAGTACGGGATTGACAGGGTCACACATAATTACTAAATATACCACAATTCCACAATATAGTTTTTAAGGTGCTAATCTGGTGTATTTTCTTTTTAGACATATTTATTTTCGTAACAATATTGTTACGTTTTTACCTTTTAAATACGTTTATTTATCAGTTCATAGATTTTTTGCTTAACACAGTTTTGTGTTCCACTGCTTGTAACCTTTTCACGAGAAATAACAATTTCTACTCGTAATTACTCTTTCTGTTTGTAATTTTGTAAGAAACAACAATTACTAGACAGATCTTTTGTCCTAAAGATCTTCCACCCCGATCGTTATTACACCTTTTGTTCTGTCACAACCTTTTCAACCTGAGGTTATCCACACTTAACTCTCTTTAATGAGTTAGCTTCAACTAAACTGGTTTTAACTTCACGGCTTAATTCACGAGTTTACTCCTTATAAAATATCTTCACGCTGAGTTTACACATAAACTGGCTTCTGTCCACATCGATGTGCTTTTTATATGACTAAGCAAATGACATCTTGAAAGCTCTTGACCTTATCGTTGTTTCGGGTATGATTTACATTACGTTCTATTCAGTTCTTATGCAGACGTCCGATGATGAACAACTTGTTTTTTTCATTCCGTGCTGCTTGTTTCGTTCTCTGTTTGCTTCATTGTTGTATGTTTTATTATTCGTTGTTTATTTTTAGCAGTGTAACAAAAGACAGTGGTTCTCAAACTTGATTTGCGGAACAGTGTTTCAGATCTCAAATTTTATACAATTCGAAAACCGATCTTTTATACATATCTATTTGTAATACTAAAGGTGTGTCTAAGGATAGGATGTCGCATGTTAAGCTCGGAGAACCCAGAAGTGATAGTAGAAGGCCATTGCATCCAGCAAAAATTACTATATGGTGCTCATTATGGTATGGGGGTGTCATTCGGCCGTATTATATGATTTGACGCCATTGTACTTTTTTTGTTGGGCTACGCTAAATATCATTCTACGCTACAGCTTTTGAAAACTAACATTCGCCAAGTTTTCGCCGAGATACCGTCCCAAATGTGATAAAAAGTGATATAAAGCTGGTGCTATAAACCAAAAAAGTTTTCTTTGAAATCATAGCTTCTGTGTGTTGTATTTAACTTTACTTTTGAAATCGAAAATGGATAACCATTTACTATCCATCACCTATAGTGGTGCTTACGTTATACTTAATTTACTGATTTATTTAATTTCGAAATTATTATTTTCAAATAAATATTCAATTTGATTCGATTAAATTGTTAATATTCAATTGTAATCGATATCATCTGCAGTAAAAAACAATATTTTTTTCAAATCTGTTTTAACAATTTATGATTTATTTACGGATCAAATAACACAGCGTCAAAGTAATATTTTGTTCCTTTTGCAAAATAAAACAACACGTGAGCTTAGGCGATGGTGCGCATTAATGCGTTAGGGTGTCAGAAAGTTGTCGAAAAATTTTTCAACAGACATATTTTATGATCATGTTTCATAAATGTTTTGCTGGTATTTTTTCTTTCGTTACTTTTTTTTCTTTACAGGAAAACTATAAAAACTAAATGTAAGTTTGATGGTCTTAAAATGTACAACCCATCGTCTCTCTTAGTCAGCTTTTAGAGATTCTCCCTACTCACAAGTAGGCGGACATTTGAGGCAAATGAAAAGAGATCCTTACCTTTACTTTTCTTGTTTATTTTTCTTCCTTCTTTGAAGTTGTTTTCATGTTACAGGAAAAAGTGTGTTATTGATTCGTGAAACGACCTACCGCATGTTATGTGATGTGAACAGTTTTTTTTTTTTTAAATCTCAGACGAATACCACTACAAACTCAGTACGTAGGCATTTCACATTTCTGTTTTTAATATTTGTTATGGTGGGCATTACAGATCGGAAAATTGTACAAATCTTTTAATTGTTAACATTAATTGATTTAAAACTTTGAAAAGGATTTACATTCATTCATATGAGAATTTCATAGCTATGTTGGTATACCATACACTGTTGCAGTACACTTGACTGCTTGTCTAGGTCATCGTCTCGATAGCCAATTATGAGTAGGTAGTAGTAGGTAGTATGTGGAGTGCTGTGGTTGCCGTAGAACATGATTAGTTGTGTTAAGATAATAAATGTTTTACTTAATTGATTAGTGTTTAAGGCTGTTTGGTGGGTGAAATTTAATACCAACTAATATTGTAGAGAGTTGTTGTTATATTTTAGTTAAAAAAAATTTAAAAAAAATTTTAAAAATTAAGAAAATAATATTGAAGATTTTTATGAAGCTTTGTGAAAGTCAATAGGCCGCTCAAGCACTATTACATTTCATGTAATGATATTTGCGACTGAAGGTTACCTACAACCAGCCAACAAGCGATCTTCCACATTCCCTGCTAATGCGCGGCTCTAGTTATCAAGAGCAACATATTATTTAACAACACCATACTATCCAATCTTGGTGAGTTATCCAAGTCTTGACGTCTTTAATGTTGCACTTATCACTTCTGGAATGGCTGACAAAGTCACTTGTATGCATATGTATGTTTAGTATAAATTTTCTTGTTTGGTGCCGCATGTAGTACAACCCCGTCTTAAATGAATAACATTGAAAAGCTTAGAAAAGAATACTTTTTTGCAAGACAAAGTTTATTGCGCTAATGACAGGGTTTAAGAAAATGATTCACTTACAGCCAGTAAAGTAGTCTCTAATGCCAGTCTTTATATATATATATATTTTTCATTTTGTTTAATTCATTTTCTAATTATATAGTTTGCAAAAGGTTGTTAGAAATTTATGTGATCATGTCAAAAAAAAAAAAAAAAATAATAAAAAATAAAAAAAAAGCTGGCGTACAAACTCCCAGAGCGCTGGTAACTGCATATGTTATGAGTTTTAAATAAAATATTTTGCTTGTTCTACGCTACTTTTTTAAATTTTACAAAACTCTGTGATAATAACATGAGACAAGGCGATTAATAATAAAATAAAATGGAAATTAAACCATGCGATTAACAGGCAATAATTTCTATACCCTACACCTCCTCAAGTGTTTAGGAACACTTATAATGAATTTGGTATATTCTTTTATGGACACTAATAGCAACGTCCGAATTTGGACAGCTAATGCTACATCTGTCGTATTTCCTGTGAGTTATCTTGTGTGTTTTGCTAAATCACCATGGACGGATATAGCGTTCAACAAACACAGGTACAAATTATAAAATTGTTTTATCAAAATCAACAATATTCCGAGCAATTCGCTCCTTTTATTGGAGTCGTCTTTTCTAGAAGACTATTCGCAGTTTGGTGGTTGGTTATATTAATTATGTCTCAACCTATACACCACGAAGAATCAGAATATCTGAGTGTGTGCAGGATAATCCGAGGCAGTTGATTCGCAAGTCACACCTTATTTAATTTTGAGTTCTGACCTATTCATGCACTTGTACGACATTCAACTGGTCCAAAACCTGAAAGTAAATGATCAAATACCACAACGTGTGTTAGCTGAATGTGCCCTGGAGTAGTTTCAAGCTGACCGTTGTTCTCATTTAAAAGTTATCTTTAACAATTAGACCCATTGCTGGATGAATGGCTAATACAACTACCAAAATTATTGAATTTGGAAAGATACCAACCCACGTGAGATTCAAGAACATCCCATGCAATGCATAAGTGGGCTGCGTTATCGCTCAATATTTCTTTAAGAACGACGTTGGCCAGGCTATCACCATTAACGCCGAGCTCTTTATGTATATCACTATCAACTTCTTTTGGTCTGAATTGAATCATATGAATATCACCGACCTGTGGTTTCAACAAGATGGCGCCACACAACGCATGACACGTTAGACATTCTGTACTAGAGTTTTGAGGACATGGTAATCTTACATGGAAGAGATGTGAACTGGCCATCGAGATAGTGCTCTATGACCTTGTTAGACTGTTTATTTGGGTTTTTTCTTAAATGAAACTTCTATGTGAATACGTCACAAACCATGTTGGCCCTCAAAGCTAACATAACACATCCCATCCCATAAATTCAGCTTGATTTATGCCCCAGAGTCATGGAAAATTGAACATGTCGAATGAGCATTACCCAGCGAAACCAAAGTGGCTATTCGCACATTGTTGTATTACATTCATAATGGCATTGATGAGTTTTTCAAACTAAAAACTTTAAAAATTTTCGATGATATCTCATACATAGAGCCTTTATTTTAATAATTGAATTAAATTTCTACCTTTCCACTAGCATCAGGTATACTTAAATGTTCCTTACTCATGTAATTTATCCTTAAGTTGGATTTAGTTAATCACATTAGCTTTTGGTAAAAAATCATTTTGATCTTGCTTGCGCATAAGACCCTTAATAATTTATGCCTAAGCTAGCCTACTCACTTTCAATTTAACATCGTTTCACATACAGACTTAACGTCTTTATTACTTACATAACATTTTTATACGTTTGTATATTTTTTTACAGAAAATATGCTCATCGTTTAAGTATTTGTATAAATTTAATTATTTTTGAATATATGATAACCTTAAACATCTCGCGAAGAACGTGAAAATCAAAAAATATATGCAATCTTGCGCAAAAATAACTTTTCTTCATCTTCTGTAAAGAAATATTGATTTTTATATATAGATCATGATCAACTCGACTCATTGAAAGCCCACAAACGCCGGTTTCGAACGGCAGATATATTAGTTAGTGAAATTTTTCACAGCGTAAATATACATAACCACGCTCTAGTTATGTTGTGAAGTGATATCGCTATTGCAAATTGTCAGATGGTGTGGCATGGGATTGATCCGACGACTTCTTGATTGGAAGGTGGGTTCTTACCTACACATACACTATTAAATATGCATTTATATTCAGTGCTGTTCGAAACCTTAGCAACTCCTCTTGTCGAGGCAATTAAGGACTTGTACATTACAAATAGATTTATTCATAGTATTTAATTCTTGTTATCTTAGACACCTAAATCATAACAATAATAACAAACCTTTAATTCCATTCTCTACCAGTAATACAACAAAAACGAAATTAGCTTCTTGAGTAGCTGTTCGAAACTTAAGCAACTTTCAGTAATAAACTTTGTTTTTTATTGTTAGTATTGTTTGCCACTATAATTTTAAGCTCGTCTGCTTATTTTTTAAATGACGTGGTCCAGCTCTGCGCTTCGAGAACTAGAAACAATTTGATTTAAATAAAATAACCGGTTAACCGGTTATTTGAATTATTATTAACCGAAAGCCGGTTTTTTAAAAAGTGCTACTTTTCGAATTATTCGAAAACCAGTTTTTGAGAAAAGTCGAATAATCGATCTCCCTACTTCGTACTCAATAAAAACCATCACCGCCCATACACAATATAAATTAATTTTTGTACGTTTAGAGTACGGTAATTACAGAAGTTTCTAAGATTGGTACAAGCAACTTTGTACACATCACACATTATTAGTCAATATCTGGGCAAGATTAGTTAAGCCGAAATGGAATTTTGTTTGTGTAGAAAACTGTAACGATTAAAGTTTTGTTGTATATCTACATCAGCCAAAAAGCGTGAGAGATTGGATAAGCGGGTATTGCACAAAGCACCGGGCAAAAGCTAATTATATATGCATTTTTATCTGTGTATACAAAAATAAGTTGTCCTCTTTTGATGTTTGGTTTTTCCTAAACAAAATGTTTGCATTCCTTTTAAATTTTCCTTATGAGAAATACATTTTATAGGTTTACAATACAAAGGCTCCCAGCAACGCGGGAAGGTTACTCTAGTCATTAATAAAAAATAAGAAGTAATTCAAGCGTTCATGTTTAGGGTGATTTTGCTGATATGCATGGGCTTGTGTAATTTAAGATCAATATATTATTGGATCTTTTGGCACAATGATAAAATCTTGTACAAATTTTAGTTTATCGCGCACTGGCAAATATGTTACAATTTGATTCAAATGTACAGGGTTTATAATTTTTCGATTTCAAAAGTAAAGTTAAATAAAACACATTTAAAACTACGATTTCGATAAAACTTTCATTTCATTATAATGCTTGGACCTTGCAATTATATACGAAATACAATACCATTTTAGGTGGCACGATGGAGTGGTTAAAGCGTACTCATACAACACGAGCATGCAAGATGACGATAAATTTAATTATTATATCTCGAGTGTTTAATGAAGAGATTTCAGCCTCCCTCTAGACGAATCTATCTAGGGAAGCCATCCTGACCATCCAGATTACCTCTGGTAATAATAACAAATATCAGACGAATGATCAATATAAAAATGCAGCCTACTGGATCACCACAACCACTACACAATCAGATGGAGCAGAGCTACAGTGGATTAATCATCCAATTAGCTTGAAAAGAATCAATTTAATTAATGAAACTAAAACAAAGCAATGAATACTTTGTGGAAAGCTAATATGTTCCCTAGAGGAGTGACGGAGAAAAAAAGAAAAAAAACATGCCTTTTAAATGACCACCCCTGCGGTTCTTGCAGCGTCATTCTTGTAAAAATACGGCTCCATGACAGAACATAATGCACGCCAAATCAATGACTTTTCCACATTCACTTCTGGGTTCTCCGACCCCTATATGCGAAAATTTTACTTGTTGAAGTGACCACTGAGTGAGAAATTAGCTTCATTGCCGAAGAAAATTTTTTCAAATGTTCGGCCACGTTTGAACCATTACTTTTGCTGTAAGTTTCAACTATTTTTACGCGTTGTTCGGTTATTGAGCGATTCATATTCGTAAATGGCAGACGTTTCGCTAAATAAATGACACTTCGGATGAAATATTTAGATAAAACCACTAAAAGGATAACCTGATATTATATCTTATATCATGTCGTATCACATATTATAAAACTAATTTGGTTTAGATTGGTTAATAAAAATTACACTTTATCTCTATTGATGAGGTAGATCTGTATTACCATGCCCGTTTTTTAACCCTCTGATTAACAAATTTGGCCAGCCTATCATTGTTCTCATTTTTTATCGCAACACCCATCCAAAAGATTGCAATTAGCTTGTGGTGTAGCATGCCGAATGGTCAAACTTTACTGTCTACAATTTTATTTTTCTTGGTTAATAAATAAATTATAAAAATGCATTTAAAAGTATGCTTAATGATAATTACAGCACATCGTGTCAAATCTCACCTGTTTCGTATAAAAATAAAATTCTCAACAAAAGTTCTTACCTTTTTATCAATGATCTTATCGAAAACGAGGTCTTTAAAACAAGATTTTTTGTTAACAAAATGAAAGAATAAACGATTATACAATAATTATTTGAAACTATAAACACCTTATCATCATTATTAATATTCTGTCACTCTGCATGTGACCATAAAAATTATTTTTTCCTTTTTATTTGAATGTGAAATGTCAGAAAAAATCGTTAGTTTCCTAAGGATTGATTTTGTAACATTTTGTTCATTTTATTATTATTTTGCTTTTTGTAATCGATGAGCTGTGCCAAAAGTGATGTCCTGTTGTTGGGATAATGATTTTATTTTATTATTCGTATGTCCATAGCATTTTGTCAATAAATGATTTGTTATTTGCGTGTCATTGTTTTCATATAAGTTTTTGATCTCCAACATAGGTATGTAGTTTGGTTTAAAACATTGTATGTGACTTGATGATTTTTTATTTACAAAATGATTTTAATTAAAAATCATTAATTTTATTTAATATTTTCTACTTTTCTGTAAAATTATTCAATAAGATTGTCATAAGGAGATGTAGTTTTTAAATGATAGGTTGTCAAAGAGTAATTAATGGTTTTTGGAGGAGTTAAGAAAAATACTAAAATGGCTAAAAATATTTTTCAAGAAGATCAACTTTTATTTTTAAATTCTTATATGACAGATTAAGCCGGGCTAAACTCTCAGTTTCTTTACTTGTATATATTAAAATTGTCCTTTAATTATGTCATTTGTTATTTAAACTGATGTGTTTTATGTGTGTGAAGATAAATTTAAATTTAACTAGCAAAGACGCAAACCAGGTTTTTTAGCTCAGCCATTTTTTACGTTAACAGAGCACTGTTAACACTTTAACAGTAACTATAAATTAAAGTAAAAGAATTTATTGCCAAAATATATATGCCTGGAATATGGAGGAATAGCACATCCTTGTTCAAATTTAAATTTCTCCAGTTCCAAAATCATTTCAGGAATACCACTAGCACAGTTTCATTAGGGACTCCTTGGGTCACTCTCCCCATACAGTGTGGTATTCCGTCCGTCTCTGAGCTTCCCATGGAATGGAGATAACCAATGAACCGCAGAGAAGAATAATTTAAAAAAAATTAATTTTCCTAAATACATTTTCTGCTATTCCACAATTTTTAAAGTTTTGGCTCCAAAGCAGATCTACGAAAGAAGGTCTGGAGCACCACTCCAACAGCAAAATTGTCGCATTTGGGGCACAGAAAACCCGCACGCATACATTGAAAAGCCGATACACCCAAGACGAGTCACTGTTTGGTGCGGATCTTGGCCCAGAAGTACAATTGGGCCATGTTTCTTCGAAAATGAGCAAGTAGTGACCGTTACAGTCAATGGCGATCGTTATTGAGCCATGTTGAACGAATTTTTGTTCACAAAAATTGAAGAGGAGGATAGTAGCAACATTTGGTTTCAATAGGACGGCGCTACGTGCCACACTGCCGAAGCTACACTCGATGTGTTGCGCCCTGTTTTTGAAGATCGCATTATCAGCCGCAGTGCTGTTGTCGTTTGGCCACCTCGGACTGCGATTTGACGCCGTTGGACTATTATTTGTGGGGTGCCGTCAAAGATAAGTGTTACGCCAACAAGCCAGAGACAATTGATGCTTTAAAGGACAATATTCGTGAAACCATTGGTGCAATACAGCTGCACACAATCCATAATGTGCTTAAAAATTGGACTGATCGTGTAGGCTACTGCATGGCCAGCCGAGGCCATTTGAATGAAATTATTTTCCATTATTAACCGGAAGGATTGTACTTTCAAATAAAAAAAGAAATTTGAGAAAATAGGCAGTTGTTTTTTTATACCATTTTCAAAAAAAATATATTTGGCGGACCCTTTATATTTCATGTTAAGAATTGATCATATCGACAAAAAATGGACCATAAATTTTGTCTGCAATAATGCCACACCAAACAGTAACACGTATTGTGTGTAAAGATTTTTGCGGTTTTGTGATCCACAAAATCTGTTGTTTTGTTTATTTAAGAAACCGTTCAAGTGAAAAAGCCCTTCGCCGATCATTATTATATTTGACAAAAAGTTTTCATTTTGATTAAAGATATTTAAAACTGCTCTAGCATATTCCACTCACAATGCGAATTCCTAAGGATTTAGTCTTTGGACTAGTTGGATTTTATAAGGGAAGAGATGCAAATAGTGTTTAAAAATTGCCGGGAAGTGCTGTCAGAAAGCTACAACTGAGCAGATCGTGCTCTCGTTGATGTCTCCGGATATTCTGCGACACTCTGTCTCACAGCATCAATATATTCGGTCGATCCACCAGTTCGAGTCCTGCCAGTACGTCTTAAATCTCAAACAATATCAAATTCAGCAAAATTATCCACCAACAAACGAATTCTTAGACCCGTTGGAGCAGTTCTTTCTTACACCATAAAATAATCTGTATGTACGTTGAGTATTAATTATCGAACGGTTATTTTCAAGGAATAGAAAAACTATCTTAGTTCTCTGCGCAATGGTATATTGTTCCATTTTTACATATTCTCTCTGAAATATAAAAAAATTAAATATTTACAAGCAAAGAAACTTTTTTACGTCATATATGTAGTTACTTTAGCCGCACCCGGAACACAAATTCTCACAAACTGTTTGCAGAATATGCGGCCGTATTTCTACAATAACTCTTCGAGTGTTGATTTCCAGGTGTTCAATTGTCTCTGGTTTATCGACGTAGACAAGTGACTTTACATAACGCCATAGAAAATCTAATGGGATTAAGTCACCTGATATTTGTGGCCAATTAATTTGATCATTAAGTGAAATCACTTTTTCATCAACAATTTATTTGAATCAATTGTAGCGCATACTATGTGGTAATATGGCTCAGTTCTGTTGGAACCACATGTCAGCGAGATTAATTCCAACTTACTGAGATACGATTAAATTTTTAACATGTCCCTAAGCCGTTCACTATCGACAGTAACAGTAAGACGGACTATATGGACCGATAACTCCGCCAGTCAATAAAGCGTACAAAACATTAATTTACTAGGGATGTAATAGATTTTCAACAAAATCCTATGGCCTATCCTCACTTCAAATGCAACAATTTTGCTTATTTACTTATCCATTCTTCCAAAAATGGGCTTCATTGGAGAACAAAATTTTTTTTAAGTTTGACCATTATTTTGATTAAAAAAAATTTTAACAATTTGCAAGCGTTGCTCTGGTGTAAGTCCATCCATATTGAAATGTCAAACCTAACTAAACAAAAAGCAGCTATCAGCTGTTAAATCGGTTGTCAAATAAAGCAGTCTTGCCAACTCAAATTTATAAACCTTTGAAAAAAACACTCGATACATTAGAATTTTTAAGCTTTTTGTTTCATTTAAAATCTGACATCGTTCGTTTAATATACAAAATTTGATTTATGATTGTTTAACTTACAAATCTGATTAAATATATGACAAACTCTTTTTAATAAAAATAAGAAGAAGAAAATAAAACGAAGAATTTTTTTTTTTTTTTTAACAAAATGTAAAATAATAATGAAGAAGAGACAAACAATGTCATCTAAAAGACAAACCCATATAATAATCGGCTTAAGTAGCTTCTGAATAACCAAAACATCTCATAAATGAATCTTTTTTGGGTTATTGTGTTCAGCTTCAAAAAATTCTTCCTATGCCAGATAAAGTCAACACAGAAAAAGAAATGATCATTAATATCAAATTGAATTTAAAATATAATCAATCAAAATTATTTGTCACTTTAGCTCATTAACATTACACTTTTTCATATGTCATTTATTAAACTTTATACGATTTGATATGAACATTTTTTTTCGAAAAGTGTTTTGACAAAACGTTGGACAGTCCACGAATAGAGCACATGTGAAATAAAAATACAACAGCGGACAGTATCAAGAAACTAATGTCATTGGAAAGAGAAATAATGGCTATTTGATTAAATTACAATTCAGTGTAATTGCCCAATCGGCAAGTTTAAATTTTAGCCTATTAGCTATAAATTCTAGTTTCATTTAGCCATCCTCCTTTCCACATATAGTGTGGTGGCAGTTAAAATTGGATCGCGACAAAGCTCCTAAACCTTGTATACCAAACTATGAACTTAATTATTGTCGGTCTTACTCAGAATTTATTGGATGGCATACCATTTTAAACCCCCTTTTCACTAGGAGTGTAAAAATAATTTTTTTTCCAAATTTTACAAATCAGTCCTATTGAAATTTTTGTAATAAACGATTGGTCAGAAAAGATTAGTTTGCTTTCTAAATTTGAAAAGATTAGTTTGCTTTCTATATTTGAATCGATTTGAAGATTTTTTCCTTTTATCTGCAGTGTATATCGAAACGTTATTTTATATGAATAGTGTGGGGACTCATCACTCGTTTGGGGGATCTGAAATATGCTCAAGGCATGGGCAGGATATGTAGATATGTAGATATTTAAAACAAACAGCGGTATATGTAGCTTTAGAATCTACCATAATAAAGAATGTTTTTTTAGCTGCATAAAAACTGTCGATAACTATGACTATAATAGCTGAGAATGTCAAACTGTGTTGACATTTCTGTTCAGTAATGTTTAGCTAATCATTATGAATCGTTTACCTCTAGAATAACGTTTACAAATTGTCGAAATTTGCTTTGAAAAAAATAAATCTGGTTAAATTGTTACGCCAATAAGCAAAATTGCAGTTTTTTGAGCGAAGACCATCCTCAACCTTTTAAAAAATCACCATAATATCCATTAAAACCGACTTTTAGGAGCATTTTACACGTTAACATTATCATTGGCCCTTATTTCTTTTGAAATAAGCAAAGAGCTGCCACCACGGTGGAAATTGGCGAGCGCTATCGGGTCAAAAATTTGTTTCCAAAAATTAACCATCTAAACATCAACGACATTTGGTTCGAAAAAGACGGCTCAGCTTGCAATATAGCGCGCTAAACAATCGATTTATTGCAAAACTAATTTGATGATAACTTTTTTTCCAGAAGTGGTCTTGTACAGTGGCCTTCTCGTTCGTGCGATTTAACGCCTCTGAATGTTAAGTCATTGGTTTATGCCGACAAACCAGCAACTTTTTAAGCATTTAAAGCCAATATTCAAGTCACCATTGACGCCATATGGCCAGATTAGACTTATCAAATGGACCATATGCCTCGTAGTAGCGGCGGTCATATATCTAAAAAAAAAAATGCCTGAAAATTATCTACCAGATTATAATAAAAAATTTTCATTCCAACAATATTTCTGTCTTGTATTACCATTTTTAGTTCCCAAGCTCTCAAAGCAACACCCTATCTCATAGAAGATATTGACCTTTTTTATTACTTTGGTGTCATTACAAAAGTACATGATCTACTTTTGCCGGAATTAGGACAACACACTTTGGCGTAGTGACTGAGTAATAATGACTGGATATCGATTTTTTCAGTAAATAGTAATTAGGTCATCCATAGTATGGTAGCGCACAACAAAGTCTTTTTGCCTTGAGACAGCGAGGCCAAATCGTGTTATTAATCTAACCTTACTTAGGTGGCATTATAACTAATCAGAGTGCTTCTCAATGGATAAGAAAGCTGCATAAAGTGTGCAAAGCACATTTAAGGATCGACCTCACTTTCAATGATTATCAGAATAAGATTTAGTAACTCAGTAACCAACGTGATCTTAAGGCTATAAAGTTCTCTATTAATAGACGCCTGCGTAGAATTCTGAGAGTATTCTCACCATAGAAAGAACCCTATTAAACTTAGCCTACGTAAGCCCAATGACGACATAGCCCGAACTCGAATCCTTAAGATAAAAGAAAAAGAGAAAAGTAGCCGTTTACACATAAAAGAGATAGATAGACAAAGAATTTGACATCCTGTTTACTTCATTAGATGGAGTAAATTGGAGATCATTTGTTAGGACCCAATAACGAGTATGCCAATAAGACAAAAAATAATTTTTGTTAATAAATGTTTCCCATACAGTGAAAATCAATAGTCTTTTCCCCTAAGCAAGAACTACTTTGCTAACAAATTTATCAAATTTAGTTGACACTAAATAACATCGGGTGCTTTTTAGAGGCTCACAACTTTGAGTTGGCAACACTGCTTTACTTGACAACCAATTTAATAGCCGTTACTTGTTTTTTATTTAGTTTGGTTCGACATTTCATTATGAAAATGTCACACAATTCGGCGAATGGGCTGAAGCACCAATTGATAATGGTATTAAATTTGACCTCAAAATTTTGTTGTTCGATGAAACCCTTTTTTGGTTGAATGGGTGCATAAATAAGCAAAATTGTCGCATTTGGAATGAGGAAACATCATTTCATTCACTCAAAATTACTGATTAGTGCGCTTTATGGGCTGGCGGTGTCATTCAAATGTCTTCAAAAACGCTGATGACTGGACTGTTACTGTCAATGGTGAAGGTCCGCAATTATCCGGACCTCAATTAGCTGGCATTAATCTTGCTGATACGTGGTCCCAATAGGATGGATCATCGTAATCAACATTCGAAGAGTTATTTTCGAAATACAGACGCATATGCTGCGAAAAGTTTGTGAAAATTGTTATTTGAGATTGCACCTCGTACAGAGTTTGAAGTTAGAAAGTAAATTTGCTGTCAAATGATGAAATATCAAGAATTGAGCTGCCAACCTTTGACACTTATTTAGTAAAAAAATTGGGAAATTTTAACTATGGAAGGCTACACTCTTCAACAAAGAATTTTAATTGTGAAAATTTACTATCAAAATGGTGATAATTTTACTGCATCACTTCGTAAAATTCGAGCAGCTTTTTCTCGTAGTTAGGCTACTTCTGAGATCACTGTGCGAAATTTAATCGCTAAATTCAAGGCTCACGGCACTGTTGCTGACAATAGATCAAAACGATACGATCGTAGTGGCCGCAGTGATGCATACATAACCGCTGGAACATCAACTTGTCGACGTTCGCAACAATTGGGCATCACCAGCCAGCCGACCATTGTTTGTATCGAACGTTTGTGAATTGGCTGTTTGAAAAACTGAACAAAAACAACGAATTTTTCTACAAAATCATCTTTATTGATGAGGCCCATTTTCAATTGGGCGGTTATGTAAACAAACAAAATTGTCGCATATGGGGCTCACAAAATCCACAGTCCGCCTGTATGGTGCAGTTTCTGGTTAGAGAGCATCATCGGCCCGTATTTCTTCGAAAATGAGCAAGGAAACACCGTCAGCGTGGATTTTTTCTGCGCTACCAAACCATGATAACCAATTTTTTGTGGCCACAATTAACTAATGTTGACATCAGTAACCTATGGTTTCAGCAGGTTAGCGCCACAATCCACACAGCCAGCCAAACAATTCAGTTATTGCATGAGAAATTTCCAGGTGACATAATTTCTCGACTTGGCGATGTCGATTGGCCGTCTCTTTCTTTTGATTTAGCGCCGCAGGTTTATTTTCTCTGGAGCCATTTGAATTTGATTTGGATTTACGTGAACAAACCACAAACAACTAACACTCCGAAATATGGCATTCGGCGCTGCATTGACGAGATAAGCGAAGCTTTCTTGCCAAATGTGGTTCAAAATTTTGTGAAAAGAGCAGACGTTTGCCAACGTGCTAAAGGTTGACATTTACCCGACATCATATTCCATTATTAATTCCCATATTTCTATTTTATATTGGTATGAATGTTGAAAAATGTTGTTGTTCTAGCCAACAAAGCTCGTTTCATTGATATTATAAATATATTTCTTTGTTTTGTTATGATTTAAACTTAGGTAACCTTAAAAACAATACCAAATATGTGGACATGATCCATGGCATTGGAAAATTGTTGGTGGTATGTGGGGTAAAAAAAGGTATATTTACATGAGACAGTGAAGTGTATTAAAACGCATTCATTGTACCATAAAAAAAAAAAACAGTTGACTGCCATTAATTCGTTTATCCTTTTACTATCTCTTAACTAAACTAACAAAAGTTATTAGCATTAATAAAAATTACGTAAAAATCTGCGGTAAAACTGAGAAATAAAATATATATTTTAAGAAAACACTTCCTGAAAACTACAATTACCGGCAAACAAAATAGTCGTATATTATTAAAATGTGTAAAATAATATAAATAAGTACAGGGTGTCCGTCGGGAAGGTTTACTACTTTTGTAATAAAAAGAAGCCACTCCCTTACAATGTGAACAGACGACCACCAAAGTATAAATTCATTTTGTGTATTTTGTGGTCTGTCATTAATTCTCGCTACCCATCTAAAAATCAAACTCATATTTTCTAATCGAATTCATTTAAAAAGTTGTCTTTTAGTCCTATTTTACTTTTTAATTTTTTAAATGATTTATTATTTCATCATGTCAAACTATTTTCTTTTAAGTTTTTTATCTCTTGTTTCCTTTTTGTATTGTTTTGCAAAACTCTTAAATTTAATCTCCTTTTATGATTTCTTTTTACTATACAAGCACTTTTCTTTATCTATATCTAAAGTTGGTTTGAATTTTAGATTTTATTTTCAAAAATATTTCATCGTGAAGAAATAGTGTGAAGAAAACATTAATCATTTATTGATGTTGTAATGATTTATTTTGTTTTTTATAGTTTTTTCTATAGAATATTTTATTTGATTTTTTTATTTGATTTTTGTTTATTTTTTATATGCAATGGTCGTTGTCAATTATAAACGGTCTCTCTAGTGACGAAAAGGTACACTAGGCGGCATTTGAAAGTAGTTATAAATTAATATATAATATGGTTATGCTGTTGTAAATAAAAAAAAGCATTAAGAGAGAAGTATTTTGCAAAATTTGTATTAACCTACATAAAGTAAGAACCAACTACCTATTAATAGTCTGTTATTTCCCTTTTATTTCCATTCACATCGCGGAGTCGTTATAGTATGCTATTGACCAAATTCTTAATATCTTTGGATGATTACTGGTTCATTAATCTGTAGCTCCGTTGAAAACCTTATGTTGTTAGTTCTGCTGTGTATAAGTTTTTAATGGGCATTAAGTCGGCGATTAAAATGACCACACGAATTCTTGGATCTCATTATATTCAAAACATATCTTCGCAAAGTTTGTTGTATAGTTAGCTACGATTTGTCAATTTGTCAATTTTTACTCATCACGGATGCTATTTTTTAGAAAAAAGTCCAAATCATAATACTTTTTCCACCATGCTTTACAGTAAAGATTAGCTAGCTATACCAAAGCTCATCCTATCAATACAATCTTTAATATTTTTTCAAAAGCTTTTGGCGTTTTTATTTTTCAATGGAATGAATTATGTTCACCTCCAACTTACCCCCAAAGCAAATAGTACAAAGGTGTTAAATCGTACTATATTTGTGAAAAATTATTGTCTCCACTAGGGAGTCTCCATAGTTTAATAATATGGTGAAAATATGCCACGTAATAGTATTCCTTTGACACCATTCGATAAAGTTGCACACGCCCCTTTTTTGTTCATAATCAACAGTTTCGATTTTTAACTTATCAATTAACCACAAATGATTATTATTATGTATCGTGTTATTTATTTAGTAATTTAAAAACTGACGATTTGGCAAGGCTATCAGATGTTATACATCTGTCTGAAGTTTAATTTAATTATTGAAAGGTTTGAAACTTACCAATACCGAAGAAAGCGTAAGAATAGTAAAAACTTACTACAAAATTGGTAAATCAAACCTGGCCTCTTTTCGATTATTACGGAGTAATAATGGTCGTCGTAATCGATCTACTGTGCGTTACAAATCTGGTCAGGGCTGTGCATTATTCAACGTACGCCTTGCTGAAAATATGAAAGCCGAAAATCTGGCTAATAATCCGAATTCTTCGATTTCACAGCTTTCTAACAATTGAGCTTATTTTACGGCTCATTATGACGTATGTAGTATTTGAATTTGCACCTTCGTCCATATAAAGTCCAACTCAAGCAACAATTAGAGCCGACTGACCATTCACAATGCCGTAGATATGCTGCGTGCTAGAGCAACGGACTGTTTAGTGCGCATTATGATCCAAAGGCGACATCAAATCAGTTTCATCAAAATTATAACTTTATGTGTGTTTAATTTAACTTTATTTTTGAAACCGAAAAAAGAATAACCTTGTATTAAAACCCTGCTCATCAATATAACCATTTCAAGTTCAATATTTTTTATAAAATCTTACCGAAAGCTCATAGTATTGTTACGAAATAAAAATGCCTAAAAAGAAAATACTGAGGACTGTGGGATTTTTTTCTAGTGGTTTGTGTAAAGACTGATAATGCATTACCTTGATATTGCCGTACTGATTTGTGAATTTGACAGTATTACCGTACTGATTTGCGTATTTAAAGGCATTGCCAATTCAACCACCTTTGGGTTACACAATCTTACATGTTTAAAATTAACGGATATAAAATGGAGGATATGAGAGCGTTTGAGACATTTCCGGAACTTTCCAAGCTGTAAACAAATATGTATATAAGGAGGCTACTTTGCCTACGTCGATATAAATATCATTTTACTGTCATAAAGTAAAGTCGCTTTTAGGCGTAAATAAAAGTGTTGCATAAACGAATATTGAGTGCAAGAAAAATAAGTTGCTGTAGTAAGACAAATTGTATAAAGATAAAGTGAGAAAATAAAAACTGTAAAACCATAACAAAGTGGTGTTTATTTTATTTTGACGCAATTTAAAAGAACTCAAACGTTTTAAAGAGGTAAAAACGTAACATTATGGATACAAAAAAGTTTGTAAAGCAACAAAAGCTCTACTCTTTGGTAGCATCTCATTAAAACCTCAACAAAATGTTGTCTATGGGATCCTTAACTAAATATTGAGTAAGCGAAATGTTTGAATATCAATAAGCAATGCATACGAGTATGAACTCATCTGTGCGATATTTCAATATGATCGATCGCATTTATAAGTACTTACTTTTCAGACCATTGGCAGAAAGAGATTAGCTACGGCTATTCCTCATGAAAATTATATGAAAGTGAGAATTTAGACATATGCTATATACATTATTAGGAGCATTATATCCAGTCTAATTTTCTTAATGATAAAAACCTTGAAACTTTACTTCTCCAAAAAAATTGCTATTGACTGTTACTCGAATTGAACCCAAAGAACATTATATTTGAAATAGTAAATAAGTGTCTATACCGTTATGAAATCCAGATATTTAACCTTACTGACCATTATTTCTTTCGAATCATTCAAAATGATCTATGTAACACAAGATATCAAAAATCCGGTGGTGTATTTAACCGACATTGCCATAATGATATTTTCATCGATGAATCAGTGTCACAGTTTCAGTATCATGTCGAAATTTATATGAGAATATCTTAAATGAAAAAAGTCATTGATCAATCCTTTTGCCAATTATACAAAGGGAGTTATGTATGCTAACTTCATTGTAATGTAACCATACGAAAGAAAGCTAAAATTAACTTGATCTGTTATGAGGCGACTATTAAACGAGCGCCTGCAGGACAGAATCAACTTCTTTCACCTATGAAAATTTGGACAATTACTTTAAAACATCATTAGAGTAACCATTCCCGCATTGCTGGGAGCATTCGTGTTGCATACCTATAAAATGTATTCCTCATAAGACAATTTTAAAGGACCAAGTTCAGAAACTTCCATCCCAACCGTTCTCTAGATAGATCAATATTTTCTTTGTATGGGTGGTGTCACTTTCTCTTATTTAATTTCGCCCATATTACGACTGATGATGTAAAGGGTCCGCAAACTGACGTTTTCTTTTCAACTAGTGCTTATTTCGTGAATGGTAACACTTAGCTCATGTGTGATTTGACAGATAAATAGATGATGGTTGATGTATACGCTTGAACAACGCTGGGAATCTGGGCATGCGATCGACTTACAGAAGATGCCGATTTTGCTAAAAAAAATCATCTTTTCAGATGAAGCTCATTTTGATCTTGGAAGGTATGTAAATAAGCAAAATTGTCGCATTTGTGGCACAGAAAACCCGCACGCATACATTGAAAAGCCGATACACCCAAGACGAGTGGTGCGGGTTTTGGTCCAGAGTCATAATGGGCAATTTTTCTTCGAAAATGAGCAAGGAGTGGCCGTTACAGTCAATGGCGGTCGTTATCGGGCCATGTTAAACGAATTTTTGTTCACAAAAATTGAAGAGAAGGATATTATCAGCATTTGGTTTCAACAGGACTGCGCTACGTGCCACACAGCCGAAGCTACACTATATGTTTTGTGCCCTGTTTTTGAAGATCTCATTACCAGCCGCAGAGCTGGTGTCGTTTGGCCACCTCGGAACTGCGATTTATATTACCTACGAATTTATTTAAACCAAATTCAGAACCTTCTGCTATAGCCGTTCCTAACATTTATAAAAATTTATGTATTGTCCACGATGTTGTTTGCAACAAATTACGAAGTGTCTAGTATTATCGTCTACTATTAAATAAAAATAAACGCTTACTATGTATGTGTGATATCACGCCCACTTATTCAATACCGCCCACTTTTTGACTGGTTTATTGACTTCAAAGTTATTTAGACCAAATATAACTCTTTTAAAGATAGACCAAAATCAATATTTACTTTGTATGGGAGGTGCTACTCCCACTTATCCAATTGCACCACTAAGTTATATGAATAATTCATACACTAAAATCAGTGTCGCTCCCACTTACCAATTCCGCCCACTATTTAACCGATGATTTGTATTGACCACAAAGTTGTTTGGCCCAATATTACAAATATTTTCTAACTCACACAAAGTTTAAATTCTGTAACAAATTTCGTTTTCTAGTAAAACTTATGCAATACAAAGGGATTCACTTTAACGTGAATAATTCGCGAACCAAAACGGCATATACATAAAATCCTTGGTATTGACTCCATCTTTAGGGGCTTAAGGGTTTACAATATCGATTGGTGCATTTTAGAGAACATCAATTACAACGCATTTTATAGTCCTCTTTTCATATATAAGTAGGTGTATGACACCAAAGAAAATTTAATCATCAATGATTTCACATAAATAGCGTTTGTCACTCTGATTCCCTATGGCATTCGCCACCGAGAATGTGTTTAATTAATTATTAGTTTTAAAAGATGGAAAGTAGGGTTGAAATAGAATCTATAAATTGTCGAAACTATTAAAAAAGCATTCAAAGGACATTATTTTGATTATAAAAAAGCGTATGTTTTTAATAAACTTTGTTTGTATATCTTGGATCAATAACTAATGCTACATTTTGTTGCAACTTCTGTAGTTACCACAAAAATACCACGAGTACGTATTACATATATAATATTGGCCTTTAAATGAAGACAAACAAACAATTAAAGGCCAAAATAAGATTATGGCTTTAATAAACCTTAAGCATATTAATACGTTATAAAAAAATAAAAACACTGTTGAACGGGCTTCAAAATTTTATAAACGAAAGACATTTATTAAAATGACAGCCACAAATCGAAACAAATCAAAATATAACCTACAACTATAGAAAGAGAGAGAGACATTGGCGGATAGAGAAACAGACATAAATGATAAATTAGAAGACATTTTTTTAAATCAATTTGAATGCATTTGTTTGGTATCTTAGCTGGCTATTTGGTTGATTGGTTACCGGGCTCAAAAATTGCTTCAAGCCACCAAAAAAAAAAAAAAAACAAAAAGAAATCGACAAAATAAAACATTCCATCACAGCCTCAGTCAAGTAGCGTGGCAAAGACAGACGGACAGACTGGCATTAAAGGAATCTCACAAGATATTTAAACAACACAATACAACATAATTTAGAAATACAATTTAAATACTCAGTTTGATTTTTTTTCGGACTCATTTTGTTGTTTGTCTTCAGAGAAAAATGAATTATGAAAAGTTTTATTGAAATAAATTTTTGTTGTGTTTACGTTTAGTTTTTGGCCAGTTTTGATAAATGTTTGTCAATAAACTTTAATGAAAACGCAAAATAAATAAAAAATGGTCTTATTTTATCATTATGGCCAAGTTAATTCATTTGTATTATATGAACCATGAAAGTGATAAAAAATCAAAAAAAAAAAATCCATAAACTAATCACCTGTGCAGAGTTTGTTATACTACGTCTTGCAAACGAAACTAAAAACTTCAAAAGAAACTTTTAATTTTTTAATTTATTTTTTAGTTTTTTTTTTTGCACTGTTTTTTACCTCCTCTTCTTCTCAAACGAACCTAATGACATATTCAACAACAACGGGGACAGTAAATATGTCTGTAGTTTAACCATATCCTGGTAACACAAACATAAAAGCCAACTATACCTATTCCTCGGTTTACACGATAGATATTTTCTCGAAAAAATCGTGCAAATCGAGAATAGAAATTATTTATATGAAAAAACGTTTAAATCGAAAAAACCATTTCAAATGCTTAAATAATTATTTTCTTAAATGTTTTTATTTGGCATAAATTTCTTAAATAATAGATCATGTAGCGGACCCTGCTAGATGGATGGAATTCCACTTAGGGCTGCACTTAGGCTCATTGTAATACCAAAAGCGTAGCAACTAATTCGGAAATCAATTTCTTCATAGGAAACCATAAATAAACTGAAATAACAAGAATTGTGTGGTATAGTTTGCAGTCCGGTCTTTCTATTTTTCACTAAACTTGACGCCATTTGCCATCTTGTTAAATAATAGAAGCAAAAAATTAACATTCAATTCAATATAATTGAAAATAATGTTATAAGCGAGGAATTCCCCTTTTACTTAGTGCAGACAGACATATATGGACACTTTAGTGAAAAAACATGTACAGTAATCACTTGATTTACATCGCGATTGGTTCGATGAGCGGGGACATAAAACGAAACAATGCAAATCGAATTTTAAATTTCTTATAACGTATTGTTTAAAATATTTATTTTATTAAAACTTTAAAAATTACAGATAACTACAGATAATAATGTGGACATAATACATTTGTACATACATGTATGCATTATAAAACAGAAGTAAAAAGTTAAAAATTTAACAGTTCAATACCCAAAAAGAAGAAAGAAACGACGTAAATCGCAAAAACTTACGAGTAGAGGCGACGTAAATTAGGGGTTAACAGCATGTAAACATATAAACTTTTTTTAAATAAATAACTTCAATCTAATAAAATCGTTTAGAGGTAATTTCCTATATCTCGATTTACACGAAAACCAGAAAATCGTGTAAAAGTGAAAAAGAGCCGTGCAAACCGAGGGATAAGTTTACTTATATACTGCTAAAAGTCTGGTCCTCTAAGCCTTGTAGCCGGAAGGGGATGAAATAAAGGAAAGGATTAAAGAATTATAACAAAGTAATTAAGATTGGAGTAGCGATGCGCGCCGGAGCTTAGCTAGTTCAAAATAGAGTTTTCAGCGACGGAATTCTCTTCTTACTTACACACACGGGTGTTGCTACACGAATCTTAATTACTGAATGTCGCATTTTAATCTGACTGCACTTTAGTGGATTTATGGTGCATACATAGTATGGACATAGACACATACAAGCAGTATAATACAGAAATAAAAAACATAAAAAGAAAAGAAAAAGCAAAGATTTCCCGGTATTTATGGTACGTATATACAATACATATATGTATGCAGTATAATACAGAAGTAAAAGGTTAAAAATCTAAAACTTCAGTACCAAGAGAATGCAGAAATTTACCGGGCTTTGATAAAAACTCAGACAACGATTTCTATATATCTCGATTTACACGAAATCGAAAAAAAATCGTATAAAAATTAAATCCTATGAAAAAGTGCCCTGCCAATCGAGGGATAGGTGTATTCATGTGCAAATTTTTCTGAAGACTGTTGTGTGTGGTCCCTCCACACAAATTAACTCGCTAAGAAAGTGTGATGGATTCTTATGCGAGCCAACAAACAAAACAACCTGACAGGGTGCATACAGATGACGAATGTTTAGGTTGTAATATAATGAACAAACAAACAAAAATTAATTTTGTCAGAAAAATGAAATAAATCAGTGCAGAAAACTAGTTCATTCATCGTCTACATTATTGTGTTGAGTTGATAGCGTAACAACGTTGCCAAGAAATTTAAAAATTACGAAAATGTGTTCACATTTGTACCACAGATGCTATTGCTTGCAACGATACTAGATTCACTTCTAATTAAACCGATTTATTTTCTATTAGGGAAAGCCTGTACACAGTGACAAACGCTGACGATTGGTGTCATGCACGAGTTTCTAAAGTAAATGACCGAATTGTCATAGGTGACAAAGGTTGAATTTGTTTTTCGGACGTCTGTTTATTAGTGAATCCTAACAGAAAGTGCAGTCGAAAATCACTAGTGCTTTATAGAGTAACGGGGAGGTGTAGTAGACAAAATCCTATATCGTTGAACATATAGTCAACTCATAACAGATAACGTCGCTAAATTTCAGCTTTCTTTATTGAAATAGATTATATTATTTTTTTTATTAATTTATTTGATATTCTATACAACAACAAGACCTAGGTTCTTATTATCATAATACAGAATACGTTTAATATGTTTAAATTTAATTTTCATTACAATATAAACAAAAAATATCAAAATAATTATAGTACATACAGGGTGCCGCCGGGAAGGTATACTACTTTGTTTTGCCGCCATTTTAGTAAGCATTAGTCTTGACAATTCATATTTGGCAGTCGTGAAGCAGAGACGTGGCAAATCTATTGTGGAAAAATATTCAGTAAACCAACGTGTTCTAATCGTTAAAACATTTTATCAAAATCAATCATCGATTTTCATGAAAAAATCACATTTTCATTTGAATGGTTATGTGAGTAAACAGAATAGTCGGATCTAGGCAATGGAAAACCCTCAAATTATTCATCAGTCACCTTTGCATCCAATAAAAGTGACAGTCTGGTGTGCAATTTGGTCAGGAGGAAGCATTGGACCTTACTTCTTTGAAACTGAAAACGGCGTAACGGTAACGGTGGCGATCAAAACTGGTAAAAAAACACAGAAAATTTGCAAAAGTTATTGAAATATTTATTTGGAGCGGTAAATGAAATGTAATCATCACCGCAGCTACGCCGTTGGTGATCTTTCTGTGAGCACCAATTTTAATACTTTTTCCAACATTTCGGCCGGTATTTCACCAATAGCAGCTGCAATGTTGTCTTGTGACTGGCTTGTCCTTGTACATGAAAGACTTTTCGTATCTCCACATAAAATAGTCTAGTGGGGTCAAATCGGATGATCTTGTCGGTCAACGAAAGGACACACACTACTCGAGTTTTGATAATAAAATTTAATAATTTGCAAATTTTGTTCATTTGTTAGTATATTTAGGGTGAAATGGCAAACTTTTCCGAACAATTCTTGCATTGTCACATGTCACATATCTTTTTGAAAAGCTTTGAAAAACAAAATAGCAAAAAATAACCAATTATAAGACTGCACAATAAGATCATTTTGGTAGTGGTGCATATGACCTCTTCAATACTTCTTGTTAATATCTTTACTGTGCACTTAATAATCGGGAGAATAAAAACATCTTTAGGTTAGAAGCTAGGAAGGAAGAATTGCTTATGGTGCTACCACTAAGCTCTAGGAAGAACTAATTTTTGGTGGCCAGAGTAAGATTTGATTTCAATAGTTTATGTGAAAGCTTACATCTCTATATCGAAGTTGATCAGTCGGTTACTTTGCAAAGTTACCACAGAAGATGAAATGTGTGATTTAAAAGAGTGTAAAGTATCAGATAAGAAGGCTTTATCGTCTTTTTGATCGATAGTAATATAAAAGAGTTGTCGAGTTTTACACTTGTACGCTTTATTTGGTGATCCTAAATTTACCATTGAAGCAAAATAAATTTAAAATATAAAAAATAAATATAAAAAATTATTATAGAAAATGGCGCATCCATTGTATGTATCGGTTTTTAAATTTTTAATGTTTTTCCTTTTTCTGTTTTAAAGTTATGCTCACTTTTGGACATACAAAGACTGTTTTCAAATTCAAAAAAAGTTAAAAAACACATTGAAAAAAAATGAAAATATTTTTAAAAACTTCTAGTGACACTAGCCATAGAAAAAGTGTTCATGACAAAGTTTCCTTAAATGCCGCAAAGCAATTTATAATAATTATGGGCAATTGAAGCAAATAAGTTGCATAAAAATGGCGTGTTTCCAGAGAAAGAAAAATGAAACCAGAACCGACATCAAAAAAGTCCTTCAACAAAACAGCCATAAAACACTTTAAAGGGGTTAAATAAAGTTTCTGTGACAATAATTGCATTGAAAGTAATAAAAAAAAAACTTTATTAAAAAAAGTAAACAAACGAAATTAAAACGATTAAATGGTAGACGAAAATTATAGTGTTCACATTCGCTAAATAAACTGCATGGAATGATATTAAAAACATTTCGAGGGGGAGTTACACTATAATAAATGGCACTTGAAAATGTCAGTATAATAGGCAGAGGGTTATACAACTTTAAACTTTTCTTATATACATACATACATACATACATACATACATACATACATACATACATACATACATACATACATACATACATACATATCGCATACTAAATCATGAACAGTCACAACTCAAAATTTATCAAAACCGCCTTTTTTTCATTAAACAATTTATAGATCAAATCTCTAACGACCACCAAAATTTCGTTTGCATAACTGTCTTCCTTAACTAGTAAAATACTGGTTATGTTATTTGCGGCGCTATAACTTCTTTTCATCTTTACTGAGTATCCATAATGGATGTAATCGATTACAAATTGTAATAATTTATAACTAATAAATGTTGTTTACAATCTCCTTAAACCGTTGACGATTTTTAGCAGTGTGAGCCAGTTCTCCGATTGTTGTTAGGACAGTCTAATTTCTAATGTTTCTTAGCCATGACATTTATTTACTATCAGTTCCTCTTCTTCCATCCGTAGTATTCTTTCTTGCAAGATCAATTGTTGTAGCTCATAGTTTTCTTCGCGTATGACGTGACAAAAATAGGCAGTTTTACGACGCCTTATTATTTGAAGAAGCCTCTTACTTTTTGTACTCTTGCCAACACTTCGACGTTCGTGACTCTTTCGGTCAATGAAATTTTCCACATAATACAATAGCGCCACATTTAAGAAAAATCTAACAATTCTGTTTTCAATGTCCAAGTTTCTACTCCTCAAGAAGTACGGACCAAACATAGCGCTTTAAGAATCGTGTACGAAGAGTGATATCAAGATTATACGATATATAAGAATGCATTTCTAGCTATTTTAATACGGCACCCTACTTCCCTCTCACAAGCCAAATTTTTCTCAACAAGTTCAATAGGTTGATTATATTTTTTTCCCGTTACTCTTCTTGGGAGCATATGGCTTCCACAAACCATCTCCATCTAACACCTCTTGCCTCTTCACATCTTAGGTTGTTCTGTCTCAGTTCTTAGATAATTGTGCGTCTCCAGGT
This sequence comes from Wohlfahrtia magnifica, assembly GCA_023159175.1. NCBI lineage: Eukaryota > Metazoa > Arthropoda > Insecta > Diptera > Sarcophagidae > Wohlfahrtia > Wohlfahrtia magnifica. The sequence continues at coordinate 883,544 of JAKWBJ010000528.1, forward strand.
GTTTTTTGGTCGACCACGATTTCTTGAGCCCTGCGGATTCCACTCGAGAGACATTCTAATGATACTTTCTGGACTTTTTGGATGGTGTGACCGATATATCCCCACTTTCTTTTTCTTATCTCTTCTGAGCTTAGTTCGTCCGGATATATGTGAGCTTCTCCATACTGACTGCAGTTTTCCAAATGCCGCTCTCGCTTTATTGAGCCTGTTATCTAAATTAAATTTTTTTTTTTTTTTTTTTATTTGGTCCTACAGCTGTCGTATTATTATTTGAAATGAAGCGGTTTAAATTAGCGTTAGTATATATGTATATAAAAAAACATAAAAAAGTAATAATAGAATTAATGGCAATCGTCGTTGGTGGAATAAAAGCAAAAATTTATAAAAAATTTTTTTTTGTTTGAAGTTTGTACTTTGAGGGCCCGTCCTTCGTCAAAAGCGAAATAATAAAAAAAAAATTTAAACAGTTGAACTAAGAACTAAGTGTAAGCTAATAAACCCCACTTTTTTCCAAAAAATTGTTCGAGCTGTCCCAACATTGGAAAATATTGAGTTTTGATTGTTTAAATTTTATTGTGCGATATATTTATATGTTTTTAACATTAAAATAAAAAATATTAGAAAATATTATAAGCAGTCCTAGGTTTTGAAAATTGTCATGTTAAAAGATTCAATTAAATTTTTTTAAAACTGACAGAACTCATTTCAGTTTCTTTACTTGACAAAGTATTGCAAAGTAGAATGTTTCTTTGTTACTTTTTTAGAGCCATTTCGAAAAATTTACTATTTTGCTAAAAACGTCTGTGGTGTTTAAGGGTTACCATGTCTGCGTTATATACATGCATACGAAATTTATTGAAGAAGATTAACTGCTAAATTGTATAAAACTCTCCCTAAAATCACTACCTCAACTTTGAGTAAAAATATAATATAATCAGACAATGGATGGACGGAAACTCTTCATTTGCAGATTATTTTGAAAGGAATCAAAACTTTTTTCTCAAAATGTTCCAACAAAAAAATTGGTGTACCATCATAGCTCATTACTAATTAAACCACAGAACGTACTTTCTTAGGATTCTTCAATCATTGCTATTGACGAAGTTTATGGCCGGATACGCTGTTCCATCTCCTGCCAAAGCAGGGCAACCACAGAAAGTCTAGGATGTGCTCTTATTTTAGAGCATACCGTCTTCTAATATCGTACTAACCCAATAAAGGCAATTCCTTAGTCCTATTCTCATCTAGGCTTTCTTATAAGTTTCTTGTAGTTCTGCAAAAAGCAACATGAGTCTCTCAACATTTGTCTTGAACAGTTTCGCGTTGTCCACGTTTGACTCAATAAGTTCTTATCCTACGATGGAGAGGTTGTTAATGCTTTTTTTTTGCCTATTACACCAACTTTGTATAATCCCCCAGATTATACAGTGTTGTCGTTTGTTCCACTCTTTTTATGGTTGTCATTGCTTTGCTGGTAATAAAAACTCTCCATCGAAAAGCTGACAAATTAATTCCAAAGTGTTAAGAAATAAACTCTTCAATAGAAATCGCGTGATTTAATATAATTTTTATACAAAAAGTTTCCCCAAAAATATTATGCAAAAAAAAAAAAAAAATATAATGCAAGAAAATTATTCAAATCAAAAAAGTCAACAACATTTGTCAAGTTTCCATACACACAACACCAAGTGGCATGAGAAACAATGAAAAATAATTTTTTTTTTTCTATTAATTTTTTTATGCTTTTTCCAGTCTCATTCGTATTTGGAAAAGGTATTTCGAAGAGAAAACAGCAATACAGTCGGCATAAATAAAAGAATTTATTTCGAAAAATATAATTTAAATATTACAAGAGTCCAAGGCGAAGAAATAAAATTGAAAGCGCATTTTATGATGGCCCACTAGATATGGTCGAAAGTAAACACTGGTTAGAGTAGGTTTGTTCATATACATGTAGGTTAGAAAACATAAATTTGATTTTTTTTTTTTTTTTTGAAATTTCAGCCATACTAACAGTTTAATAAAAAAATTGATCCATAATTTATTTCATATTTATTTATATTTTGTCGGTAGTAAACATACATATGTACACGATAGTACTATATCTTCTGACATTTTGGCCATAAAAAAATCTTAAGCATTATCACCAGCTACACAACCAATAATCACTACAGTAGACCCTTTTTTGTATACCGCAGTATCTTGTTTCCTGCTCTAATGTCCGTCCAATTGTAAACAGAGTCACATACGATTTTTTTTTTTTTGTGTTTTTCGCTCCTGATTTTAAGAGCGTCTTCGTTTGTATTCTTCGATTGGTTTAGTGTCATCCAAAGTCTTTGGTTGCTTCTTTAATGATACCAGATTGGAAAGAAGAAAACCACGCCATATATTTTAAATAAATTAATAAACATCAAGTATCAAAAATTTTGTTGTTGTAATATTTTACGCTCAGATGGATGTTGAATTTGCAATAAAGTCAGATGCTTTATTGTAGAAAAAGGGATCAAAAATCAAATATAGAATTACAATTATGTAGAAATTAATTATCCCAAAACATTTAAAATTTAAAGAGAGACTTACACTTTAACATTTTTTTTTTTTTTGGAAATTAAAAAAGGTATTGGCCATTGCTGGTTACACATTTTTCGCATCTTTTAGGCAATTTGTAGATTCTGCGTCAACAAAACTGTTCGTCTTTTGAAGCAAACCAATTAGTCTCCAAATTTTCGACTTCCTCGCAGGAATCAAAGTGCTGCTAACCCAATGTTTTACCCAACGATGAAAACACATAATAGTCGGAAGGAGCTAAGTTTGGTGAATACAACGAGTGGGGTAGCAGCTTCCAGCCTAATGCTTTCATTGTATCCTAAGCCGATTTTGCTTTGTGTGCAGGTGCATTGTCATGTTGAAAAACTACTTTGTCGTGTCTTGTGGCCCATTCTGGTCGTTTTGCGAAGTATGCATAGATTAAATTGATCATTTGTTGTTCAACCAGGTTTTAGGAGCTCGTGGTACACTACATATTTCTGGTTCAACCAGACCTGCCGAATCGATCTGGTTTCGCAGCCGAAGTTGATGGTTGTCCCGGGTTAACCCATGATTTTTTCCATTTAGGATTTTGATCCATTTTTAATCGTCAGTAACAATTCAATGCAACATTGATTTTCTATCGTGTTTTAATTAGTGATTTCCGCAAATCGTCATTTTCTGTTACAAAATTTGCCATCTTTAACACGATGAAAAATATGATGTTGTTGGTTCACTGATTTGATGTATATTGAATATGTTTGACAGATATCATTGCCAACACAAAAAAATAATAATAAGGCATGTTCACAATAAATGTTCCCCATGGAGACATTTGTATCTTGACGCTCACTTCATACCGGTACTACTGGTACTTTGAGTCCGCCCTAATTGAACATGAATTTCATGATCATTGCCCTGAAATCTCAGAAACTAATAAAAATGTCAAAGAAGTCTAATCATTATTCAGTAAGTTGCTACTGACATTGGCTAAGCTAATATCATGCAAGTTTTTAAAATATTTTAGTCAGAAACTGGTTCAACAACTACCTAACCGTCTTATGGTCATAGCTCAGGAATTGTTGATCTCAATTTGCTAACAAAAATTATGATATCAAATCCAAAGTTATATCTTTCGATGTAAGAGCCAAGATTAAATGTAATGGTTTTGCTTACTATTTCGAGAAGTACTTACTAAATTCGAATATTAAGCGATTTTTACCTAAAATTGTTGAAAAAGCATATTAGGGTTTGGTTGGCACAGCCTACATGAGTCCCAGGAGTAGGTTGTGCTACCATAGGTCCACTTTTTTTGTCAGCCATCTAATCAAGTTTATTTAGCTTCTTTCAGGTGGAGGTATTGTCCATAAAAGCTCTTTTGATGACCATTAAAAAGACAACATCCCCAAGAGAGATATAAGCATACTTTCGTATAGCCAAGCGGCTCTGAAAGCTCTGGGATCTCACGGGATGACCTCAAAAACAGTTATAGGCTGCCGCTGATCTCTCAAAGATATATCTAATAAGAATAATATCATATGGGTATCGGGTCTCAATGACATTCCGGGACAGTGTAGGGCTGATGACTGACAAGGTATGGCATAACCACCTAATTCAAGGGAGAATTTTCTATGTTGGAAATCCCACTGAAAATAAACTGCTTTAACGTCGCATGGGCGGCTTCGGGTACGTAGAAGATAGCGCAGCAAATCTGACCAAAGCTAGATCATGGGCGCCCGAAAAATCCAAGGAAGCACACTAACCATCATTGCTGGTGTCATAATTGGGCATTGTATACTGGGTATTCATTGCAGGCGTCTATGGCTGTGTCACCTGGGCAATAATTTCTGCAGAAATTGTAGGGATGAGGAGAAGGGAGAATATATTCTTCACCTGCTAGGTACATGTCCAGCGTAATGTGACAGTAGAAAGATATACTTGGGTCTTTATCAAGCGACTGAGCTCTATGAACTGTCAGGGACAGGCATTGAGAAACTTAGCTACTTTGTTATGAGATCCGGATGGTTGCAGGCTTAGAGCGGATAATAATTCATTTATCGAAGTACATACAGTTCCATTCATACTGAATCCATTAGTTTAGTATAAGGTAGATTTGAAATGATTTCTTATAAGTAAACCTACAACGATTGCCTATTTTATTAATTTTCAAAATTCTGGCATCATTGTCCTTCGACTCTTAACAAGGCAGTTGATATAAAATCTTTCGTTTTAACATTTTATTATAATTTTTGTTCAATGCTGTTGCGGATGTTGTTGCATTTAGTTTTGTCTACCATAAGCAAATATGTATATAAGTATATAGATATTATTTGCAAAAGATATTGTTTTTGTTGCTGTTGAAGAAAATGTTGTATTTTATAGTTGTTGCAACAACTGCAAAACGAATGACAAGAAATTATTAATTTTGTTATACAAAAAAGCAAAAAATAATACTATTGGCTGCTGTTGTCGTTAATGTTGCTAATGTTGCCAATGTTGCAAATCGTACAGTAACCGAACAACAAACATTTTCGAAAAAAGACATTTTTCGGAGACTCAATGTTGTGTTGTCATCATCAACATTATTTGGTTGTTCTTCGTTTGAAATATTCAATGTTGGCAATCGATGATGCTACTGCTACAGCATATAAATTCAGTAGAATTGTTAAGGGGCAAGAAATGAAAGGAGAAAACTTTGTAAATATTGGCGACGAGTTTGCGCAACATGCACTCACGTTGTGTTGTTATTAACGCGTACTGTGTTGGAGACGCCACAAAGCCGCCGATTTGTGTTTATAATTCTTTATGCTTCTAAAGCTTTTCTTTCCAGCTTTACTTGTGGTAAAAACGAAATGTTTGTTCCAGCTCTGATATTGCACAACATATACGTTTGTGTACACATGTCTTTTGAAAAGTACTTGGCGTACGAGTACATGATAATGCCGTTTTACTCTCTCTGTTTAAGTTTCTGTTCTGTTTTGTCGCTACGTTTGTATGTGAAACTTACGATGACGATGAAGACGACTACGACAACGATGAGATGATACTCTCATTGTACGTGTTTTTTATTCTTGCTTCCATTTTCATATATTTTGTTGCATTTGTATCTACAAAATATGATAATTGCAGTTGTTGTTGTTGTTGAGAATACTATTTGCAATGCGAGTGAAATTGCATAAATGATTTCAGAGTTGTCTTTATACCGATTTTTTGTTGTTGTTGTTGTTTTTTCATTTACTTGCATATTTTCTTGATGTCCAACCGGGCTAAAATTGTTTTGACTTAAATTGCATGAAATCTCATTAAAGTGGGGTTTTCAAGTGATAAAACATGGCCAATTGGTTTCATAATGAATGGTAGGCAATGGGGTGCTTCAGAGATCCACAAGAATATGATGCTAAAAAAGAGAGAACGGCCTTTATGAAAATAAAAAATTTTTCGCAATAAATTTTTTCAAGTGTCATTAATGGTACACATTCAGTTTTGTGGGAAAATGTGTTCAATAATATTGACAACTAAATTTTAATGTGCCGTGGCAATGGGAATTATTAAAATAGTTCACTTGACGTACTTCGTCTATATTGACAAGAATATAATTTGAGCCAGTGGCCAGTACGAGAGCCAGTGCTTGTTATTCTGAATACCGTTTTTGCTGAAATCATAAAAATCATACACCTTTGAGAGATCATACAATGAGCTTAAGATAGAAAATGATATTTTTATACAAGTTCTACTGTTGCAACTATAAGGCAAGAAAGAACCTTTCCTTAGGCGAACGAACCGGGAGCTGGGTATCTGGTATATGAACACAAACGTCGTAACTAGAAAGGAGAAATGGGAGATTGTTAAACATGAAGTTATGAAAAAAAAATTATAAAATTTAAATAAAACAATTTTACAGTTTTCCCATGGCTAGGGTGCTTCATGTGATGAAGTTTGTCCATACCAAGAGAATGGTTTTGCTTTTTAACGGCTTTTTAAAGCTTTCGAACTTGGTGAAAAAAACACATAAAATTTAGGGAAGTGAATGAAATCTTTGCTTGAGTCGAAGAAAGATCTGTTTAATTCAATGTTTAAAGATGATTTCAAGTAAATGTTGACCGCGGCTGCGAGTCAAATGGTTCATACTCTGGCTAAAATTTTGACATACTCTCTTTAACATATCGGCCGGTATTTCATGAAAAATTCTTTAATATTGGCTTCCAGTGCGACAATCGTTGCGGGCTTTTCACTATAGATATGAGCCTTAACATAGCCACACAAAAAATAGTCTAAAGGTGTTAAATCGCACGATCTAAGCGGTCAATTTACCGGACACAAACGTGAAATAAACTGCTCACGGAACTCGTCTTTCAATTGGGTCATTGTTTGTGCTGTGTAGGATGTGTCACCGTCTTGTTGAAACCACATGTCAGACAAGTCCACCTCTTCCATTTTGGTCAAAAAAAAAAAAAATTGTCATCATCGCACGTTAGCGCTTGCCATTCACAGTAACGTTCCTGTCGTCGCCGTCTTTAAAAAAGTACGGCCCAATGTTGCCACCGGCCCATAATTCACACCAAACAATGCATTTCTCTTCTGGCTGCTTTTCACACCAAATAAATCAGGAATGACCTTCGTCGCTGAACACAACATTCCGATAAAACAATTCTATAATATGCAAGCGTTGTTTGTTTGTAAGTCGAATCATGGTTTAATTATACACCAAACTGAACATGTTTGACAGTAATCTTTTAAACGAAAGCAATTGAGCTGCCAAAAACAGTGTTGCCAAAAGAAAAGTTGCTAAAAAATTACCCAATAGTAGCTTTTATGGTGTAGCGAAGAAAAAGCTTATTTTACACCTTCTGCGTCAGTGATCCAATATAGAAGTTTACCGAATTCTGGGAGGTTTGGCGATCTTCCAGAGCTCTCGACTAATAGACTGAGCAGTGTGGTGTAGTTATCAGAGCTAATGTATATAGTTCTTACAGTCCACCTTGCTGTAATTTTGTGTTGCAAGTTTTACAATGGAGCCATTATTTAATCCTAGAGGACTGTACTTTCATATTTGAAACGTCTTTAGCAACCTACAAGCCTAATCTAACCAAAATAAAAAAAGAAAATACTTTCAACATTTTCCAAAATCTCTAGTCTATTTACAAGCCTCATTACAAATTTGAGTTGAAAGCTTATAAAGTTCAAACGTAACATAAAAAGAAATCAATTATAAATTTTACACCGTTAAATAATTTGCATCATTTCGTTTATTAAAAAAAAAAAAATGGAAATAAAATTTGGTTTAAAAAAGATTTTCTTAAAACCAAATCGACTATCAAAAATACGCATTCTCCTTTTAAATGCGTAACAACCAACTACAGATAACGCTACTAGTGACGAGTCATTGAAAAATAATTATAGAATTAGCCATCAAATCATATATTGAAAACGGGGCAGAGAGATGGAGAGGAAAAAAAATAAAAATCAAATCAAATTCAAAAATACTTTTACAAAAGCAAGAAAACAGGCCTATTTGAAATATTACGAAAGTAATTTATCAAATTGAACACCCTGCTGTTCATCATCATAATTGTCGTCATCATCATTATCATCTTCGTGATGATGACGATGATGATAATAAAACAGAACAACATCTTGCCATTGTCGTCAACCATCAACATCACATTGTATTGATTCATTGTGATCGTCGCTACTTCGAGCTGTTGGCTTGGCAAAGACAAATCAAATTTAATCTGTGAACAAAATCGATAACAAAAGTTAATCAAAGATCATGGCCAGATCATCATCATTATTATCATTATCATCATCATCATCATCATCATCAGCAACAGCAGCTTAGTGAAACCAAAATAGGGTTTAAACTCAACTCATGAGGGGCTGGGTAGAGGGCCATGTAAACTGATTGACGATGTTCCACAATGATGACCAAATGTTCCAATACTTTGAGCTCTTATGATAGATGGTAACATTCCTTAGTTTTTTTTTTTTTTTTTTGTGTTCATTTCGTCGTTCACATAATGGAACGTTTGTCAAAAAGCCAATCAAAGTAAAAACATACTGGGAATCGTATTTTTTGTTGAACAACATCAAATGAGAATGTCTTATATACACACTTGGCTTTTGAACAAAAAAATAAAAATAAAAATAAAAAACGCTGATGCTGTGACGAATTACATTGTGATGGTCCAACACCACAAGGTGGCAATCTTTTTTCTCTCAAATGTTCAAATGGCTGTGTCGTTTGGGGTTGGCCGGTATGAAATTTTGTTTTATTGGTTGTTTGGTAGAGGCCTACTTTCAATAAATGGAATAATACATGATTCTTTAACCCTAATAGGTAAGAAGGGGGCTTTAAGGTGAACGAAAAATTAATTGTAATTTTTTAGATTTGAATATAAAGCAGTTACAAAAACTGCTTTAATCTTCTTTAGTGGAATAGGTAGGGTCGTCAAATATCATTTAAAATGAAGCAAAGTTCAAGCATAAAATTTTGATTTTAAAATAATTGTAAGAACAGATGCTCGCGCTAATAACCCCACGGTTTTCATTTTCTTTAAATTTTATCTTTCTTTCCATAACTTTACTTGCATTGTTTTGGTTTCTTTGTAGTTATTTTTGTCTTCGAGCTAAGCATGTGATCAGTCTACTGTAGCAGATGCCTACGACAGAATTTAGTGCTGCCATCTGCCGCTGCTTAGAAAGAACGCCCTCTGCATTTTTGGTGTAGTGGTAGTGTAGAGTGGTGCTACTGCTGCTCATCATAGATTGATCATAGATTTTCCCTCGAAAGCTAGCGTTGTCTGACCCTTCCGATGACGATAATGTCTTTTCTTTACTCAAAAGGGAAGGCGAAACGGTCAGGGGGCTTCTTGGATGGATTATATGGAGAGAGGTTGAAGCCACTTAATCACACTGGTCTACAGCGAAAAAGCCTTTAAATAAAACTATATGGAATACAATGATTTTGATTTATTTCTTTTTCAGTTTTTTTTCTATCGGGCTTAAATTTTTTTATGGGCGTGGCAAATTTTCGCTCTAAATATGGTAGTTATGTCAATATATTTCATCATAACTTGAAAACGACTTGACCGATTTTAACGTAAGTACCACCAATCGCTTAAGAACAAAATTTCGTATAAATTTTTAGCGCAAAATTAGAGCAATTTTTTTCAGAATGACAATTTTAGATGTTATGCACTTAAATTGAAGCTTAATGATTTGAGAATAAAAAAGGCTATAAATCATGAAAATCGGTTGACTATTGCTGATTTTATTCAAAATTAAATGCAGGTACCTAACTTTGACCAAAATTGGCGAAAAAATGTTTTCTTGCAAAATTAGAGGAGTTTCTTTTTTCTTTTTCACTGCACCACGTCACCCCTATAAATTCTATTTTAATCCTATCAATATAATTTAAATGTATACTTCACTTTGAGGGCTCGAATAGACACTTTGTTAAATTAAGATTTTAGGATATATTGGTTCCGTCAATTGGAGATTAAAGTTACCTCGTTTCCTCTTTTACTTTCGTTTGCCCTATAATTGGCTATTAATTATTACTATTCGCTTAAAGAAATTTTTCGAATTTTTTTCAGGTTTGGGTACTTTATTAAACATCAAATAAAATATTCTGAACGGAATTAAGGATTCTCCCATGGAATAAGTAAAATATTTGAGCTTTGCTTTTGACAAGAAACTGACTTAGGAGTCGCACTTTAAGTCAGTGATTAAAAAGGCTATAAAGAGCCTTTGGAGAAGGATCCTCGACATCAGTAGTCAGCCACATCTGATGCTGAAGGTCTTGCAGATTAACTTGAAGCACTACCGAGCTGCCTCAGATAACCTGCAGATCCTCTTAGTAGAAGATGGTCTAGACCTAGGTATCATATACGAGTCCTTCGTGCAGAATAACGTAGTGCCAGCTCTCCAGAGCAACCAACCAACGAAACAACTACTTGGTACAATCTGGGGTCCGAGCTATGTACTCTAATGGTCCTTAACAGTTGTATATTTGCGTCCAGAGCACCACTGGAATGTCACAACTCGCTTAACAACCTGGCTGGGTGCCGGGATATGAAAGGTATAAAAGAAATTAGATGGCGGACATCTATGTCAGAAGGGAGACTGAGGGAATTTTCACTGCATCCACTGCAAATTTTGGCTTTAACAGGAAGAGTATACTGAATGGGAAAATGAAAAAAATAGTCAGCATCCATCGTGAAGAAACATTGGAACGACAGCTGTGGCCTATACCATTCCAAAAAGTTTCTAAACTACGACGGTTAGAGAGCGGAGTTTGCTCTAAAACTTTATAAGAAAAGCTTAAGGACACTTACATACCAATACGTCTGTAATAAGCACCTCTGCAGAATGGGTGTATTCAACACCGGCACCTGTAAATTTTGTTGTGTAGAAAATAAGGCAATGAAGCAGGAGGTACAGGCAACCGATTTGTAGACTCTCCCATTCAAGGAGCTGATCTGTTTCCTTGGCGCATTGCTCCCTTGAATGACAAGGAGAGACGTAATAGATCAGCGGTGGTTGCAGTGACCGTCTCGAGTCTTGAGATTATCTAGGCTGTATGTGTGAATGATGTTATTTTCTTCATGACTTTGGCATGTGCAAATTTCTCCAGTATTCGGTGTTAGTGGTTTTATCTCTTTCTCTTCAAATGCGATTAGCTTCCCGTTGTCGTGTTTTAGGGGTTTTGTGTTTTTGCAAACAGCAAACTTTCGAATTGACTGAAAGACGGAACGATTTTGATGATTATCAATTTGCTTAATGATAGCAATTTGTTTGTCTTATACGCTTGAGCTCTTTTCCTCACCAGTCGATGTATAGAAGAGATATAGTCTTTCGTTAATGTTATTCTGCAGATAAAGAAAAGTAAACAAAATCCTGAGATTTCATTAAAACTATAATTTATATTCTACCATGATCTTATGAGCTTGAAATGATTAAACTTTGGTTTTAACATCAAAACCATTCATGCATATATTGTCACCCGTTAATCAGAATTATCATTGACATCAGTTTTGGTACGAATGTTCATAAGACGCTTCTTTTAGCCTAAGTTAAGTAGTTTCAGAAAAAAGTCACTGGCTCAGGTCTCACTCTTTTAGTTTTCGTGGTACTTTACACTTTCAAATTTTGCATTTAAGGTTTAAAATACGTAAAAAAGACCACAATAATTATTAAAGGAAAAAATCATCATCAATATAGCTGATCACAGTTAGCCAATGTACACAGTCGGAGTGCAAATGTAGTTCTTTTTAGTGACCACTACGAAAATAATAATGAAATTGACTCTTATTGTGTGATACCAAATAAAGCGTGTTTTCTATAGAGGTATAGAACTTTAAGTTGGCATTACTTTTCAAGATGGCGACCGATTTAACAGCTGTCAAGAGATTTATTCTCAGTTTGGTTTGACAATTTATCATGAATAGACTCACGCCCGGCGTAGATTCGTCGAATGGGGTCAAAACGAGATTACCGTTGTTCCAGATTTTCATAAGCGCACTTCTGGTTGAATGGCTACGTCAACAATGAAGGTAATCCTCAAGTGTATGTGGAAACACCGTTACATCCAGAAAAACTGACTGTTTGATACGCTTTATGGGCTGGTGGAATCATTGGTCCGTAATTTTTCAAAAACGATGGTGGCCAGAACGCTACAGTCAATGGTGATCGATATAGAGCCATGATTACAAACTTTTTCATTCCTGAATTGGATAACCATGATGTCCAGGAGATGTGTTTTCAACAAGACGACGCAACATGTCACACAGCTCGTACCACAATAGATTTATTGAAAGACATGTTTGGTGACCGCCTAATTTCACGTTTTGGACCTGTGAATTGGCCTCCAAGATCTTGTGATTTAACACCGCTAGACTACTTTCTGTGGGGCTATATAAAGTCATTGGTCTATGCGGTAAAGCCACAAACGCTTGACCATTTGGAAGACAACATTCGCCGTGTTATTGCCGATATACGGCCACAAATGGTGGAAAAAGTCATCGAAAATTGGACGTCCAGATTGGACTACATTCGCGCCAGCCGTGGTGGTCATATGCCAGAAATCATATTTAAAATGTAACGCCACAAGATTATCTCTCGGATAAATAAAACTCATGTCAGTCAAATAATCCATCGTTGTTTTATTGCAACTTAAAGTTCTATACCTCTATAAAAAACACCCCTTATATATTTTTTTTAAGGAATAGAAAAATCTTGCAATCAATAGATGAAAAAGGCAAGAAAACTCCCAGACTTTTAAGAAATAAATAATGATTACAAATTTCAGTTGTTCATTACACGGGAATTGTTTATTTTAAATACAAGCCATAGGTCCAGCAACATAGTGCCAATACCAACATATTGATCAACAAAAAATATTTTTATTCTTTCCATTTGTTCTACATATCCCGCTAAGATTATAAATCTAACTTTGTTTCTGATAAATTTTGTATTTCTTTTTTTCATAATTTTTAATAATTTTTTGTGTTACACTGCAAAAAATTATGATAAAATTCGAATAAAGTGATGGTGGAGTTAACATATTAATCTTTCATAAGCAGCAACTTAAGAAAGTACTATTTTTGTTGCTTCTGTTGATGTCTTTTCTTAATAACTTGTTAAAACAAAACGTAAATGTGTGTAACACAAATCATTGATACTACTTTTGGTATAATTTCGATTTCAATCATGTTGTTTTCATTGTTTTAAATTCCATTTTTTTTTTTTTTTTTTGTTAAAGAAAGGAATACATTGTTTCGTTGTGATTATTGATTGGACTCCCCGTATGTGCCTCTTTTCGATATCGTTGAAATTTATTCTTTTTTCATTTCTTAATCCATCATTATGTCCATGAATGCCAGGTTTTTGTATTTTTCTTCTTATTACGATGTCTTGATTTATATTTTCATAATCATTTGTGGCTTTAATCACCTGAATTGTCGAAAATCGTGCGTAAATTTTAACAATAACAACAAAACAGGAACAGCCATATCAAATTGAAATTATTAATAATTTAATACAATTGACATTTCAGGTTTTGTGTGGATAGAAATAAAAAAATAATAATAATTGATTTAATTTATAAAAATACAAAAAAAATAAAATCAAAATTAATGGGATATTTTGATGGCTAAAAACGTAAGAAATTTATTCTTTTAACATCAAATGATTGGAAAAGTTAAAAATCAATTTTAGTTCAAAAAGTGTTTTATACATATGCTCAAAAAATTATATAATAAAAAAAATATTAAAAAAATTTGAATCAAGTAAACTTGGCTATATAACACCCTACATCACAATATATGATGTATGGTGAATAATGATAGATATGGCGAATAATTTGCTACAACAATCATATACGAGTACATATACAATATTTCTAAAAAGTATGTTTTTGATTGATGATTCATTTTAAAGATACTTCTCTACTATAATGATGAAAAATAGTGAGAAGTCCGGAAGTTAAGGTTTTCATTAAAAAATAAATTTTAAAGCCGTAAGGGTCATGGTTTTCCGTATTACAGTTTAACACAATATACTTTGTTGTGTCAAAAACCGTGGAACTTTCTTGGTAATACTGTTGTCGACTGTGCAGTGTTTGTTTTGCCAAATGTATTAATACAGGGTTTTTTAAGTTGTAGTGTCAAGTGATGCCAAACTTTAATGGTTACAAAGATTTCAAGAAAATAAGCACATAAATCACGTATAAACAAGATCTCTTTTGAGACTTGTTCCATATTTTTAGAGTGAATTTTATAAGTATAGCATCTCCATTTCTAAAAGGTGTCTTTTGTCGGTAGCAAATCCTTCCCCGCTATTGACTGTTATCGGCTATGCAGTGTTTCGCTTGTCAAGTTTGGTAATATAGTCAGTTAGTGATGATAAACGTTAACAGTTAAAGAGGTTTCAATAAAATAAGCTCGTAACATATTAAAAATGGGTCATTTAGATAAAAACAAGTTATTGTTTCTAAACGTTTTTGCCGTTTGCAAATAACTTCCTCACTGCTGCATGTTGTCGGCAATATAGTGTTTGTTATATCAAGTGTATTAATACGGGGTTGTTTAATACAGAGTGTCAGGTGATGTTAAACTTTAACAGTTAAATTGCGTCCAAGAAAAAAGTGCACAAATAACTCAAAAACCACGTGTTATTCAGATTTTAATCTGAAAGCAAGTTTTTGCTTTTGAACATCTTTTCGGCATCAGATGTATTATATTTTAAAGGTGTTTTTGACGTCTGCAAAAATCTCTTTTACTACTGCATATTGTCGACAATACAGTGTTTGTTTTATTAGGTGTTGTAATGCTGAGCCGTTTCATATATTGGGTCATATGGTGTTAAGCTTTAAACAGTGGCATGGACCAGCATTGCAGTTCATCTTCTACCACAGTCGGTTTTTAAATACACGTGCCTTGCTTAGACACATCGGTCTCATCATTTCGCGCTCACGCAAAGGATGCACGAATCCCTCTCCCTCTACCCAAAAGTGCACTAAGCGTTGTCGATCGTCTTTTAAAGAACATTATGAATAATAATGTTCCTTATGGTGAAAAAATAGATCTGATAGATCGTAGAGATTTTCGCAAATAGCACAACCGCTGTTGAAAATAAAGTAAAAACATCGCCCTTATGATCTTATGGTTAAACTAAGTTCACTTAAAACATAAGACCAAATGATCGTCCTCTTACAGAATGGTTGCTAAAAATCGGGAAACGATGACTTAGAAGCTTCAAAAAGTTACAATAACGAAGCATTTAGAATCCTGAAGCATCGTTATTGTAATTATGATACAATTATTACCACCAATGAACAAAATGCTTCTTAATTATACTCAACGTCAATTCAGTGTTCAAAAATCTATATACATATTACATACAAAATTTAATTATACAAAAATTAAGAAACTTATTACCAATTTGTTATTTGAGTTCTGATTGTGGAGAATAGGAAGAAACAGACAATGCTCAGTTGTACCCAGCAAAATTAATAAGTACATTAAATAAATCCGACTTATCACCTCACAATTTATTTTTATAGAATAACGCAATTATAATGTTAATTAGAAATCTCAATGCTAAACAATAAAAAATGGTGCATCCTAACACACTTGGTTGAGTACATCATCACCGATAAAACTGTGCTCATACTCCGAATTAATCCTATACCTTCTGATCCAACTTAGTCTTTTCGGATGAGAAGAAAAAAATTTCCTATAAAAGCTGCCTTCGCTATAGCTATTAACAATGCGAAAAATTAAACTCCTCAAAAGGCAGGATTATATTTCCATTAAACCGTTTTTACGATGATTTTCACAAGTATGTGCGTTTAAATATATTTTTGTTTCTGTTAAAGATTCGTATGGGCAAAATTAACACAATAATCACTTATAGTCTCAAAGATTGCTTTTAAAGAAATATTACAAAATTATTTAATAAGAAATATGAATTATGTATGACTTTGTACACATTTTTATAATAAAATATATTGGTCACCAATATTCGCATTTAATATTCTCACTTTATTAAGTTACAAAAATAACCACTAGGGGTGCAAAAAATTCGCACGGGTCATTTAGTCACTGTTTAATACCTAAAATATGTGAATCCAATTTCATCTTTGACCTTAAAAAATATTTTTGGCACTTGTTACTCGTGTTGTAGTCGGTTTTTTACCACAATCATCGAAACTTATTTGTATTATTCTTTGTTTATGATGAAATAACTCTATTTAATTTTTTGCGGAAATTCCTTAGCAGCTAAGGTTAATTGTAAGAGCCGCATAGTACCGTAACAAAATTTCCAAATTTTAGTACGATCTCTAGATCTTGTCTCAATTGAGATCCGCAATCACAATTCCTATATAATTAATCGGACTTATACGCCATTATTGTTTAGGTTGTCTTTTACAGCGGTCGGTTCTAGTCAAAAGCTTATCTGATAATATTATTCGAATGCTTCCACAGCATATGACCAATCCGTTTGTATATTCTACAAGCCATCTCTTTCCCAATTGGTATTTGTTTGCATCTTCTGTATAGTTCGGAGTTATAGATCTAGTTTGTGGTGCCACCACATACGGCTTAGGATTTGTTTGTGTCCATAGCGAATAAGAGCTATGTTTGGATGCCATGCAAAAGTGTGGATTTGATGTTGGAATTAATAGTTCTTATCTTTGTTGCATGTTATAACTCCATGTGATGCGCCTGTTGCTTTGGAGAACTTGGCATCTGTCTCATCTTTGGTGTGGCCTTCAGGTGCTGTATGGCCGCCAAGTTAAGTGAAATTGTTAAGAGCATGTAGTCAAATTCATAAGATACATACGTTCCACACTTCTGTTAAATATGTTCCACATACATGTTAGATTTTTTTTAAATTTACATATTTTCATTAAAACATTAAAAATTAAATAATTTTTTAATAAATTATAAAAAAATGAAATAAAATTTTTTATCATAACATGTATCGGGTCCGCTATCTAACGTTTTTTTTTTTCAACTAGTGCTTATTTCGTGAATGGTAACACTTAGCTCATGTCTGATTTGACAAATAATTAGTTTTATCCTTCCGCTGAACGAATATGGTTGCGTATACGCTTGAACAACGCTGGGAAATATTGCGACATTACTTTGAAAATCATGGTAATGTTGCAGAATGTGTACGATGTGTTCAGATGAAGCTCATTTTGATCTCGGCGGATATGTAAACAAGCAAAATTGTCGCACACATTCATTGAAAAGCCGATACACCCAGGACGAGTCACTGTTTGGTGTGGATTTTGGTCCAGAGGCATAATTGGGCCATTTTTCTTTGAAAATGAGCAAGAAGTGGCCGTTACAGCCAATGGAGATCGTTATCGGGCTATGTTGAACGAATTTTTGTTCACGAAAATTGAAGAGGAGGTTATTAGCAACATTTGGTTTCAACAGGACGGCGCTACGTGCCACACAGCCGAAGCTAGACTCGATGTTTTGCGCCCTGTTTTTGAAGATCGCATTATCAGCCGCAGAGCTGATGTCGTTTGGCCACCTCGGAGCTGCGATTTGACACCGTTGGACTATTATTTGTGGGGTGCCGTCAAAGGTAAGAGTTACGCCAACAAGCCAGAGCCAAATGACGCTTTAAAGGACAATATTCGTGAAGGCATTGGTGAAATACATCTGCACACAATCGATAATGTGTTTAAAAATTGTGTTTAAAAATTGAATGAAATTATTTTCCATGATTAACCGGAAGGATTGTACTTGCAAATAAAGAAAGAAATTTGAGAAAATATGCAGTAGTTTTTTTATAGCATTTTCAAAAAAAGTTTATTTGGCGGACCCTTTATAATACAAAAATTACTTAGAAGTTACAGATTGGACATCTACCGATAACATTCAGCTTGAATTGTTGATCGGTAGGTGGCTCTAAAATGTAATATTTCTGATAATATTAATTGCATATAACTTTTTCAACAACTTGGTATGGTCTATACACCGTTCGAACCTACACTAGGAATTTTATTCAGGTGTTCCAGAAATGGCTTCTTAGAAAGCTTGTATGTATATTACGGTAAAGTGTTATACAGGGTGTCACCATTATTTATTCCCCAGGCATTATTCATATAATCTAAAAAAATATATACTTATATACTTATAAACGAAAAAGTTATACAATTTTTAAACCCCATGGTGACTTTTGGCCGATTCTGTTCTAGCTAATGGAATAACTTCTAAGTAATTTTTTCATTATACATATTGTAGTAAAAAATTGGATTTTATTTTTTTATGATTTTTTAATACATTTTTTAATAAAATAATAAGGGTATCCAACGATGTATATATTATAACAAGTTGTTTCTCAGAAAAAGGTTATAATCACACCATTAAAAGAGGTCTGCAAAGAGCGAAACAAATGATAATTTGGAGGTGTAAGGTCTAGATGTAGGTGGTTTGGCGTTGTCATGATGGAACATAACACATTTTTAGTTGCAGTTGTTTGACCAGGTTGTAGAAACACATAGTGAACAATTCTCATCCAATCCTACCGGATGCACAAATTAGCTTTCTTGGTGTCAATTCTGGAGCTGCCAACGTCTCCGAAGCTTCAGCTTGCTTCCTCTATGATTTTTTCGCACATTATTATCGTACGTGATCCACTTTTCATCTCCCGTAATCACGAGCTTCAGATATGATCCGATTCGTTACGGCGTGGCAATGAGTCGCAAATAAAAATTCGATTCATTAAATTTTTCACCTCTAATTAATGTGATACCCATACATCGAGTTTCATTGTGTATCCTGCTTTCTTCAAATGGTTACAGTTTTAAAACACGCTGTTTGTTTGCCGGTCCTTTTCCATTTTTTTCATGATTTAATCGACTTTTTTAATGATTTCTCAACTAGAACGAGATGCATATTTAACATCAAAATTATCAGATTACAAACGAGCTGTTGTTTTTCTAGTTACTGCATCGTTTTCGTAAATATTACACATTTTTTCAGCAGCCAGCGAGGCATTCTTACCTTTTCTGTAATAGTAAGGCCAAATATGACTGTTATGCCCGAATTTTAATTCATTTTTAAACGTAAGTAACTTTTTACAGAATAATTCGGAAGTGAAGCTTAAAATGTTCAAACAGGCTTTAGTTTTAACTGATGGAATTAATATTAATTAGAAATATTAAATTTTAGAGCCATCTACCGACCAACAATTCGGTATATGTCCAATCTCTCTAAAACGACGGCTATCAACAGTATAAAAATTTAAAAATTTTATTCTTTAAGAGTTACATTTTCAAATTAGACCGAATTAATTTGTACTCCTAATAAAATTCTTAAAAAACCAGTCAACAATTAGATTCAGAAGCACTTCGTTTCTGGGGGCAATAGATCAGTGGCCACGGTAGCATTTTGGGACTTCTTACTCCGTTTCTAAGTGTGACAAACTTAACTATCCGTAAACAGGACTTGTACGGGCCTTCTCTCTAGGAGAAAAATACCGAGATAGGATTTCTACGAGTTCTGATATTATGGTCTTCACACATGGATCCTAAATGGCAACCGTTGTGGTTGATGGTATTTTCTACGAGTGTGCTGACTTTGTGGAATTTCTTAGAGATCTCCAGCATTTCTCAGGCAGAGGTTTTTGCAGGCTTGTAGGATGCTGATAGATCGGAAGTCTGTGGGAAGGATCAAAATGGTGGTGTCGCCTAGTAGCAACTCGGCCTTAGTTCTCCAATGTAAAGAAGAGATAAAACTCTTGGGTGGTTCCATTTCCTTGATTTGGATTCGTGGACACAGGGACTTCGTTTGTAATGAAAAGGCTGATAAACTTGCTATGAGCGCCTCGATGGATGTGGAATCTTTCATCTTCTACTCTGACATCTGTTGACCTATGACTGTGGTGAAAGGGGAATTCTATAGTTTCTTTCGTGAGAACCAACAGAACAGGTGGATTCCCTCTGCTTTTGTGCTATCTCGAGGATACTGTGTTCTCGATATGATAGTGTCAGGACACTGAAACTACTGAAAAGCCCCCACTACTCTATTTCCAAACTCATTCCGGTGTACACGCGTCATTGTACGATCGGAAAGCACGCGGAGAAAATGCGCTTGCCCTTCAACCTTCGCTTGCTCTGAGAGGGTGACATTCTTTTACTTTCTTTGTGAATATCCGGTTCAGGCGACTGCAGTACTTTGATTTACAATGGTTTGGCGTAGTGCGCAAATCTGGATCCCCTTGATTTCTCCACTTCATAAGCAGTTCAAAGTGACATCATATATAAAATATTACTGCTACTAAATTTCCTTCAAAACAGAAACAAAAATTTCGTTTAATTTGCTAACTTTTGCTCACATGCTCGCTCCCATTTTATAAAAAAAAAACTTTACAAGAAAAATGCTTTTTTATGGGCAGCTCATCAAGGACTTGAATGAATATAACTTACAAGTAATGTATTTAAGTGCAATAAATCAATTTTTAATCGTTACTAAGCATATGTGATGAAAAAGCTGCACGAAAAGACAAAAGGAAGTTCCTAGAAGGTTTAGCTAGAACAGCAGAGGAAGCAGCTGGACGGAATAACATGAGAAAAATAATAAACAAATAGAAAGTGTAGACGGAATCAAGCAGTTACTGATCGCAATGGCACAATTGTATCGAATAGTGAAGTACAGATGAAAAGATGGAGGGAACATTTCGATGAAATTAGCAACGTAACGGACACAGATGAAGACATCGAAATGTACCATAACAGCCCTATGCAAAATACATTGAACGTAGCATGTAGCCCTCACAGTTTAAATGAGATAAAAGAGGCAATAACGAAGTTGAAGAATAATAAAGCTGCAGGTGAAGATGGCTTACAAGCCGAAATATTACAGGCGGACATTACAATTGCAGCTGGATTACTATGGCCTCATATCACATCAGCATGGAAGGAAGAGAAGCTGCCATCAACTTGGAAGAAAGTGCCTAAAAGTGTCGACTTGAAAGATTGCAATAACTAGAGAGGAATTACTCTGCTTAACACCATATAGAAGATACTAGCAGTCATAATACAGGGAGGCTTCAGAGCAAACTAGAGAACATACGAGTATTGCATGACGAACAGGCAGGCTTCCGGCCAAATAGAATCTGCGTAGACCAGGCCAACACCCTAAGCATCATAAGAGAACAGTCTCTAGAATGGCGTAGACCTCTATACCTACTGTTCACCGACTTTAAGAAAGCCTTCGATACCATCAAAAGGACTGCTATATGGAAAGCATTGAGAAGAAAAGGAGTACCCCAGAAAATAATACGAATAATACGAGCAATGTACGAGAATGCAGAACTTTCGGTTCTTCACAAATGGAGCATCAGCCAACCATTCCATACTAACGCTGGATTAAAGCAAGGATGTCCACTCTCACCCCTACTATTCACCATCGTACTCGATGGGAACATGAGCGAAGTCTATTCACAAAGGAGAGGTGTAACATGGAGTCTCTTACGAGAACTCGAGGACCGTATTATGAAGAAGACTAAAGCTATGATAATTAACAACAATAGCACAGAAAACATCGTATTACAGGGCCGGCCAATAGAGTATGTAGATAGCTTCTGCTATCTTGGAAGCACAATGGCAACAAAGGGCGGTGCAGAAATAGAAGTTAACAACAGGCTCAACAAAGCAAAGTCGGCATTCGGACGATTACAGTCAGTATGGAGAAGCTTATACATATTCAGGTGAAACAAGCTCAGAGTATTCAACGCATGTGTAAAGACAATTCTGTTTTACGGCAGTGAAACCTGGCTTGTGTCTAACACCAACACGCAAAAGCTACAGGTATTTACCGACAAATGCTTAGAATCATATGCAAGATATTCTGACTTAACACCATAAGCAGCATAGATCTACGGAATTTAACAAACGAAGAGCCCATACTGAAGCAGATAAGGCAAAAAAGTGGAGATGGATCGGCCATACCTTAAGGAAAAATCACGGTAGTATTACAAGGATGGCGCTTCAGTAGAATCCTCACAATTATCCAAGAACTAAGGCAAAATAATCTTACATGGGAAGAGGCAAAGACAACAGCAGCAAATCGTGTAAGATGGAAATGCTTTGTGGAAGCCCTTTGCTCCCAAGGGAAGTAAGGACAAAAAGGGATATGTGTATATTATCTCTTAATAAAGCACTAATGTCAATAGCTAAAATCTGGCAGCACCATAATGAAGTTTGACAATTTTAGCATAAACGTACTCACAACGTTTTGATGTACAAGTGCTATTTGTTTTGTTTACGGTGAGTTAAGAAAATCAATTTGGCAAAAAATTGAAATTTCAAGAGAAGGTTTTCTTTCGTTGGATTATTTTTCACAATTTTCGACGTGGATTATCTCAATAAGAAAGTGTGGATGAACTCAGTTCTTTATATAGCGCTAAAGCATCATCAAAAACCACAGTATATCGCTGGTAGAGTGAATTCAATCGTGGTCGCAGTTTGGTCACCGACGAGTTCCGTGAACATCGTCCAAAATTGGTTGTTGTGCCACAAAATATCGATGTAGTGAGTGAACTGATAATGCAAGATCGTCATGTGATATATTGTGAGATCTAGGCATCTTTGCACATTAGCTCCACTCCTATACATAGGGTTTTACATGAAAACTTAGTTGCAAAAAAAAGGTTGTTCTCGTTGGATACCCCATAATTTATCAATCGCTCAAAAAAGGCTCACGTCGATTGATGTAAGGGAATGATTGAAAAGCTCGACTGTGGTGCTTCAAAAGACGTGTAAAAAATCGGGACAGGTGACGACTCATGGATGTATGAGTATAAGCCGGAAACAAAATAGCAATCGACCGTGTATTTTAAGACGAGCTAAATCCAACAAAAGTTGTTCGTGGAAAAGCACAGTGAAGCAAATGGTCACCTGTTTCTTCGACTGAATGGGTCATGTGGCCACTGTTCCGCTTGAGCAACGTAAGACGGTCTTTTCTAAGTCGTACACGACCATTTGTTCGTCGGTAGTCTTCGGAGAAATTTGTAAAACCAACCGCCTAAGACAAATCATTCCCATCATAACAATGCGAGCTATCACACACCTTGTTAAACAGGTGAATTTTTTAAAAGTCAATACATCGAATTAATGTCTCATCCTTCGTACAATTCTGATTTCGCACCCAATTATTTCTTCTTGTTCCCGAACTTCAAAGGTAAACAACGTGACCAACGATTTACTAGCACCGTAGAAGCAGTTAAAGCGTTCAAAGACCGTGTTTTGGAGGTGTCTCAAGAGGAATGGCAAAACTGCTTTCAGAAATGGTTTAAACGAATGCAAAAGTATTTTGATCATCAAGGGAAATATTTTGAAACACAATAAAGCCATTTCCATTTAAAAATATTTGTTATTGTTTGCTATTCCCGAAATATAAATAGTACTCCTCGTATTAAATAGTAACAAAATTATTATTATTATGTATTACTATTAACCGTATTTTCAGTGTTA
The DNA here is from genome assembly GCA_023159175.1 of Wohlfahrtia magnifica. Classification (NCBI taxonomy): domain Eukaryota; kingdom Metazoa; phylum Arthropoda; class Insecta; order Diptera; family Sarcophagidae; genus Wohlfahrtia; species Wohlfahrtia magnifica. The sequence goes on from JAKWBJ010000528.1 coordinate 907,071, forward strand.
ATCATCACTATATCATTGTACGTAGATCATATGGAATTGCGTAAACCGTTTCGTTATATTCATAACCTAATTCCGTTAATGTTTCCATCTCGTTTAAAACACTTTTTTTAGCGTCTTATGAATTTATGTCTATACGCTTTCGTTTCTTCTAATCTCTAAACCTCTCTCTAAAGCTATTTTAGATTAAAATTTTTTTTTCTAAGCTAATTAGCATAAAATTGCATTTCATTTGATTTTTCTCTTGTAAAATCAGGCAAAGCAGCAACAGCTCTTTTGTGCTTAAGTTAAAGCATGAATGGATTGGTATGGATGGTGTGGGTTTCAAAGGGTGCGTCTTTAGGAAATTTACTACGACGATGACTGTTGCTGCTGCGGCTTCTTCTTTCACTACCAGTCTCAACACTACTACTGAAGAAGGCTGGTGAAGAAAAAAAAAAAACTAATCACTACTCTCCTTCTTTTTCTGTTTGCCAACCATATACGTGGTGGTTGTTTGTTGCCTCCCGAACTTCATAAGGAAAAAAAGAATAAGAGAAGGTTTTAAAATGCAGGCAAGTATTACGAGTATTATTTGTTTTAATGCGGCAACATAATCGTAAAAACACAATTACGCCTACACCACTCCACAGTTATGCTTTTGTTGTTGCTTTAGATGTTCTCTTACTTGAATGCAACATTTTGTAGCATGTTGCCAAACCATAGCAGGCTTAAACTATTTGTTTTTTATACTAAAGAAAAATGAATAAGAAAAAAAAACAAGAATTAAATGAGTATGTGAACTTATTGGTCGGTCGTCATCTGTATTATGGATGCATGAATGAATGGCTGAGTGGATGGATGTGGAAAACAGATTCTCTGTCGGAAGCTGTAATGGGAGTCATTGTTGGTAGACAGCGGAACATAATATTCATTAACCTTTTGCTCATGAATGTTGCAAAAAAAATTATTATTATTATTATTCTTGAAGCTGTTGTTGTTGATTTTGTTGCTATTATTATATAGTTATTGTTGTAAAGAGCTGTAGTTTATAGCATCATTATTGATTGTCTGCTTCAATAGAAGTTGATTGAAAAGAAACTAATTTTTTCAATATTTTAAAGCACATTTTAAGAGATCAACATTCAGTTTTGTTTATCGAAAGCTAAATTCCCCGAATATGTCAGAAAGAACTTCATTTAAGTAGCTTAGCAAACTCGACTTACATTTTGGATTTACAATTTTCAAGAGCAACTATCATTTAAATAAAAATTCGTTTTACTCATTTGGTCAAATCCTAATATCATATTAAGGGGTGGGAAGCTTATTTTTTCTCACTATACCCTTCAAACGATGCCAATGCCTAATAGTCTTTACTTTGGCAATTGAAAAAATTCTGTAAAGATGGTTATCGTAGAAAAGTCAGCTAATAATTGATGCCCCAGTTTCATCAGACACCTCAAATGCTACATGAGACACATTTGTTATACTCAATAGTTCAGGTACTCGCCATTGAATCGTTTGCACTTCGTAAGTAATCATGAATCAAAGCTCTCTACTCTGCAAGGTAAACATACTTTCCGCATTGAAAAAGTTTGTTCAGAATGACCATCTTTTCGTAACGAAAGATCTACGCAGTACATAATTCTAATTTGAAAAGAACATCAGTAAGATTTTAAAGCCGCTTCGGGGCGACGCGATATCAAGTTACATTCACGGCACAAAAACCGAATTGGGCATGAGTTCGAGCTTTTACTCTACTTGACCGACTGCATCGACTTCCACGAAGAGGTTACGCCATCGACACAGTCGCGAAGTAATCGGGAATTAAATCTAGAAGCTTGGATTATTAATGTTTAACTAAACAGTCTTGCATAATTAATGCTCGTAATTCCCAAGTAATTTTGTCGATATGTCTTCGAACCCTGATTTATTTACTAGCATAACTTGGACAATACCGTGTCAAACTAATATGGATTCTAGGTCATGCGGTTTCCTATGAAATAAGGCTGCTGATGAAAAAGCAATAACTTGTTGGTCCTTGAACATGACATTTAAGTAGGATGACATCCTTTAAATGCAATAGAAGAAATGGAACTCAGATGGTTTAATGCCTCCTCGTGTAGAATATCCTAACTGTTCTGGCCTACTCTGGAAAAGATTGTTTTTTACAGTTACACAAGTTTAAATCATAATTAAGCAAAGAAATATATTTTAATATCAATGAACCGGACTATGTTGGATTTAAAATTTTATGACATTCTTGTTTATATATGATTTCAGTCACAATCTGGAACACCATTATCAAAAATTTTTCGCAGCATCTGCGGCCGTATTTCATCAATAAGTCTTCGAATGTTGATTTCCAGGTGCTCAATTGTCTCTGGTTTATCGACGTAAACAAGAAAGTAATCCAATGGGTTTAAATCGCACGACCTTGGTGGCCTATCGAGCGCTGTGTGGCATGTGGAATCATAAATCAGCAAGATAAATGCCAGCTAATTTAAGCACGAAAACCAAATGTTCCACAATAGGGAGAATTTTGCTCGAATTTCAACAAGCCGGTTCTGTACAAATTGCGAAAAAACCTGTGTATGTTCGCCGAGTTCGTTCTATGATAAACATTCCTGTTGTTCGAAATAGTGTTGCAGAAGAGCCGACAATCTCGACTTGTCATCGTGCCCAATAATTGTATCAAGAGCTGAAGCCTACTGACCATTTCACGCCGCATGGTTAGTTGAACAGACAGAAGTGAATGGTGACTTTACAGAGATAATTAGCCTTAACGACGAGGCACAATTTTACCTTGTGGATTTGTTACTAAGCAGAATTGCCGCATTTGGGCAAGAGTGACTGTTTCGTGCGGTTTATGATCTGGCGGCATCATCGGGCCGCTCCACTTCGAAAATTAGGTCGGCTAAGCCGTAACCATGAATAGTGTTCACTATCTCGATATAATAACAGACTTTTTGTGGCCGGAAATTAAGGATATGGACCTGGACAATAAGTGGTCTCAACAGGATGGTGCCACTTGGTAGACTGCCAACAAAACATTGGCTCTTTTGCGCGAGAATATCAATGGCCGTATAATCTGAAGTCGCCACGTACCTGTGATTTTACACGGCTAGACTACTTTCTTTGGCCGTGGCAAGCATTTGACCAATATTTTATTTCACACATAATTGTCATAGATCCTTCTATCATTATAAAAAATATTAAGATAATTCTCCAAAACCTTTTTGTTTTATTTACAATTTATATCGTGCGTTTTGGTTGGACCACTCTTTATCTAAATACAGCCAATTAAATATGTTCAACAGCGATTTTGCTGCTGTCTGTACTGGTTTTTATAGGTTCCTGTACTTCGCTAAGAAACACTGGATACAATGAAAGGTATATATAAAACAAAAACAAAAACGGTTTGAAATTTTGCCAAATTTATTTAGTTGTTGTGAAGTATGATTGTTCCGATTAAAAATGAAATATTATTTAATTCATATGGCTGCCGCGGCCTCGCAGTACCTCATTCGATAGGACCAATTTTCGAGAAATTTTTAGAGTATATGAGATCGTATCTCGGCAATGTCATCACGAATGTTGGCCTTCAAATGCTTAACTGTCTCTGATTTGCCAAATCGCAGCTTCTTGATGGCCAACTGACATCACTATATTGGCTAATTAAACTGCCATCAAACCTTTGACGCAATAAATAGATTGTGGCACGAGATGTGTGGCAAGTTGCACCATCCTGTTGAAACCAAATATCGTTCACATCAATGCCATAAAGAGCGGGCACAAAACTATCAGTTATCATGGTGCTATAGGTGTCTCCATTGACCGTAATGATGCCTCCGCTCCACAAGCCGCACCAAACAGTCACATGTAATGGTTTCTGAAGGACCACGTTTGAGTTTTGTGAGCCCCAAATGCGGCAATTTTGCTTATTAGCGTATTCAGCAAGATGAAGATTAGCTTCATCCGAAAATATGATACTTTTTTTTATTTTTCGACAAATTGTCTTTGTTTTCGAAATACATTTCCAATAATTTCCAACGCTGCTCAAGCTTAAATCGATTCATTTCGTATACTGAATTTTGAGACAGAATAGATGACATAAGTATTGCCAGATTCGAAGTAACCGCTGGTTCAAATTTAAACCGATAGATGGCCCACCAGATATTTTAGGTATATACGTTTACTCCCATTGGATTACAGTTATGATCGACCACAAAAATGACAGCTATGATCTTACAACTAGATTATATTCCTTACTGCATTCTAAATATTAGCTAAGGGATATAAATTAGATCGTAAATATAGTCCTTAGACTATTCCTTTTTTAAACACATACTGACTTTCCAAGTTTCTAAGACATAACCTCTGTAAATGTTAGGAATGTTTTCTTTCACAAATAATTTAAGCCGATTTAAGTGTTGGCTTGTATCAATTACTTCAACACTTAAATTTTATTGCACTTTCTTAAAACAAAAAAAGAAAACATTTTATGCAGATCTCAAACACGATCTGTGACTAATTTAATAATTTTTTTTTTATTATTTTCATTTCATTACGGCACTTGAAGCAACCTTTTAAACGACGACTACAGTTTAATCATAATTGTTTTAACAACAAACGACCAATGAAAATAAATAAAAAGCAAAAGGTTTCAAGGTAAGTACGAGTACAATTATGGCTGATTTCAAAGCACTTTTAACCACTTGTTAGAAAAATATTAAAGCAAAAAATTTAAACAATTGTAAGAAGTTAAAATCAAAAGCCAATGGCTAAGCACTATGAGCGAAATAAAATTATGATGAGCAGCAGAGAAACCCACCTCATGAAAAAGTTTCAACAATTTTTCAATAACCTTCACTTTTTTCACTACCGACTGCCATTAGAAACAAGTTAGCATTGGCTGGCAATTTGCCTTTAAATATTAACTAATTTCAATTATAAGTAAGACCAACCAAAAATTATGATTTATGTGATGCTAAACATGAGATATTGTCATTTACAATAAAGTTTTAAATTAATTTAAAATAAGCAAACAAAAAAAAAAGAAAAAACGGTAGAAGAAAATTATCTTTGCAATTAATTGTTTAAGGAAACGGAAAGAGTTTCCCTTATTTTTTTTCAACAGAGTTAGCACATGTTTTTTTAGATATAAAAATAAAAATTATTTGATTTTTAAAAGTCAGATTCATGATCATTATTTTTGATCATTATTTTTGTTTACCACAGCGTTGCATTTTTGTAACATCAGAGTAAATCGTTGATACAGTGTTGTATTCAAAATTGAAGTAAGCCCGCCTTATTATTGCTTCATTTTTCATGGCTCCAAACACTTGTCTAAAAAATCTCCGATTTATTTATAATAACATTTGATTTTGCTGTCATTTCTTTCGTCATTTTGATGAAAACTGATGTTTTCATTTATGTATATGATGGTCAACGAACTTGATGTACTCTACTTAGAAAAAAACCAATTCAATCTCACCAAACATTCCACATAACCCTTCTTACCGTTCATCCAGGCTTTGGAAAACGTATGTTGAGGATCGCCAATCTTAAACAAAAGCTATTTGGTTTAACATTCTATAACTGAAAGAACTTTCTATAACTCATAATGATGCATTGCAGAAATGTCGTTTTTTCATGTGGTATGTAAACATTCGCCTTTTTTATATAGTCAAAGCATGACCTAGAAGAGAAATTAGTGGTGTAGTAGTGTTACTGAATTTTTGATGTGTGGGTTGAAGGTATACAACACACAAACAAACAATTTTTAAAAGCAAAGCAATATACATCTGCTACCGTGGACACCTATTCCACAACTAAATAATATTTGTTGCTTTTTTATTATCTTGTTATTATCTGCTCATTTTCATTCAATTGTATACATACCAGGGTTGCAGAATTTGGTACAATTGTTTTGCGGTACAATTTCAGACTCAAAAGTACAATGGTACACCAATTACTCATTTGGTACAATTTACGAACTCTCTCAGTTTAATTTTTTTATGGAATTTAGTTAGCTTATCGTTTAATCGATTTATCGTGGCAACTCAAGTTTACTATTTATCATTTCTTTGTGACCAAGGCAAATTTGAGAAGCTGGTCTTAAATTGAAAACGAATACAAAATTGTAAAACTATATTTCAGTGTGTCAAAATAATGCAACACTGTAGTAAACAAAAAGCTGTAGAGTCAAAAATATTTGTTGTCAACAAAATGCAGAATGTTTATGTTTTGGACGTAGCACATTAGGGCCACCTTATTAAATTCATCTTGTTTGTGATTTAGTTTTTGAATTTGCCTGTCTATTTTCAAACAACTGCAACTAACTTCACTTTGTGTTTAGTAGTTTTCTTTTATTACAACAATTCTAGCTTTTCAGCTCCAAAAAGAAAATCAGCTTTTTTGCAACACCTCAAGAAAATGTTAATCTTATTATTATAAAAGTAAATTTTTATGAACAATTTAATGTTAACGAAACGAAAAAATTAAAAATAATTAAAAAAAAAAAATTATTTTTGGTACAATTGGGGTAGAAAAAGTTCAGTTTCATAAGCTTCTTGCAACCCTGATACATATACGCTGTAGATAATTCTCAGCCAGATAAGGTGCAAAAGACCTTATCTGTTCTTCTTTGATATAGTCAACCGTATTTAAATGATTTCATAAAATCATTTGGCATTTTGCTTAGACGTCTTGCTCCATAGTTTTTTGTATAAAAAGCATTACATTGCGTATATCTTCCGATTTTTTTTACTCATTTTGTTATCTCCAATTTTCTTGTTCAAGAGAAGCCATGGTGAAATTACACATGGTAGTGACACTCTCCAACAATAAAAAACAGGACATTTTTTGAATCGTTAATGTTAAAAAGAGTCCGTGGTGAAATAAAAAAGCAGCTGTCAAAAGTGAAAAAATATAATAAACGAGAAGAAAAACACAAATAAAAAATTAAATTTTTAGTTTTATTTAAAAAAAAGAAAATAATAATAAAAAAGTATTTAAAATAATGATGATGACTCCTAAATAACATCAAGGGACACCAACGCTTCAATTTGGCGATGCTTTCCTTAAAAATATATGTATATAAATGCGCCAATTGTTGGTATTTTGTTAAGCGGCAGCAAATTAGAAGATATATTTGGAATTATTTACTTTTTTATATATTTATTATTTAAAAAACACAAAAACTCTGTAAAAAGAACACAAATTCACGAATTTTCAAATAATTGTAAAATTTTCACAAAATTGTTGTATCTCTTTTTAATAATAAAACATAAATACATATTGTTACGTTTTTACCTTTTTAAAAAAGTGTTTTTATGAGCTCGTAGATTGTAGTTAAAATAAAATAAATTTTGTGTTTGGTTTTAATTAAAAATCCTTTATTCAACACAGTTATGTGCACCACTGCTTGTAATCTTTTTACAGGCAATCACAATTTTTATTCTTAATTACTCTTTCTGCTTACAATCTTGTAAGCAACAACAATTACTCGACAGATCTTTCTACTTAAAGATCTTCCAACCCGATCGTAGTTAGGTTCGATCACAACCTTTTCAACCAGAAGTTATCCACACTTAACACTCTTTACTGAGATAGCTCCAACTAAATTGGTTTTTTACTTCACTACTAGCTTCACGAGTTTACTCCTTATAAACTCTCTTCACACAAATTGCACTTGCTGAGTTTACTTTACTTAAACTCCACTTGCTGAGTTTTCGACACATAAACTGAAACTGTTCGCATCGATGTGCTTTTTATATGGCTGAGTAAACAACACATCGAAAGCTCTCGAATCTCTCGACATTTCAGGTAGATTCCATTTCTTTCTTTTAATTTCTTTTTAGTTCTTTTGTAGCCGTGCGTATGTAAACATCTACCTCTTTCAGCTTTTAGTATCTGTTGTTGCTTGTTTATTCTTACTTGTTTTCTTTGCTGTTAGTTTGTTGTTGTTGTTGCTGTGTTATTTTTATTTATTTTATCTCTGCTAATAATGTTTGTTGTTGTCGATTTTGTTATTTGTAAACAACATGTATAAGTTGTTCTTGCAGCTTTTGTTTATTTATTTTAGCGATGTAATAAACGCTGTGATGCCCAACCTTATTTTCGTAACAATATGTATAAGCAAAAACATGAATAAAAACAAAACTGTTGACAGCTACGGGATAACAAAAAACAAAAAAAAAAAAAAAAACAGCTGGTTCTTAAACACCACCTTATAAGAAATTTCACCATAAGCGGTATTGAAGAAATATTTTTAACAACTGAATTTTGTTTTTAAGCAGTCATTAAGCACCTCCATATAACTAAACCTTGTGCCTGTTACAATATCCATTAAAACAGTAAATACCTACGTGTAGGGTATTGTTAAGCAAATTAACTAAAATCCATTTTTAAAGTCAATCATTAAGTCAACATAGTTGATGAATTAAAAAAAATTTGAGTTGCCTCAAGCACACGCAACTCCCAAAATAAAAACTTTTTTGTTTCTTCGGCGACACGTTAATTAAGCCTCAAAATATTTCAGACGCACTAATTCACTCACTAACTTTGTTCAGTTGTTGAGATTTAACTGTAATGCACTTAAAAAAACAAGAAAAAAATAAGAAAATTTCCCCCCTCAACACATGAATTCTTGAAGATTTTTAACGTAAATCAGATCAAGTTTTGGGCGACGCATGACAAACGATCATAATTTAACTTAAGGCAAAATTAAAAAAACAAAAAAAAAACAAAGTTCACCTATAGTTTAGTCATTTAAAGAATTTTTTTAATCTGCGGCAAATACCATACTCATATCTTAACTATGCCGAATACCACATTTTTTCATCAAACCATTATTTAAAGGAGGTCATACATTGGCACACATTTGTTTGCAAACATCGCAAATAACCAATCGCATACATAGATAACTTACTTTTCCTTGAATGCGATTGGTTATTTGTGATGTTTGCAAACAAATGTTTGCCAATGTATCACCAATTTAAAGTTTTTTTTACTCTTCTTCTGAATGCTGTTGACGAACTTTGTTTTTATGATGATTATCTGCTGTTTTTCTTTATCCATCTCTCCATTTCTCTGTCTCTCTCCTCTCTCTCACTTTACTGTCGTTATAATGATATTTCATAAGCTGATGATAGACGGATTCAAAAATGTTTGAACAACATTGTGTATGCATGCGTTTGCGCGCAAACAAATATTTGAATCGGTGATAGACTATGTCAAACTTGACGATAAAATTTAATTTTTAAACGGTTTTTAAAGAGGGAGGAAGTGATTTACCGACGTTAAAAATATTCACTGTTATATTAGCATTTTCAAATTATAATTTCACTTCAGCAAACATTTTGTTAGCTATGTAAAAAGTAATGGCTAATAAAAAAAAATATGCTTTCGACAAGGGCACATCTCGTATATTAACCTCCCTAGCATTGTTTCTACCTTAGATGTCATGGCAGATAGGTCACAACTCTAAGATATGTGCCCTTTTCGAAATTATTGTTTAAACAAAGAGTACAAAAAATGCACTGCAGCACCGCCTTTTTTTAACGCGCAAAGCCGTTATTTTTCCTTCTTCTTCCTTATCGAGCTTATAGAGCAAAGTATCTATTAATTATCTGAAAATTGCAGATGTTTTAAAACTCAAGCAATATATACCGGCAGGATTTTGATTACAAATTAGCCCCAAAATATAGTCTGTATAAAATTTTTTGAACTATTATACTTCATTACAAAATAATTAGTTTTTTAATTTCCTGTAAACTTTAAATATTCAGACTTGTGCCCTTTTCGACATTGAACATTCAATTGCAGCCACTTTTTTAAATTTTGATAAATTTCCCGAAATTTTATTCAGTTCATAATTCTATCTGACAGTAGCTTTGTAATGTAGAAATTTGGTTAATAATTTTATTGGTTGTATTTTTGGTTTTCTACCAGTAGATACCGTACACTTTAAAACAGGCTACAAAATTAATAGTCCATAAAATTAATAATCCAATATAATCGAAACTTACAAAATAAAACAGCATATTTAATAAATGATAAATGTTTTCTAACAACCCCTTTCCATTAAAAAATAAAAATATGTACCATTTCAGAAGTCACTTAGAGTGTGAGCAGTTAAGACCTTCGAATCTGAAAGTAATATTATTTTGGCTTTAATACTCAGAGATTAATTTAAAAATAAACTTGTGTACTCAGCGGTTGACACAATCAGCCGCATTCTAGCATCTAACATTTATTTTAATTATGTGTGTATCCATATAAATTAGTGTTTTAGAAATAATCCCCATAAATTTAAAATGAGTTTTAAATTACTTTTTCTTATAAAATTTCCTTTAAATAGATTTTAAATACATATTTTAATTGCAGCCAAACAATAGGTCTGTTTGGGTACTTTTCCAGCAAAGTCTAGTAAGAATTACTCAGTTAGAAATTTACAGAGAGTAAGACAAAATTTACTTTTAAAAATAAAAATATCTAGAAAAGTACGCAAACGGAAATCCAATAAGAATAAGTAAGATAGTGAAAACAGCTGATTGAGAAATAAAAAAAATATAAATAAATAAATAAATAAATAAATAGATAGTTAAACGACAAATGTGCGATAAAAATAAGTAAATAAGTTTACACTTAATATTTTTTATTATTTAAAGAAAGAAATATTAATTGTTAAACATATGCTTTTCGATCAGCTGTTTTTTATTTATCTTACATATTATTTTCCAATTTATCCAAACTGTCATTTTACTCTCTCCTTACTGAGAATTTGTGTTAACAAACACAATCCAGTAAAAACTTTTAAAAAATTTTGAGTACGCAAACAGATCGAATATAAAATAATGTTTATATTTATAATAATATCTATATACTATCAGTGTAGCACCTAATAGCGTTTTATATATATTTTCATTTTTGTGTGTTCTTCTAATTAGGCTACACTTAAAACAGTTGCATGTTCTTTTCTAAAACTGTAACCTTTAAAAAGATAAAACATTTTGCACTTCGCGCCCTCAACAAAATCACAGGCTGAGAATGTTGCACTTTTGAACATTTGATCCCACCTGTGTTATTTTGTTTAGTAGTCAGCTGTTTTTGTTTGTTTGTTGTTGAAAAAAATATATTTGTAAAAATACGAATTTTCAAAGTAAATACATAAATATATTATAATGGAAATAACTTCTGCAATTATGTGTTGTAACCAAGTCATTGAAGACTATACGTAGACACCCACCATTCTCTACAATTTAGTTTATATTTCAGTCGTATTTATAATGAATTTAAACATTTTGTATTTTGTAAGCCTGTATTTACGGCTTTTCAAAATCTATAAAAAAAAACAACAAAATTCTTACAACAAGTAAATTTATACAACAAAAACGAAAAAAATATTTTTTTTGCGTCAAAAATAAGTATACAAGGCAAAAACGTACGCGAAAAGAAAGAATAAAATAGAAATATCTGGGAAGTGATACTGTTCTTCTGATAGGCGCTATCGAGTACAACAAGAATCTGATATTTTTTTTAAAGATTATTGGTGCTATAACTCCGTCAACTTCCATGTGATTTTAAAGTATGAAGTATCATTTTATTCATAACTTAACGTACTACTTCAATAAACTTAAAAGTAGTAGAGTTTCTATATAAAATAGTGTGTAAAACATCTCGCTAGTGAGAAAATTTAAAAGCAATTGGTTAAAAAATGTGTTTACTTGATAAATACACATAGATTACTCAAAGTGCTTACTTGCTTAAGTAAAGTATACCTCATTCGGTCGGAATCGAATAAGTTGGCAATAATGCCTTTCATGCAAAGTAAATATTGTTTTTTGTAAATTTGAACACGATGAAAGAATAAGTTTCTGGATTGGGTCTAAACAATTCGGCAGTGAATATAAATAGGACGGATATGGATAAGTGGGCATGTCATCCCTCATATATAATAACTTTTCATTTTTTTCTAACTTGACAACGGTAATAGTTGTATTATGAGAAATACATTTCAAATGGATACAACACAAAAGCTCCCAGCAACGCTAGATGGGTTACTCTGGTTATATATAATATTAGGCTTTTCAAAAAGTTCGGTTACAAATTGTCTAAAATGTAATATTTCTGGTAATATTAATTGCATTCGGCAACACTATATCATTTACATTTTTATGTATTTTAAGTTTTTGCCATATCAGAATCACACAAAACTTCACAATCGATTAATATTTGATTTGACATCTGAACAAATAGATTCAAATTAATTTTACATCCAGTTAAAGAAATTAGTCTTATATATACATATGTATAAAAGAGTATTTTTAAGATTTCTTTCATATTTTTGGAGTACATTTTGTAGCACATATACTTTTTAAAAGAGCACCTATATTGTTCACATCTGCTCAGAGAAGCTTTACACCCATATGTATATATTTTTCCAAAATCGGTGCAGTAGAATGGGTGTAAAAGGGATACAAAGGAATTTGTTAGTCTGTTAATTATATAGATATGTATATACATATATACATGTATATACATATATACATATCGCACACTAAATCATGATCAGTCACAATTGTGTCTTTTTAACTGGAAATATGTTTTGATTAATTTAACACTTTTTTCACTATTAGCATCACAACTCGAAAAAATACAATTTGTGTTAAAGAAAACTACCGAATTGCTCATAATTTCTGTCACAACTAAAAATAGTACTCTTTAGTTGATAATGTACAAGCGACGCAAGTAACATAAAAACAGACATAACAATGTTTTCTCATGTAAAGGGTAGTTTACACGATAATAATTTACGTATAAAAAATCAGAGAGAAAATATGAGAATAAAAATCTTACGACAGATTTTTTTACGTTTACACGATACGTAAAAAACCAAAACAAAGTGAAATGAAAGCAGCTGTTTTAAAACAGACCAAGAGTGCGAGCGAACAAAAATTGCTTTTTTTGTTTATTTTTATTTGTTTGCATTAAAAAAAACATCCTTGATCTAATGAAGTGTGATGGTTTTAAAAAAATTTTTAAAAACAAAGAGAGCCGTACGATTGCAAAATTTTCATCCGTATTTTCTCTCCATATCGTACGCTCTCATTACATATTGTATTTACACGATACTTTTCGCTCTCTTCTAAACAAAAACTATAATATCGTACGACTTGTATTGACGTGTAAACCCCCCTTAAGGAAGGTGGTGATACAAACGAAAATTTCGTGGTCGTTGGAGATTTAATCTAAGAATTGATTTATGGATAAAAAGCGAATTTGTTAAATGTTGAATTGTGACTGTTCATGATTTAGTATTCGATATATTACACTGTAAAAAACAACACAAAACTTTAAAATAATACAAATAAATTTACATATTATCTGAAAATGGCGAAGAAACAATTTGAGCATTCTTTTTTGTTTCTAATAAAATTTTGTTTTTGATATATTTGAAATGTTTGAAGCGTCTGACGTTGCTTGTGATTGGTTGATGTAAATTTACACTTTATTTGTGTCAAATTTAAAAAAAAAACCACACTCATCTCGTTACTCTACCAGTTTCAGACAACATACTGTTACGTTTTAACCTTTTTAAAACGTTTAACTTCGTTTAAATTGCGTTAAAATAAAATTAAACCACTTTGTTGTTATTACAGTTTCTTTTCACTTCACTATAACTTGTATACTGTTTGTCTTAATACAACACTCAATATTCGTTTATACAACACTTTTATTTCCGCCTTAACACGTCTTTATCTTACGACAGCCAAACGATAACTAACTGACATGTAGGTAAAGCAATCCTTTATATACCTAATTGCCTACAGTTTGGAAGGTTCAGGAAACATTGATCATCTTCTATTTCCATATCCGTTATTCACATGTAACGTAAAGATGGTCGATGTGGCAGTGCTGCCAAATTGACAGGGTGACATAAAATATACCGAAATCCCACAATGCAGTGTTGTATTTTTATTTTCGTAACAATACATATATATGTTAATATGTATTATTTTTAATATGTTTGTTGTTATTTTTTAATGTAAAGAAATATAATATATGAATACATTTTATATAAATTTTTATATTTCTTAAGACATGTAAGCTATTTGATAAAATAATTAAACTTTGAATATTAAAACCAAAATAGTAATACCATCAGAGTCGAAGGCTTTAATTTCTCGCAGTCAAAGTGACATCTGAAATGATACGTATTTTGATTTTTTAATGGAAAGTGTTTTTTGGATACAATTTTTCATCCATTAAAAAATGTTTTTTGTATTCTGTGTTTTTTTTTTTTGTATTAAGTTTCTAATAGTATCGACAGGTAGAAAAGCAAAAGTACCTCCAATAAAATTAGTGACAGCTAGAAATGCGTCAAAATTATGAACTGTATGCAATTCCCAAACAAAAAATAATTAAAAAATATTTGCAATAAAATGTTATAGTTTATTTGGCCAATGCACAGACTACATATATAGCATTTTTTATCAGCAATACTATTGTTTTTCCCAAAAATTAGAAAAAAAATTTTTTTTTGTTCATTGAAAACTGCTTACAAATGCATATTTTAACATATGTATGCATGTGGGCAATATTTGGCCAACATGTTTTCCAAACATATTTAACAAGCATTTTTGGTCACATGCATACGTTGTGTGTGACAATTCTTCATATTTTGACGCACACAAACACAATGTTTGTCAAGCATGTTTGTCTGTGTATCGCCGGTGTAATGATGTTCAGTGGTCGTAATTTTTTGAAATATCCATTAGTTTAACCATTTTTTATTTTTATTTTTTTTTTAATATTCTATTTCCTTTCCTTCACATATTTATTATTGGCGTCACTAAAAAAAATTATCAAAATACACGTTATTATTATTATGCGGGAGATAATTACATTTGGCTAAACAAAAATACCACAAAAAGTGGCAAAGTATCCATTATAAAGCATGCGTTTTTTGCCACCATCTAAGTCTCTTATAAAATGTCTCTTAAAAAACTAGCCAAACGAACAATTTGTAGATTTTCGACCATATTGGGGTTTTCAGAAAAACAGAGACATGACGTTCATTTTAAAAAATCATTAAGTCGCTGTTGTGATTCGTTATTATTTTAGTTGACGTTTGTATAAACTATGTTTTTAGTTTTTTTTTTTTTTTGTAATTTCTGGATATTTTGTTGTTTTTTTTTCTCTTACTTCACCACATGATTATTATAATTATACAATATTTTTATGATCATTATAAAGGAATGTTGCCTGGTGGTAATTTGCAGCATTACTGGTGTATTGTAAAAACATTTTCTGTTTTTAAAATATGTTTCTGTGTGTGTGTGTATGTATGTGTATATATGCTTTGGCGTAAATGACTAATATTATGAGCAAGAGATTAAATTTTTTGATTCAATTGTTTAAATTGTTTAATTTGTATTTTAATCTGAAATTCCAAGTTGCACCTTTACGATTTGTTACTTGCAAGTTAATTATTGGATTTAAAACAAAATCAATTCGAGAATTCTTTGTATTTCACCAGGCAAGCAAGCAACATTAAGTAACTGGGATAACTTGAACATAACTAATTCACTAAGATTAAGTTTATAACCACTTGGGATTAAGTTTTTAATCCTCGGCTTAAGTTTCGCAATTATCTCTTTACTAAATGTACATAGGGATGAAATGCGTGATTATATTGTAATTCTGGTTAATTCGCATAGAAAAATCCCTATGTCTAGGCAGGTAGCTTATTTACGGACAATTTTTCGTTTCATTACCTGTTCGTATGTTTACTAATCTTACTGCAGTTTGGTTTTGAATTTTTTTGTTTTTTGTGGTTGTTTGTTAATGTGTAACCTTTTTTGTGGCCAATGTTAAAGAATAAATTTCAAATTTATTATTAAAGAAAAAAAAAATTTTTTTTGTTATTCTGTTATTGTATTAAATATGCCTCTGTAGTATAATGTTTTAGACACCCGCCTACTAACCAAGAAGTCATCAGTTTAATCCCAGGCCATTACGACTGCAAAAAAATACAGTTATAACTCCTTATAATGTTAGCTAGTAACTAGTTATGAGTACTATCATTGGTCAAAGGGAAGTAAATTGTGTTTTCTAATACCCCCACCTGAATAATAATTGCATTGTTTTGTGATCCCCATTATGCAAGTTAGTTAATGACAAAAAGTAGATCAATGCTTATAAAAATGCTTTAGAGAGCGTTGTTCTTGAGAATTACGTACATATGTATGTAATATCTGCCCACAAACTAACTGATTGACTAAACTTAAGGGGAAAATTTCTTATTTTAATTCTTAAATTATTTTTTGCAAAAAAATCATATCATCCATCCATCATATAATATTTTTAACTTTCGCAAATTTTTTTATTTGCTCACAATTACGTATTAAATCTAAAACTAATTATTATGATCCAATTAAAAACCAGAAACAATATATTTTTTTTTTGATATTAAGTCAACCGAAGTTTTGTCCAATTTCAGCAAAAAAGTCTCTGTATCCACTCCTGCCCGTTTAAGTTTTTGCTGCCTGGCAGCACATTAAATAGGAAAATACCAGTTCTTTTTCCATTATTTGAGTTTATGGTCAGGTAAATTAAACAAATACCATATGTTAGCAGCAAATTTTTAATTGTCATTAATTTTTCAAAAAATTTCAACTTTTGATAAAAAAGCGAAAGATTTGCGCTATTTTAGAAAATCGAATTATTGAAAAGGCAAAATGCAATCCGTCAGCAAGCCAAATTACAAGACATTGGGAACAGCCACCGAACAGTGTATTAAGGCGCCAAATATTCGCTAAGAGGTTTGCTTACCGATGATGAGAGAGATGCTCGGGCCATGGAACATTTATTGTTTACGGAAAAGGCAAAACCAACTAAAGAAACAGCAAATGTCATAAAAGAGCCAGTTGGTGATGGGACAGCAAGCAGGGCGCTTAAAAAAATCGGGCTCAGTTCAGCTGTAAATAAAAAATAAAAAAGCATCGCTGTCAGAAAAAAATTTAAAAGCAGGACTAAAGTTCTGCAAAGAGCACAAAAAATGAAGCGTGGAAGACTGGAAACGAGTAATATGGTCAGATAAGACCAAAATAAGTCGTTTTCAGTCGGTATTCCTTGCCATACTACTGGCACGTGGAGCACGGAGTTGGAAAATTAATGGTTTGGGATTGTTTTACTTGGTGACAGTGTAGAAATTGAGGGAATAATGAAAAAAAAAAAATATTATCTTTGTACCTTAGGTGATAATTTACACGATTTTTGGACTAAAATGCTTTTCCGGAAGAAGAAGTTGTTTTTCAACAGGATGGAGACTTCAAGCATACAGCCAAAATCGTTAAGGATTGGCTGTTAAATCAAAATTTTCAAACATTGCAATGGTCAGCACATAACCCAGATCTCAGCCCGATCAAAAACGTATAGGCTTTGCTGAAGAAATGTTCACGATACGTTAATGTACCAACTAATTTAAAGGAACTTTAGTCCCGATTTCAAACGAAGTGGTCAAATATTCCGAAGCATACCATTGAAAACTCGGTCGAAAGTATGCCAAGACGTGTCAGAAGCGTGATAAAAGCAAAATGGCTCTGGACAAAATATAGAAAATTAAAAGAAATGTTTTGCTTCTAAGTGTACAGGAGTGATACTTATTCATAAAATTGCATTAATCTTAAGTTTATCCTAAAATATTATTAAATTTTATTTTATTCTATTTAATTATTATTTTATTGAATAGTTTAAATAAAAATTTGAAATTGCTTTCCTTTATTTTATGTATTTTATTTCGGTTTTAAATCTTTCTAAACAAACATATATCCCCACACGTGACTCTATTGCAATCGACAGATGCAGGGAAATTGTTCCAAACGCGAATGGTGCGGCTTAAGAAGATTTTCCTGCAATGCACTGCGGGATCTACGAACCAATCTACTACAAACAGGTGTGCTCTACTAGAAATGAGTACTACGAGTAGTTCGATTTTCGGACTGATTCACCTTAGTTTATTAGAAAACATACCGTTATATTCATTATAAAAATAGAACAAAATAAGCCATATGGTTTGTGTTCTAATGAATTAATAGAGTAAGTTACCCTAACATACTTTTGTCATTTTTGACCATCTTTGCCCTCTACTGTATGCCATAGAGAATCTTCAAAATATAATCGACCCATACATAAAAGTTGCAGAATATAGACTATATTTATATAAGATTAGAGGTAAGAAAGAAAGAGAAGGTCGTGAAAAAATATTGAAAATACAGTAATAGATAAAGCAAAGCCTTGTATCGGGTGGGCTATCTATCGATTTAAATTTGAACCAGTGATTATTTCGAATCTGGCAATACTCATGTAATTCTATTCTGTCACAAAATTCAGTATATTATCTCCACTGAACGAAATGAATAGATTGACGCTTGAGCAACATCGGGATCGATTGAAAATTTATTTTCAAAACAAAGACAAATGGTCGGAAACTGCAAAAAAAAAAAATCAAAAAAAAATTGCATAAGTTATCTTTTCGGATGAAGCTCATTTTGATCCTGGTGGGTACGTTAATAAGCAAAATTGCCGTATTTGGAGCTCAGAAAACCGAAACGTGGTATTACAGAAGCCAATGCACCCACTACAAGTGACTGTTTGGTGTGGCATGCGGAGCGGAGGCATTATTGGTCCACACTTCTTTGAAAATGAGGACGACGCAACCATTACGGTCAATGGAGACACCTATCGCATCATGATAACCGAAATTTTTGTGCCCGCTCTTCATGTTACTGATGTGCAAGAAGTTTAGTTTCAACAGGATGGTGCAACTTGCTGCAATCCATTTATTGCGTCAAACATTTGATGGCCGTTTAATTAGCCGAAATAGTGATATCAGCTGGCCGCCAAGAAGCTGAGATTTGGACGACAAACCAGAGACAATTGAGCATTTGAAAGCCAACATTCGTGATGGCATGGCCGAGATACGACTCCATACATTCGAAAATGTTTTCGAAAATTGGTCCGATCGAATGGGGTACTGTGAGGCCAGCCGTGGGTGCCATATGAAAGAAACAATATTTCATTTTTAACCGGAACAATTGTACTTCAAAACAAACAAATAAATTTTGCAAAACTTATTTTATTGCATTTTTTTAATTTAAGTTTTTAAATTGATCACCCTATAGGTCTCTCAATGTACAGTTTTCTAGCTTAGTTTTGATTAATTTCATTAAATGGAAGTTTCATCACTCTAAGTCAATGGGATCATAGTCTGGGACTTAATGTGTTAATCAAAGATCTTTCCCTGATATGCATTATGTACAGGTATAGTAGGGCTATATTGCGATTTTAAAAATATATGTTAAATCGGTCTTCAATTGTATTAATTGAGTCAAAATTGCTTAATTAACTAAGGATTTGGAATTGATGAAAATCAAAGCAAATTCTAAAAATGTTGAAATTTAAAATCTAGAACAGTTCCCTCAATAATTTCTATTGTCTGTTTTACTTAAGTTAAATATATAAAAAAAATTATAATTTGGCCTTAAGACCTTTTGTCAATTTCAATTCGTTCAACATGCAACATCACGCGTGTGGCATCAAAAAAAAAAAGAAAGAAACACTATATGACAGTTACGACATGGATTCCCTTAAAGTTATTTAAATTGGAAATTTCTTCATGCAATTGAATCGTGATTTAAATAATAAAAAAAGATATAAAAAATTACAAAATTCAATACTCAAACACTGACTGTTGAGCACTAATGCCACCGACAACAATAAGAATAACAACAACACTTTGCCAATAATAGTTGTGGCAATATGGAGACAATGACTGCAATAAGTTATTATATAATGTTGCTGGTTGTGTCGTAAAACCAAAAAATAAAAAAAATATAAAAATCAACTCCCATTATTGACGTTCTGAAATGCATGAAAAGGCAAACGCTGACAGTAACAGCAAAGGCAACAATGGCGTATAATGGGCCAACAACAACAATATTAATAATAATTGACAGTCGTAAAGGTCAAAGATGACATTTCGATTATTAATTGCTATTGAAAGGCTATTAATGAAATATGAACAACTACAACAACAAATTACAATTACAATATGGCCACAATAAATAAAGACGATGGAGAAAAATATGTAGGGAGGCTTCATTTTGGGATTTTAAAGAGGGCTACGTTGTATTTAAAATGAGAAATACAGTATTTATTTATTCGCTAATACCTAGTTAGTCCTTTCTATGCAATTCTTCAGTTTTGTTCTTCTTATAACTGCATATCTCATTTTGATTTTTCTTTTTTCTCCCCCTGAAAATTATATACATTTTTTGACTATAATCTTCTCATTTTAACTTCACATATAGCACTTCCGCGAGACATTATCATACGAAATGTGCTATATTTCTTCGTAGTTTATGTGTTCACACCATGAACATCAAAATGGAAATCTTAATTATTAATTGCATTTAAAAAAATTAGATTTTTAATTTAAATATAGAAAACCTCACATTTGCCATAAGACACTCTTATTTAATAATCGGTTAAGCTATGCCCACAATTATCCACCTGGATATCCAACAGATTGTCAAAGACTCACTCTAATAAGTGGTTTTCATACATGACGAACTAAAAGTATACTGACAGGGACAACAACAACAACAATAAAGTCAAAAATATAAAGGGTGACCAGATTAAATTAATAGAAAAGTAAATTTAAACCGATAGATTACTATGTTCTAATAAATGCGGCAGCTTTTCAGAAAGTATTCAAGTTTCAAGTTTTCGTATTCGTATCATTGGTAATAATCCTGGTGAATCCGTTAGTAAAAGAGTAATTAAGATGATCTGCTACCGCAGATGGAAGATGAAGTAACACATTTGTCGCTGACCTAAGTAGTTAGGCAGAGAAAAAGCACGAGGGCGTGTAGCAATATATCTCCCAATTCTTAAGCGGATACAATACCTAGAATGAGTACTTTCACTGTTTTCAATTGTCCGATAAGTCTTTATTTCCCTGTTGCCATGATTTGATTTTTCTTTGTTTTAGATTTGATGTCGAGATCGATAGTTGGGTACTGATAAGGTTCTGATCGTAAAGCTAAGTGAGCAGTATACGTGGCTTATGGGTTAAATGACATACCCATCACATTTTTGCTTTGCGGTGTTTCTGTCGGTACTGGGGCGATTTTTGAAGTGGTTTAGCCTGTCTAGGTATAGTACATAACATCTGCACCTTTTTAAAAAATGCTGCCCTGGTTTAAGTAGCAACGGGCAATCTGTGAGCATGTCGATCACTTTAATACAAAAGTGCTTTTGTTACCGGACTGTAATGTTAAAGTCGTCAGACTTTGAGGCCTATCCTAGCATTCTTAGCACTATTGGCAGCTTTTCTTGCTGCTATTTATGCCAAACAACAGCCACCACCTGTACGCAAACAGTTTGTTGGAACGAACTTTAGTGTTTGAGACTTCCAATACCCATTTCACCATTTGGTCAAACTTCAAATTTGCTCTATTTCTTATTCGGACAGCGTTATACCCAGAGGTACATAGGTTAACGTAATCTATATTGCCCAAACCTTGTAGTGATATACTATCGAAACTATAAACAAACATCGAAAAGGGACACCAAACTGTCAACATTTTTTACTTGTTTTGTTAAATCATAAAGAGTCTATATTTTGGCACGTTTCATAAAACGTTCTTGAGAACTGAAACAATAAATATTGGGTGGCGAACGTCATAGTGAATCAGCGTGACTTTTTAAAGTAATTGTCCAAATTTTCATAGATGACAGAAGTTAATTTTGTCTTACAGTGAGTCCTAAGGAGCAATATCATCAAAAAACATTGTACTTTATTCGTTAACAGGGAGATGTAGCAGATAAAATTCTGTAGCCGACTCATTATAGACAGTGTCGCGCAATTTCATCGTTCAGTCGACTCGTGACAGACAATGTCGCTAAATTTCAGCTTTTTTTTAATATGGTGACGTTACAATGAAGTTGTCATAGATAATTTTCTTTCAATGAAATTTTTCATTTACGATAATTTCAAACAAATTTCGACTTGATACTGATCGACACAATGGTTTATCAATAAATATCTCATAGTAACCATGAATGCTGAAATACAGCCTAAAAAGATTAAGTAATTCTGCCATCTGGTCACCATATATACACCCAAAGATTCTGTGACTTGTGTGACTTGTCTGAAGCCCATCCAGTGAGACATTAAAATTACCTGAAGGGTAACAACGTCAACAAATCAAATTCAGAACAGAATTGCAATTTGTATGCGTGTAAGTAAGAGTGTACGTATGTGTGTAAGTTATACTAATAGTACTCCACGTACTTGTTATTCGTTTTGGGCCAGTGTTGTAGACCTCAGATCCCAGATAGTTAAATTATTATAAATGCCACAATAAATATAAAAAGAATGGCAACAACAAGTCAACTGAATACGTTGCATAGTGTATATGCGTTAGTGTGTTCTGTTGCATTAAAAATTTGAAGGGGGACATTTAATCACCAGATACACAAACAATTTAAGACAAATGAAAACAGAAGAAAAAACGATTTAAACTGTCGTTGTTTGAAACCAATTCAGTTTCAATGTTTAAACCAATTAAAGTTCTTCTCATCGTATAAGTGGAATGAAATGAGTGAATGTAGATGCGTTGCGCCACACAATTTTGTATTCGTTTGGATTTTTTAACGAAATCTGTCTGTTGTTTTGTTTTAGGTGACGTTGCAACAACAATGGACTAACGCAATTTTTAGTTCTGCTTTAAAGGACGTGCAAAATACATGTTGTTTATGTTAGTGTTTACAAAAACAAGTCAAGTCCACCATTATGTGGCTCATCTAAATCATTTCCAGCCATTTAAATTGGTTTATATTAAAAACAATATCGCACTGTTGTACAAATTTGTGCCTGAGATGTTGGCCAATGGAGACGATTTTAAAATGTACTTTTTTAAACGAAAATTATCGTCGTCAACTGTCGTTAAACCATAATTTAACATGTGTTTCTTTATTTTTCTCTTTTTCTTTTATAAGCCATAGGAGAAGACTAACTTTGTTACCTTTTATTCCTTTGGCTAATTTCTCTGAAATTCTTTGTTAATTTATAGTAAAAATTAAGTTACACGCCCACATGCCAGATAAATATCAGATGATAATTTATCAAATAATTTGTTAGGTTAGAATAATTTTAGTTCCTTTGCTGTATGAAATTGTTCTGGTTATATTTAAGAAAGTAAAAATAGTTTAATCATTAATCATGAATAAAAATCTTAGTTGTAAGGCTATAACAGACTTTAGATACTTTTATGGAATGCAATCAAAATACTCTTCGTTTTTATCTTTATCTTCATTACTCAACTAACCGTTGATCAAGTTAGTTAATTGGGATATGTATCTTTTATAAGTTAGCCTTAAATCGCAATATGGATCGAGTTTAGATAGCATTGTTAGCCTTTAATCCTAATATTGTGTTATATGAGAAATATCCGTGGCTATTTGTCGCGTATTCGATTTTATCAAACGAACACTTGTTTGATAGTTGGCATTTCAGCTTATAGTATATCGCTGTTTAAATTACTCAGACGAATTACCTTGTTCATATGAAACCTTTTTAATTAGCTTTGTTGTTTGCCGGTAAAATGTGTTTTAAAAATGTAAGAAAACGGTGAGGAAATTAAATAATCAAATTCAGAGTGATTTTTTTGTAATTCACAGGGTAATTGAAACTGAATTATTTACAATTGGTATGAGTGGTCCTTAAAATTTTATGTAAATAATTATGAAATTCCATTCATAATTGAATTTAAAACTGAGCGTTTTTTTTTCGTTACCCCACTTGGGATGATCTCGAAACAGGAAATTTTTTCTATCTAAGTTAGGGCATAATACTGATTGATAGCTATTTGTAATATCGCCTTCCTAATCATGCTCAGTAAGTCAAAGAGGATTGATTTCTGCTTTAGCAATATTATCTGGGAGAATTTCCCGTTTCCAGAATTGAGTAATAACAGGTGCGACAATCTTGGAGCTCGTTATTGCGTTGGCCTGGAGAAATTTTTCAAATATACATATAAAGGTTGGTCCAACTGCCAGAAGAAGAGCCGTCAACCTCGATACGCCGAATGAAATCCACCTTAGTGGATTCGTTAACAAGCAGAAATTTCACATTTGGGCAAATGAGTTTCCACAAATAGTACGGTTTATGGGCTTGCGTCGTCATCGGTTCGTACGTCTTTGAAAATGTGGTCGGCCAAGCACTTACCGTGAATGATGTTCGCTATCGCGAGACGATAACAGACTGCTTGTCGCCAGAAGTTGACTATAGGGACCTGGATGATAGATGGTGCCACGTGTCACACAGCCAACAAAACAATGGCTCCTTTGCGCGAGACATGTCGTGTCGACGTTAATTGGTCGCCACGATAATGTTATTTGACACCATTCGACTTCTTTCTTTGGGGATAATTAAAAAAGTGTACTTCATTTGACAGATAATTAGTTTTATCCTTCCGCTGAACGAATATGGTTGAGTATACGCTTGAACAACGCTGGGAAATATTGCGACATTACTTTGATCGATCGGCTTACAGAAGATGCCGATTATGCCAAAAACATCATCTTTTCAGATGGAGCTCATTTTGATCTTGGCGGGTATGTAAACAAGCAAAATTGTGGCATTTGTGGCACAGAAAACCCGCACGCATACATTGAAAAGCCGATACACCCAAGACGAGTCACTGTTTGGTGCGGATCTTGGCCCAGAGGCATAATTGGGCCATGTTTCTTCGAAAATGAGCAAGTAGTGGCCGTTACAGTCAATGGCGATCGTTATCGAGCTATGTTGAACGAATTTTTGTTCACAAAAATTGAAGAGGTGGATAGTAGCAACATTTGGTTTCAATAGGACGGCGCTACGTGCCACACAGCCGAAGCTACATTCGATGTCTTGCGCCCTGTTTTTGAAAATCGCATTATCAGCCGCAGTGCTGTTGTCGTTTGGCCACCTCGAAGCTGCGATTTGACACCGTTGGACTTTTATTTGTGGGGTGCCGTCAAAGATAAGTGTTACTCCAACAAGCCAGAGACAATTGACGCTTTAAAGGACGATATTAGTAAAGCCATTGGTGAAATACAGCTGCACACAATCGATAATGTGCTTAAAAATTGTACCGCTCGTGCAGGCTAATGCATGGCCAGCCGAGGCAGCCATTTGAATGAAATTATTTTCCATTATTAACCGGAAGGATTTTTCTTTAAAAAAAAAGAAATTTGAGAAAATATTCAGTAATTTTTTTATAGCGTTTTCAACAAAAATATAAATTATTTGGCAGACCCTTCATAATTCAAGAGCTAAAAGAATAAGATAATTCTTCACATTAACGACATTGAACCTCAATTATGTCTCAAAGTCATTGAAAATATGGACTGAGGGATAGGGGTATGCCACCGAAGCCATGGTGAGCATTTATCCAATATTTTGTTTCACACATATTTGTCATACATCATTCTATTACAATAAAAAATATGAAGATAATTCTCCGAAAACTTTTTCTTTTATTTATAATTGACATTGTGCGTTTTGGTTGGACCATTCTTTACAAAATTTATGAGAAATTTAATAAAAACTTTTTATTTATATTTGCAATGACAAGCACAGCACCACTTTAATCATTTTCTAAAAAGGTTTAAATTACTTTCACTTGCTTCTAGAAGACTTACAAAATATCGTTTTGGTATTAACATAGGATTTCTCTCTCTCTCTCTTATTTCTTTTGTCTCTTGATTACAGTAATGATTAATTTGCCATGGTCCTCTCTGGTATTGTACAATCGATACTTAAACTATATTTTTAAAGATTTTTATCTTGAGCTTAACCGAACACAGAGAAAACTTAAAAAATTTCTTTCAAGGCTATTATGGCATTAAATACTAATCATATGTATGAGCATTTTTACTCACTCGTATACTTTGTGGTATTATATAAACCACAACAAATTTTAATAAAATCGCCAATAGTATGGGCAAAGCCTAGAAGAAATCAAATGCCATAAACAAAAACAACATTAATATGAACATTAGGAAATCTATCAGCAAAAATAGACAACCAAGAGTCTATCACAATGTCCGCGTCAGTCAGCCACATCTACTTTAAAACATCCATCCACCTTCTGGGAAACAAATGGCTTTCAGTGTAAACACCCAAAGAGATTTTCCATGGAAAATCACTACTTATAACACAACACACTCCTTTTACTCAAATGCACAAAAGTGCAATCCACCCGAAGTTAGATTGAACGACCTAACGAACGACGACCGTACAAATGACAGTCAGACTATGGAAGAGGAACAGAAAAAACATTGGCTGGTGACTAACAAATAGTAATAGTAGAAATGGTACGTGGTAGTATCGTATGGAATTATTTTGGGTTTTTTTTTCTAAACCTTGCTAGCGCTAATGCCACAGCTTCTGATGTTAAAGTTGCCAGCGAAATGGGCAACAAAAATTCAAAATCAGTTGCAGTTGTAGCAGCAGCGGCAACAGCAACTAACAAACTATTGGCTCGTTTGCCTTGGCTGTCTTTTTTTTCTTTTTTTTTTTGCTAAGAGTGCAAATGTTGATGTTGCAAATAATAATGCTACAAGGCAACATATCAGAAAACAGCTCAACCAACATATTTATGCAGCCAACCATATGCCTGCCTGCCTACCATAGACTACACTAAGCTAAACGTTTAAAAACTTTGTTAAAAAGCAACAGTTCACATGGTATGAGTAGTTTGTTTGGCTCAAAACCAAAACCAAACTATTAAAATGGGCGAAAAGCTTTGCATTTGACAATGCGTTTCAACGTCAACCACGTCGTCGTCATCAAAGATTTAATATCTTCGACGAATACGCTTGAATTTTCCACATACATTTTGATTTTATGGTTGTTGTCGCCCATTTTGAGTTCGTTGATAGCTATCTGTGGGTGACTATTTCCTCCACCCCCTTTCAATTTTCCTGCTGGCAATCACTTCAAGTTGTACTATTATTGTATTAATTTTCAGAGAATTTTTTTAAATATACTGAAAGTGAAAAAGAGTAAATAAAAGTTTTTCCTATATCGGCCCGGAACTCTACTGGGCTGTACTGCTTACTACTATCCTTATCTAAACAAGGATTAGAAAATTTCCAAGGCTTGGAACACTGGAATGCTTAAAGCGGACTTTGGCACGCTAAGGCGGTGATCAGTCAACAACTTGGACGTGGCTCTGCAATATGGCAGGCCTGACTTGGAACTCCTAATGGATTTTCTTACGGGCCATTGTCAACTTAGACCTCGTTGACATCGGAGATTGCGGAACTCATATTGTGTGTTGATAGGCTTAGATGAAAATGTTAAGAGTCTCATTGAGAGACATATCCACCATTAGGGGTTCAGACCTGCTGGTGTTCATTAGGAAGGCAGCATATCTGCTAATCAAAATGTAGATCGGAAGGAACACAATAGGTCTACAATGTCAGAACGATAGTAATAATAGTAAATGCAAGCTTTATAATATTTTGCCTTTTAGGTAGAAAAAAAATTCGAAATTTCCGATCAATTTTGTTTAAAAACTTATTTCAGTAGCAAGTCCACTGCTGAAATTTTCTGTTTTTTAAGCAGCTACATAATAACCTAGGAAATTGAACAAATGTAAGCTATTATTACCTAAATCTAGGCTATAAAAGTCCATACTTTAGATTGCCATGTAAGGTTTCTTCTTAATCTTACAGACAGTATGTTTATGTTCTGTTCTGAGCGAGGTCTGTAAAACCGTATTATATTGCTTTCCATTTTTCGATATGCATTGGCAGTTCTTGCAATGTTTCTGTCTACTCTTCACTTCAGACAGAAATAAACTGACCATGAAATGGAAGAAGGGCATGATGCACTTTTCTTACCGAGAATGAATTTTAAAAATAAAATTAATAATCTGCAACTGTTGTTCGTTTATAAGTCGATTCATGGTTAAATTTTTGTCCAAACATATTTGACAGTAACATGTTACACGAAAACATATGAGCTGCCAAACACAGTGTGGCCAAAAAGGAAGTTGCTAAAAAAATTACCCGATGATTATAAATCGTTGAGTAGCTTTTCTTGAGGCCGTCAATTATTAATTAATTAATTAAATTGTAACTAAGAAATATACATAAAGTGAGCTGATTTTGATTGCTGCGGGCTTCGGTTTCATTGAAGATTTACTCAGAAAACTACAAACCAATGGCCTAACATTAGTTGAGCAGCATGAGACGGTTCAGAATAGTGCCAAGATGAATGATTGTAATGCCAAACTTAATACTAAAACTGAGCCAAAACAGATGATAATAGCAAAAGAAGTACTTGTTGTAGTAAAATGTATAAGTCAATATCTAACAAATCATCTTTTCAAATCAAGTTCTAAAATACGATCTTAAGGAATTGTTTAAACATTAAAGATGTTCTTGTTTTTATTTCAAACTTCATTAACATTTATTTTCTATTAACTAAGCTATAGATTAAATTAAGTTCTTTTTTACTTTCTGAACATTTTTTAAAATGTTAGTTACGTCCTTTCTAAATTAAGGTAACGATATACAAATAAATAAAATCTGCTTTATTTTTATCAAAAATTTTAAGTTTTGTATTCAGATCTCCTTATAAATTGAAGTACAATTTTGTTTATTCTGTTGTATTGTTTTTTGTATTGTTAATTTTTTATATAAGAATTACTTAAAATATATTTAAAAGACATTGAATTGTAGACTAAACTTTTGTTTTTCGATTATTTAAGATGAAATTTTTGTTTTTTAGAGCATATTTTCAAATTGTTAGATCATATTTTGGGATTTTTAATGCCTATTTAATGCGCAGAAAACACTTTTTTAAGAGCATATTTCTGGTTTCCCTGGTTAATGCACATAATTGTGTTTTTAACTGAATTTCTACTTTTTCTATCTACAATTACTTGAATTTTCTTAAAAGTTTTTAAAGTGAATATCCATCTTAAAAGAAAGTCAAAGTTAACTTTTTTTTTATAAAATGTTTCCATTATTATTACATTATCGTGGGTGGGTGGAGTATCGTGTGTCGGTCCAAAGGTATATAACTTTTGTTATATTTGGCATTACAAAAAGCAAGTGGTTATCAAAATTGTGTATTTTAGACGAAAACTAAGGCTTTTGCCTAATTCTCTTAAAAACAAAACACTAATTTCTTAAATTAAAAAAATTTAAAGCAATAAAAACAAAGAGAAACAAATACGTTATCACCTGCATATAATTGCATTCGTAACTCTACAAATTATATCCGAAAATTGCTCAAGAAAAACAACAACAAAAATGAAGAAGAAAAAGAAGAGCAATATAATTGGTTACGAAATCATCAACATAAAATAACTCCTTTGACTGGCATGTGTAACATTATTTTTGCCAATAATTTTTATTTTTTATTTTATTTTTTTGGTCTTTTTTTAATGTTATTTTAGCTTCTCTTAGTATTTTAATGTGTAGTCAATAAATACCAAAAAAATAAAGAGAGAAAATAAAAAAAGTATAAACGATAATACAAGGGTTCTCATTTTATTATTGTCTTATACGCTTTAATACGTTGAAATCTTTAGATCTTAAGCGAAATTATTGAACGTTACATTAATTTTCATGTAAAGTTGGTAATTGTTTCTTAACGCTACTTTACTCTGCTTTTTTGTTTTTCTTCTTTTTTCAAAATCATTCCCCTCGTTCTCAGCATTAGCTCAGATATGGAGCTACGTACGTCTCACTGATGGACGACTGGGCTGTTTGCTGATGTTTGTTGTAATTTTATGTGTACTTGAGTACGTAAAAGTTAAAGCGGTTTTAAAAGTTTATTTATACTTATTAATAATACATGCGATCCTACACTGCGGATCATTAGAAAATGTTTCGAAATAAAAATATTGAAAGTTTTTGACTCAAAGGAATATCGATTTCATATTAAAGAGATATATACAAAGAAAAGAGTTGAAATAATTTGAATCTTAACAAAATAGATTTTAGAAGACCAATTTGTTCATATTCGATTTTAACCATAGTTTGTCATAATTCAATATCATTGTAAAAACAAATTATTTACACTACGCCCCATAAATATGCATGCAGACTATCTGATTGAGGGGCTAAGTAGTAACGGAATTTGTTAAATTGGTTTTATTTTATTTATTTATAAAGAAAAACTAGAATGAAAGCACTTCTCAAGTTCGATGAATTGTCGTAGATTTTTTTTTTACTATTTTTCAACGGAGATCCAAAGGGTGCTAAAGTTAATAATAGACAATACAAAGAAGAAAGAGTTAATCAATTTTACATATATTATTATATTAATTCCCATAACATTTCATGAGGGAATATGGGGACTTCTCTTAGTTAATGAGCTGCACCCGATTCTACTTTAAAACTCATTGAAAGGGACCTACAGTTTAACGCCGGCTCCAACCGGCAAATGCATTTAGTGAGGTTTTTAAAAGTATTAATACTCATAACCAGTTACTAGCTAATGTTATGAGGTGATACCGCTGTCGGTAAGATGTTCTGGCCTTGAACCGACGACGACTACGCGGGTGTCTTACCTACATACTACAACGGCACACAATTTTACATAAACTCACTTATTTTAGGAGTAGTCTATCATAATTTTTCTTTTGCCACTATCAAAAATGCAATTAAAAGGTAGCACATTTACCTTTTAGTATATTTACCTTTAGCAATGTTTGGTAAGAAACATTAAAGCTATTTTAAAAGTGCTTGTAAGCTTTAAAAAAAGCGTCGCCCGCCACAAGTGCATTATGATGGGTTTTTTAAATAAATAAAAAGCGTCGCCCGCCACATGTGTATTATAATGGTTTTTTTTAATTTTTAAATACAAATTTTCTTTCTGGAAAATCAATTTTTTTATGTAAAAAAGAAAACACTTTTTTGTTGTCCAAATTGGCTTTATTCATCAACGTAATCTTCATCAAGTGCAATGTAATCATTCCAGCGCCGTTCTAACATTTCAATACCACTTTTGCAGAACGATTTATTTTTTATTCGTAGCTCAATTGATGTAATTTTGCCATTATTTCAGAATCATCAACACGTACTTGTTTTTGGTCAACGTGGCACCCACTATGCGGCACCCACTTTGAACAGAGCTTCCTCATAGTCAAAAGCTCATGCAATATAAAGCCAACACGTTCTTTTGATATCTTTAAAAGAGTTTTGCAGTCTTTGAAACAGTTAGTCAAGGCTAGGATCAGGCTATGAGGTTACTTGCAGTATTTTACCAATTTTTTATGTTAAAAACGTTTCAGGGATATTTGACTGACTTTTCATAGTATATTGACTTGTCTTATTTCTTTTACAAATAAAATATATTAATATATGTATATATTAAATTTCATACCAGCTCTGCATAAACTTCAGATAATGAAGACGACTCGAATAATCCCTCAACATTTTTTTTTTTAAATCATAATGTGACACCAGTATCCATTTTAAAAATATATTTTTTAGAATTTGTATTGGAAATTTAAGGTTGCGGACGACGCCCACCTGACGACCTGATATTACTGCGAAACATATGGCCTGAGCTGCTATGCTGTCGGCTAAGGAGTCGTATGTTAGCATCTCTCTCACTGCGCAGGGCATGTATTTTGAGACAAGTCGATGTAACATCGAGCAGAAGGGTTTATTACACCTCATCTCCAGCAAATATAGGACTCATATCCCTAGAAGAAGGTACTCGCAGTGTTTGCTGGAGGGAGCCATGTTGATGATTCTAAATGGTTAATGGGTTATAGTATTTTCCGCTTGGACCTTAAAGTAACATGGAGTGCCTGATCACTGCTGTGTCTTTTAAACGGTGGCCAAGCTGGAAATCACCAATCGGCTTGAAGGAAACATAACCACGCTAAGGAGGATATTCATTTATCGGCTGTTTTGTTCATAATACTGCTTTTATCGATTTCGCAGCTGATAATTGCTTTTTGTTTAGTTTGGCTTGAGCATTAGAGCCAAAAGTAGGTAATGGCTAATTACAAATACAAATAAAAATTTATTAAAAATTATATCGATTTTTATCATAAGCAGAGAAACCAGAAATATGCAATTGCATGTTTATTCTCTTTGCACCACATTAGCTAAGCAGTATGTCGTATTGACAAGCTGAAAACTTAATATT
Organism: Wohlfahrtia magnifica; assembly: GCA_023159175.1. Lineage (NCBI taxonomy): Eukaryota > Metazoa > Arthropoda > Insecta > Diptera > Sarcophagidae > Wohlfahrtia > Wohlfahrtia magnifica. The sequence goes on from JAKWBJ010000528.1 coordinate 939,292, forward strand.
AAAACTAATCTGAAAAAAAATTATAGCAAATAACTAAGGCTTGATGTAGTTAAGTTCAATTGCCAATGCAACGCATCTTCTTGATATCGAGTTCTAAAATGTAACCTTAAGGAATTGTTATCCTTTGAATATGCCCCCATCCCATAAGTAGACGTTGAAAGGACGTTTTCAGTGTATAAAAAAGTTTGCTCAGACGTAATAAACAAAAACATGTATGTTAAGCGTGGAATATTGTTGACGAGAATGTGTTACCCTGAAAGGGTGCATCGTAGTCAATCAAAAAGTTGATTTTGAATCATTTGCAACTTTTGAATTTTATATGACGATATTGAATTGTGGAATGAAACTTTTGTCTATTAAAGAGGAAATTTTAGTTTTTTAGGCCACATATTTAAAATTTCTAGATCATATTTTCGGATTTTTAGGGTATATTTTATACGCATAAAACATTTTAAGAGCATACATATGTCTGGTTTCCCTGATCATGAGATGCATTAAGTTTAAAAGTTGTAAAATTGTTGCACTTTATGAGTGTTATATAACTTTAAAAAAGAACACAAGAAACCGTTACCCTATTAAGAATATAGGTTCTATTCAAATTGTTTACAGTGTTGTTAATATCTTCGCATTTATGACTGCTTTTTTATTGTATTCGAATGTATGTATGTATTTTCCACTTATATACTATATATGATTTGGTTATTAGCCGTATTGATGATCATCCTGTCTTATATTTTTAACTGCACACATCGATTTATTTGGTTGATTTCATCCATATCCATGCACGTCTTTACTTTATATTTTTGTCATTATCTTTTTGCTGTAGTTGTTGTTGTTTTGTTTTATTAGTAGAGGTATATGTGCGTGCGTGTGTGTGTATGGTAAACATAAAGTCCAAACAAAATTGTTTTTCTTTTGGTAAATTAAACGTTTTTCTCCATACAGAATCGAACACAAAAAAGAGTATAATGACTTCAAAGGTATGCTATTGTATGATATTATATTATTCTCCGTCACTACTCTAGGGAGCATATTAGCTTTCCACAAGCATTCATTGCTTTATTTCAGTTTTATTAATCAAGTTGATTTTTCAAGCTAAGTAGATCAGTAGCCCCCTCCATATCGATTGTGTATTGGTGGTGAATATCCTTGCTAGTTGGTGGTGATCTTTACTTCAGCATTGTAATTTTTTCCAAGGGGGGCAAGGGGGCTTTTCTTTATTTTTTAGATTGAGTTGTCCGGACGGAAAGTTGAAGCCTCTTTATTAAAAACTCTTCTGCTGGCGCTCGAACCTAGCTCGCTTTTGTTGTTAGGCGTGCGTTCTAATCACTACGCCACACCACCCCCAATTATTACAATATTAGTAGAAAACAAATTTTGTTGGCTAATTATACAAACATGACTCTTATTAATAAAAACTAAAATCGTAAAAGATAAAAAAATAAAATAATCTTAAAAATGGTCTGCTAAAACTCAAACTTTAATGGTCTTATGTAGAGTGCAACAACAAAAGCAACATGTTCATAACTGTACAATATTTTTTAAAAAGATATTGGTTATTTCCTCACTTGCAGATTATCCACTTTTGGTATGTGTACAGCCACTACTCGATTAATACTGCTGTACTCCGAGTACTTTGTGGTCGTAAAATAAATTAAATAAATTTTTTTTAATCATACAGTCATCACATTACATGCTCAATAGATTAAATTCTTACTTTCGATAAAAAAATTCAAGACAAACACCAAAAGTGAGTGCGATTGACTCGCAGAGACATAATAGCACATAAAAAATTAAATGCGGCTTACTATTTGCCGCTAAAAGTGATAGCCTTACATAGATAATTAGATAACTAGAATTTTTTACTGCTAAATAATTTCCTCGACATTATAAGTGGGATAAGGGGGACTTCTCTCAATCAATGAGCTGCACCCGATTCTATTTTTAGACTCATTGAAAGGGACCTACAATTTAACGCCGGATCCGAACGGCATATGCATTAGTTTTTTCATCGCGTATATACTCATAACCAGTCGCTAGTAGTGTTACATCGCTGTTGAAAATTATTTGAGGGTCTGGTCTGGTCTGGTATTGAATCGAAGACCTCTTGGTTGGCAGGCGAGTGTCTTACCTACATACCATACCACAACGGCATACCTCATCCAAGGAGGGAAACTAGAGTAATTACCTAAAAAAAAGTGATAAAAAAAAATATACAAACAGAAACGGTGTTTTTCACTAAATGGTGTTGGTTGTGTTTAGTAAACACGTGTTTGAAAAGTGATATTTCAGATTGTGTTTTGGTAGAAAATAATTCTTTAATTCGTTACTCGTGTGAAAAGCCATGTTGATTATGCTTTTTTACTCCAATTGTCTCTTCTTAGATGTGGAAGTGGGTCGGTCGGGCTTCTAGCGGTCATAATTAGCTAGCACTGTATGATATGACTGCCACGGTCTTGTGTAGCTTAGACTATGACACCTAGGTGCACATCACTTATACGATCTGGACTGTCTTACAGATGTGTCTATGATGGGAATCTGAGTGAACTAGTAAAATGCATGCGGCCCCATAACCTAACCTACTCTGAAATCCAATGAACTGATCGTAGCTAGGAGTGGGTAGCTGAGATAGACTTCTATTGCTATTTTTGTAGCGAAATTCCTACGTATTTGACAACTGAGTGTGCGTTCCTCAATTAAACGCATGCAAATAACTTCATCATATTTTCGAAGTAAAAACTTTCATCTGTAAAAACCCGGTATTTCGTGACTTTATGCACTTAAAGTTTAATAACTTAACTAAATGTTTACCGGTTTTAAAATTATCAAAAATTGAAAGAAGAATAAGCCTTTTAAATAATATATATTTTACTTAAGTAAACTTTTGCTCCAGTAAGCGCATATTTCAACCAATTTATTCCAAACTGTTCAAGTTTCGAGATGTTTTAACACTCTATATACGGACCGTATGATATATGATTTTTTTAAAGGAGTATTTCTAGTTATGAATGAAATGACACTTCGCTTTTTAAAATCGGTTGCGAATTGACGGAGTTAAGCACATACTTCGTAAAGCACCTCATTGAAAAATCATGCGATTATTAGCAAACTTAAACAAACAATTGCTACAACAACTAAAGTTATGCAACAAAAACAAAAAGAACAACACATTTTACCCGTCCAAAAAAGTAAAGCAGCTCATAAAAATATCATGCATTGAGTCCACGTTCCTCAATTAAAGGCATTCGCATAACTCCATCATAACTTAGAAGAAAACCTTTCGTCTGCTTGTAGAGTTTGGTATCCTTTTGTACAATTTGTAAGCATATTATGCAGTTATTTCAACAATATTAAAAAGAATGGTAGTGGCCAATATTTTGTAGCTAACTTTTTAATATATTGTAACAATAACTGGTCAATGGCATCAACTTGTCTGTGGTCTTGTTATAAAATGTGATTATATTAGGGTTGCCAGTATGTGACACTTCTTTATTTTTACATGGAATATTGCAATATTTTTCCGAAAGCTAAACATTGCCATCGAATCAAAGCACCTATTTCTTTGTGATTTAACTTCTACCAGAATAAAAATTACATATTTTCCTCTGTTTCGTCTGTTTTTCCCACTTGTCCAATCTCTCCCAGTTACTGACTGATGATGTGTACTGTTCACAACGTTGTTAGATATACAAAAATTAATATATACTTTATATGGGAGGTACTTTGCCCACTTGTCTTATTCCGCTTACATTTTGATCGTTGATTTGCCTGGAATATGAATCTATTTGGACAAAATTTACAGAATTTGTTACCATTTTGAGGATATAGATACTTTGTAAGGGCCTGGCGTAGCCTAGCTGGAATTTTTAAAATTTATATAGCCTCTATTTCTTCCCGGATACAGAGAAACACTATAAATAATTAAAGAAAATCGGTTGAGCCGCTTAACTGTTCGTAAGGCACAAACAAGCCAACAAACATACAAATTCACGTTCATTTTTATATATAAGATTGGTACGATGTAATAGAAAATTTCCGTAAGTCTTGTAAGCTTTCATTGCTGCTTGGGTTTCGTATAGGCCATTATCAATGTCCGACCTTTTTAAAGCATATAACAAATTTTTTTTATCGTAAATTAATAAAAGTTGTAGTGGTTATTACCCGGGCGTTTCAGGTTTAAACCAAAATGAGAAATTTTCCTCAGTTCCTCTATACTGTATGTGTGAAATTAAAATTTTCACTGAAGAAAAAAAAACTGAGAAAAGTACACAAATGTTTATTCTATAAAAGAATGTGCAAAAAGGTTACAATTGTAAGCCGCAGTCCCTCCTACAAGAAACTACTTAGAACATAAACTTGCAAAACACCTTCACAGGTATTTATGGTATCGGTCTAGTCTTCTTGAATTTGTTGAATCCTACATACAGTGATAGCCAACTATTTAGGGACAATAATTGTTTGTATACTGACATGCTTATTTACAAATTCATGTCAAAATACAAATAATTTTTGTCTTTAAATAACTGGCCACCACTGCATCTATATTTTGCTTATTTTTGTTTATCTTCTTATTTTGCTAGTTTGTCTTAACGCGTTAAGTAAATGAAAATTCTAAACTTTTCTAAAAATACAAAACCTTCACAATTTTGAAAAGAAAATCGATTTTACATTCGTGTTTTCTTAATTACTAAAGATTAACGGAGTATTTTCAAACGAAGTTTGTACAGCTTAACCCATTTAACATTTTAATATTGTATTTGAAGCAGGAGTAAAAAATTTCCTGAAATTCTATTGTCTTGTGAAAGTACCGCTCTGTCAAACAAAATACAATAATTTTAAAGAAAAACTCTTAAGTAAGCCGACATTACCTCTATTATCTCTTACAAATAATCAACTATTGTTTGGCTTAAATCACTGGAGGATTTAAATACAAAATATGCAAATCAACGTTCACACCATGTAAGAAATTCCAAATAACGACATTTTAACTCTTTCGTTTACAACACGCGTTTAACCCTTTCGAAAATTTCTCGCCATATAAGAAAAATTCCTGGTACCTTATGAAGGCAGGACAATGCAGGAAGACTAAAACGGAAAACGAAACCGGATTTAATAATTTAATGAATAGCTTAAGTAGATAATTTAAATGGTTTAATATTGAGCTGATCCACCGGATCAATGATATCCACGGGATTCATTCATTGATCTGGTGGATTAAAGGGTTGAGAAACTTTATTTTCAATTACTAAAAATTACTTGATATGCTATGCTAGCAGGTAGATTATGAAAAAGGCGGATTGTGAGTCGCATTTGTTTAGGTTAATAAAAGAACTGCTGGCTATGCGTCTTTGTGTGTGCGTATGTGTGTGTGTGTGTGTGTGTATACGTGTACCATACCTTAATGAAGCTCGGATTAGTACACGGATTAAATTAAAGGGTTAAGCCTGGATTTATTAATCCACTTTCAGCATTTGTCGCATTCAGTAATTGCAAAGGGATTAAGAAATGTTTACGCTAATCAAGTTCAATCAGTTGATTAAAAACATTTGTAAATTTTATGGCTTTGTTCAGGGGCATTTGGCAAAAACCATTTTAACTAGAGCACAACTATTTAAAAGGAAACGTTATTTCAAAATGTCATCAGTTTCATAGCAGACGTCACAGAGAACGCACTGATTTCGCTGTTGCAAAATTAAAAGAATTTTAACTCTTAAACCCAGTGATTAATAATTTTTAATTGACAAACAAAACCATGGCTCCAGTATTCCAATCCAACTTCTCCATACGTTCCTTATTATCGGATACTAAAACCAACTTGGAGGATTTAACAACACCTTCGCCTACAACAAATGTCTCTGTCAGCCCCACCGTTTCTCAAGCATCCGAAGAATTGAACAGCGATGATTCTTCCCAGTCTACCAATAGCAGTAATAAGCCACCAGATGCCAAACCAGCCTATACCTATAGTGCCCTTATTGTTATGGCCATTCGAAGCAGCCCCGAAAAGCGCTTAACTCTCAGCAGTATTTGCGAATGGATAGCAGGAAATTTCCCTTACTACCAAAAGAACAAAAGTGTATGGCAAAATTCTATACGTCATAATCTTAGCTTGAATCCGTGCTTTGTTCGGGTACCTCGTGCCTTGGATGATCCTGGACGTGGTCACTACTGGGCTTTAGATCCCTCGGCTGAAGATCTAACTATTGGTGAAACCACCGGACGTTTAAGACGCAGCAATAATGCCGCAATTAATCGTACCTTTGGCTCGGGTCCTTTACGCTCGAAGGCAGGTTTACATTACGTAGCATACGGTACTCATCATCCCCATCCATATCACCAAATTATGACAAATGCCATTGCCTATGCTCATCATTTTACACCCAATGCTATCTATTTTCCGACACCTGAAGAGATTCGTCTGGTTCAACAGAATGCTTTATTGCAAACTCAAAGAGGTCAACAACAAGCCTGGTATCTTCAGCAGCAGGCACAGCAACAACAACAACAAATGCAATATCTTCTTAAGCAACCACCACAAGGTAGTGGTTTGCCCATGTAACATCAAGCACCTTAAGAAGGGATTATTCCATCTATAACGATAATACCAGTGGCAGTTGGATTTTAGTTCAACAAAATTTTCCAAAGGCGTCAAAGGCGCCAATTAAGTTAAAAATTAGTAAAACTCTACATACTAGTTCATACATATATATTTCAAATTTTAGAGCATTAATAAAAAAACTTTTGCAAAAAGCAAACTTAAATGATTTTAAATTTTCTTAAATAATCTGTAGAATGTAATTTTATAAATATTTTAAATTTATTTTGAAAGATACTTCGGTTATTCCAAATTAAGATAAAATTTAGTCGATTTTTGTGTTAAATTTGCGATTAATCAGTTCATAATTAACCTAAAATTTTTTTTATTTGGTAAGAGCAATAAATGTATTTGTGTGAAGAGCTTCAACATGTCAAATAGCTGATATTTCTTTCATATCTGTCTCTATAAATATTTCCGTTTGTGTATAAACATTTCATATGCTCGGGCTGGATACCTCATTGTAAGGAGCCCGAATTTTTTTTGAATAGTATATTCAACACACGTATCCATACAGAATCTTTATAATGAATTATTTTATCTCTGATCGAATATTCTTTAGGTTTGTGAGTCGACTCACTTCTTTAACGGATCAATACTAGCTAAAACCCGGTGTTCTTCGCTACCCCTGTCCCAATTATTATCTTAAATATAATCTTAGTTACCATTTTTACCTTTTTTCCATTTTATTATTCACTGCGGGTCCAAAACTAATAATTTAAAATTGCTTATATTTTGTTTCAGAAAGACACTGTAGACTCTGCCTTTTTAGCTGCATAAAGTCTTTAAACAAACACACAAAAAAATTTATAAAAAGGGTATCCAAAATTGAGGTATCATTTTAATTTTAATAAAAAGAAGACTACAGTTTATTACAAGTAGGTTCCGGTTAAAAATGAAAAATTATGTCGGTCAAATGACCCCCTACTGGCTCGGCAGGCTTCCAATCTTTTACCAAAATTATCAATCACGCTTTTCAATACTATTATTGATGGTTGATATCTGCTCGATAATATTCGTTTTAAGCTCTTGAACTGTTGTGTGATTATTGCTGTACATTTTCGATTTCAAAAAACAAACAAAAAGTCTAAAAGTCTCAAATCGCACAATCTCGGTGGCCAATTTAAAAACATCCGTTGTTTCGTTGCTGTGTGACAAGTTGCACCATCCTGTTGCAATTATATATTCTCTACGTCTAAATCATCAACTTTCCGCCACAAAAAGCTTCGGATCATCTAATTGTAGTGATGTCGAATGACCGCAAAAAAATATGATCTGATGATTCCTCCGGACCACAAACCACACCAAACCGTATTATTTTGTAGATGTAATGGTTGCTCGAAGATAACTCTTTGATTCTTTTCATCCCAAATGCGGCAATTTTGCTTGTTGACATAGCCATTGCGATTATTTTAGATTGAAGATTATTTTGTTAAAAACAATTCTCATTTTCTTCTTATTTTTCACACTCGCACTCACAGCTGCTATATTATCTACGCTGATAAATTCTGTTTCTTCTATCATGAACGGACCCAGTTACTTAAAATTTCTCAACCATCAACTGAATGGCATGAGTTATTGTGGCATTTTCTCTACTGACTTTTCTTCTTAATTTCCTAATTACAGTTTGCAAAATTTTGCTAACCGAAATGTATTGGGTATACAAGTTAATAATGTCGATTTGGACAACATATGGTATAACTATGGCTTGTGTCAATAATACCAAATATGATATTTTGGAGAGTAAACATCTGTCATTAATAATTCAGTATGCGATATATGCCAAAGTGTTAAGACACATTTATTTCAATCGCTATAATAATGTCAAATTTTGTACTTAAAGAAGATGTTTTACTGGGAATTCTGATAACCTTTTTTTCATTTGAAAAAAAACAGCAAATGAAAGTTATCGATTGTTTTGTAGAAGCTTAAGGATAACATGCACCAACTCAAAGAACTAGTGAATTATGGTTTGCACCATTCAAAAGTGGTGATTTCGACACAGAAGACAAGAAGACGAAGATAGTTGTCAAACGCAAGAAGAACTTGCATTATTATTTGGAAACATACAACAAGCCATTTCCTTAACCGTAGGGAAATGTCATTGGGATTCATTCGAAAGCAAGAAAATTGGGTCCCATATGAATTGAAGCCGAGAGACGTTGAAAGGCGATTTTGCATGTCGGAAATGATGTTTGAACGATACAAAAAGAAATCATTTTTTGCATCGTATTGACACTGGTAATGAGAAATGGATACATTGCGATAACCACAAGCGCATGACGCCAAGGTAATGCACTCTTTTGGTGGGATCAGAAGGGTGTTTTAAATTATGAGCTGTTGAAATCGGGTTAGACGATCAAAGGTGATCCATACCGAACAGAATTGATTTATTTGAAGACAGCCATCAACGAAGGACACGACACGAGGCCATAATCTTCCATCATAACAACGCTCGGCCACATATTGCAAGACCGGTTAAAAACTATTTGGTAAGCAGTGGATGGGATGTTTTGGCTCACCCGCCTTATAATACAGACCTCGCCCCTTCTGACTACCATTTGTTTCGATCGATGCAGAACGCCCTTACTGTAATACGCTTCACTTCAAAACGGGGTATCAGAAATGGGTTTGATTCATTCTTTACCTCAAAATCGGGTGATTTCTTTTGGCGCGAAATCCATATGCTACCGGAAAGATGGGAAAAAGTAGTGGTAGTAGTACTTTGAATAATGTATCAATTCATTTTGTTATAATAAATGCATTTTTCATGCAAAAAAATTAACATTATTAACTTGTATACCCAATATTTAGAATCTGAAAATAAAAATTTAGAAAAAAATGATGCCTCAATTTTAGACACCCATTAGTATATGTTTAAAGATAGCTTTTACCCGGTATGCTTTGTGCAATACCCGCTTATCCAACCTTCTTGCTTTTTGGCTTATACGAACAAGTAACGAAACTTAACTTGATGTTCTTCACATATAAAAAATTCCATCTTTAATACGAATAGAAAGGCGCCGCATATCTAATCTCGTCCAGCTATTAACTGATGATGTGTATTATCCACGATGTTGCTTGATCCAAATTTAGAAACTTCTACTATTACCGTTGTCAAGATATAAAAACATTAATATTTACTATATATTGGTCATGCCACGTCCACTTATAAGTACAATTCCGCCCATTTTTCTAACCGTTCTCAAGATACAAAGAAATAAATTCATATTTAGTTTATGTGGGAAGCATTCTTCCTTGTTCAATTCTGCCTAACTTTTAATAGATGATTTGTAATGACTATGAAATCATTCAGACCAAATTCAGAAACTTTAGCTTAAACTGTTCTGAAAATAGAGAAAAATCAATATGTACTTTGTGATCCGCCCACTTTTTCACTGATGATTTACATTGACTATGAAGCTGCTTGGACCAAATTTAGAGGCTCTTGCTATTACCATTTTGCAGATATGGACAAATAAATATTTACTTTGTAGTGATGTGGCACTGCCAAGCGGAATTTTTAAATTTATATAGCCTTTCAGACATCTTGTAAATATTGCAAGAAAATCGGTTCAGCCGTTAAACTCTCTATAAGACACAAAGAAACAAACAGACATATATGTATACATCATTTTTATATGTAAGATTATAAGCTTATAATAGCTGATATATTTCAAATCATTGTAAATAAAAAACGTTTTTTATATGGAGCTTTGGTGTCGATTTTTTAAACGAGAATAGAACGGCGGCAATAAACTTTGCTCTATATCGCAAATGCTTCAAATCCGAATTGTTAAATCACATGCAAAGATTTTTTTGGCTTTGTTTGTGAGGTTTTTTGTCAAAAAATGTAATAGCAGGTATTCGAAAAAGTTAGCTTATGATTTTGAAAACACCTTTTTCTTATATTTGAAACGAACTTTATCAAACACCATATGTACCACTTTGATTGCTAATCTTTTGCTATTTATTTTTAAAGCTATTATTCTATCAGTGCTGAACTTTGTGGTTTTCTAAGCGAAAAACTCATCCAATTGCGTTCTGCAGTTCTGTACAGTATTTAAACTGACACCATTAAGAGAGTTCTGCTGAGATCGGAATAAATCTAAAGGTGAAAGATCTGGGCTATATTGTGATTGTAGCGAAACTTTCTAGCCAAGCTCTCTTAGTTTCTGCTGGATCATCTGAGATGTGTGTAGTCTGGCATTGTCACGATGGGGCACAACACCTTTTCAGTTAATCAATTCCGGCCGTTTTGATTTAAATTATTTACATTATCCTCGTCAATTGTTGACAGTAGAGATCAGAATCAATCGTTTTACCACGTTGTAGAAGTTCAAAATGAACAATTCCCTTTCATTCCTACCAGACACACAGAATTATTTTTTTGTGGCGTCATTCCTGCTTTGTCACTGCTTGCGAAACTTCATTATGTTTCGCTTATGATATTTTTCATACCGTATTCACCAATAGTTGTTTGGTTAATAGTTGTTTGACGATAAATGCCTAGTTCCCTTACATTGTCCATTTCTCAATTTTTTGCATGATTTTATCGGCTTTTTTAGTAATTGGTCGACCAGAGGGAGGTGCATCTTTAACATCATAATTATAGGATCGAAAGTCTACAGCATCGTCTCCATAAACTTTAAAAATTCGACACATTCTTACCATTTAGCAGCAGTTTTTCTAGTTACAGCATCATCTTCGTAAACTTTACAAATTCGTTTAGCATCCCGCTCTAAGCATTCTTACCTTTTCTATAATGAAAAAGCAGACATTTTGTAACTGAAGTTTTTGGAATACCAGTATTTATATATTCGATTTTTTGCTATTTTTCGATTTATAAATATTTGCATAGATATGTATGTATGTATTTTATAGTAATTACTAGAGCAATTCCTCTCGCTCTGCTGGGAACCTTTCTGTTGTACCTGCTTTTTGACCGATGTGGATACATAAAGAAAGCTTTAATTGCTACAGTTCTCTACACTTGCAAAATTATTTTTTTTTTAAATGGTGATTTGCATTGTCTGCCAAGTTATTTAAACCAAATTTAGAATCTTCAACTCTAACCATGGGAGGTACCATGCCTGGTTTGTACTATCTAAGACATCATTTAGATCAAAGTTAGAACCTTCCATTCTAATCGTTCTCTAGATATACAAAAATCAACATTTAATTTGTATTGGAGGTGTCACACCCACTTATTCAATTTCGTCCATATTTTGACTGATGATGTGTGTTAACTATTCAGTTATTTAGACCAAATTAAGAACCTTCCTCTATTACCGTTAGAAAGATATACGAAAATCAATATTTACTTAGTATGAGAAGTACTGCTGAGACTTATTCAATTCGACCCAATTTTTGACAGGTTATTTGTGTTGACCACAAAGTTATTTGGCCAAATTTAGAGACTCGCACTATTACCGTTTTAAAGATATAGACATATAAATACAAATTTTATATGGGCGTGGCACCACCCAGTTGAACAGTAGTGAAGCCACACACCAAATAAAAGATTTCTACATATGCTTTTTATAAACACGGTTTAAGAAATATTTTCTAACGCACACAAAGTTTAAGTGCTGCAACAAATTTCGTTTTCGAGTAAAACTTAAATAACTTGCGAACCAATGAATCTACATAAACCGTGTATACATAAAGACCTTGAAATTGACTTCACCTTTTGTTTAAAGGCTTACAAAATAAAATTGGTTGTCGCATTTCAGAAAACATCTTTTACAACGCATTTTATAGTCCCCTTTTATATATGTATATAGATATTTGCATGCATTTGCGGATTTACCATAAGCTGGATAATGGTTTTTAAATGCTTTTTCTCCTCTCTTAATAGAATATCCAACGTCTTCAACTATGAAGTTCATGTATCATTAGCAGTCACTACGGACATATTTGTTGCACAGACCAACATTAGTTTTTGCATTCTCTTTTCTGTTACGACGTAACTTTTTTCCCGCAGACTTTCCAATCTGCCCATTTCTTTTTCTATTCATTGCTGTCTTTAATTGGTGGTCCTGAAGACCTGGCGGTTCTTCGTAAAACTTGTAAAAACCTTTAAAATATTGTAGTTTATCTACGATCGAAGAAACAAACGGATGTTTTACCTCTGGATCTGCGTTGTGACAGAAAATTCGGGGTTGAATTCCAGGACCGGAATTTTTAGTTTAATGTAGCCTTAGTTCGTACTGGTATACCGATGGCTTCAAAACTGTGTCGGTGCTGATGTTCATAGACCCAACCGTCGCTTCGACTAACGAGATCGCTGAAAGTCTTCCAGGCTGAAATCATGGCCATTGCCATATGTTTGGATATCAGCAAGCTGCCTTAAGGATACTTGGCTCGAATTGTCTGGATTTGTCAAATATTGCTATGATACTTTGCAAAGACCTTCGCTTAGAAATAAGGTCCAGTTGTTTTGGGTAAATAGACAAGATTAGATTTTTAAAAATATAGATGGTAATGAAACAGCGGATGCATAGGCTAGGAAAGATCCATGGTCCCTACTGTACATCACCGCTTACACCACTCTCAATCTGATCAAGGATTGAGAAATCGCCGTCACGCTTAAAGAAGACTTCGCCACTCTCGGTCGGCGATCAGTCCGTAATTTGGGCGTCGGTTTGAGGATCTCAAGTATGACAATCGAACTTCAAGCTCATTTTTGCTGGCTATTGTGGACTGTGAGCGCATCTGAAGAATATGGCGGTCACAGAAGTGCTCGCAGGCGTCAGAAACAGCGGAATACATATTGTGTGAATGTGGGACATTTACACCATAATGTGGGACATTTCAACCTAATGGTGTTCATTAGGAAGGTAGCGAACTAACAATATACTGGAAGGGTCACAACAGATCTCATAGATCGTAGTGTCCTGCAATAGTGCCTGGTGAGAATGATGATAATGATAGTTAAAAAGTGGTTTCGTTTATAGAAAAATGATGTGGTCTTTTGCTCTGTTAAGCAAATTTTAAAAAAATTAAAAATTTAGTTTTATGCAAAATATATGGATAAAACACTATTTTTATTGATCTAAAATTGTTTTAATACATTTTAAATGTGAATTCCGGAGTGGCGAGGTGTAGTGTAATGTAGTTAGAGCGCACGCATAACAATACAAACAACCCAGGTTCGAGCTCCAGAAGGGGACATGACGAAGAAAAATTTAGTTGTGGTTTCGAATGTTTAATAAAGTGGCCTAAACTTCCATCCAGACAAGTCCATCTAAAAAATAATGAAGAAGCCCCCATGACTTTCCCGCATACATCTAACGATGATGACAAACTTCAGATGAATGATCAGAAAAAACACAACACCTACTGGAAAAATATTACAATGCAAAAATCCTACATAAATAAATAAAATAAACAAAGCAATGAATGCTTTGTGAAAGCTAATATGCTCCCTAGAGGGATGACGAAGAAAAAAAAATTTAATTTAATTTCGCCTAAAAAAAAATTCCACTCACAAAACTAAAAATGGTTTTACTCTGAAGAAAAAAAAAAGTGTTATGGAGAAGAAAAATATGAAGTTAATTTTACTTTAAAGTGTGTGCCGCTGTGGTATGGTAGGTAAGACACCTCCCTATCAACAAAGAGGTCATCGGCTTAATCCCAGGCTAGACCATCTGCTGATTTTCACCTCATAACATTACTAGCAACTGGTTATGAGTATTTACGTTAATAAAAACTTCTCTAACTTATGCATCTGCCGTTCGGAGCTGGAGTTAAGCTGTAGATCCTATTCAATAAGTCCAAAAATAGAATCGGGTGCAGTTCATTAGTAGCGAGAAGTTCCTCTTATTCCACTTGGGATGTCGTGAACATTATCTACATTAATGGACATTGGATTAGCACATTTCATGTCTGCTGCGTTGAAAAGCCTATATATTATTTTAGGCATCAAAATTGTGTAAAGTATTTACCTACATGTGTTATCTAGGGTGTGGACAGTATATACCGTAACTTCTTCTTATTTTCTTACGCAGTTTTAGTTTTTATGTTTCATTTATATAAAAAAGTACGTAATCTGCACTGGACAGCAATTTAGCACATTTTACAAATTTTGATATTTTCACAAAACTCTTGTTCAAAATCTTAAATTGGTAGGTTTTGTGAATATTTAATTTAAAAAAAAAATAATAATAATAATAAAATGGGTCAAGGTAAACTGCTCAAAGGTATAGCGTGAAGTTATTTGTCAGAACAGCTCGAGAGAAATCATCGTTTGTGGCATTGCTTGAACTGCTACAAAAAGATGGTGTACTCGTATAAGGTATTAGTTCATATTCAAGCCCATTGGACATATACAAATTTTACAAAGTGTGGAAGGCCTAGAAAAACAACTTTATTTATAGAACCTCAGTTGCAGGCCGCTTAAGTTCAAAAGGAATTTTCATCAAAATTTGGCATTTCCATCTCCTCATGAACAATTAGAAGGAAAAATTAAAAAATTGCTTAGATGTAGTTTACAACATAAGGTACATGCATCAAAAAAAAGCAACCGCTCTTTTAGAAAAATGTCCTCTGGAGTGCCAAATCAAATTTGTTTAACTTTGTTCTGAGAGAAAATATTATACACTGGTGCATATTCCTATAAACGCACTTAATTTTTTTTCTGTATTTTTGGTATATCTTTGTTGTTCTCATCCAAAAGTAAAATTTAACTATTTTAATGAGAGACAACTTAACGGTACTTTTTAAAAGTATTTTTGTTGTTTGCCTTAATTATGCGATCAAATGTTCTTGGTGCTATTTTAAGTGGAAGATTCGTATAAACGCACACTCGAAATTTGTTTTTAAAAAAGTGACCAAAAATAAAATATTATCAATTTTAGTTTTTTTTTCAACCAAAGGTACGTTTCTAATATTAATATCTCAATTTACTGTAACTTTTCCTATTTTAATCAAAAAATTTCATCACTTTTAAAGATGCCTAAGGGAACTTTTTTGTCCGATCAAGAAAATATTCAAATTAAATTTTTTCACGACCAAGGATGCTCTAATAGAGAAATTGGACGTAAAATCGGTCGTTCGGAGAGTGTGGTGCGAAATTTCTTTCAAAATTATGGAGTTCGCAAATCAACAAAGGGTAATACAAAACTAACAAGAAGACAACTTAATCTAATAAAACAAGAAGCAACCGGCAACAAATTGAATTCCACACAAATAAGGAATAAATTGAATCTTCCTGTGACTTCCAAACACATTGCACACATTTTACGAAACGATGAAAACATAAAATGGAAAAAGCCGAAATGTAAACCAATGCTAAAAAAACACCATAAAGAAAATCGTCTAAAATTCGCAAGAAAATATATGAAATGGACAGATGAGTGGAAAAAAGTAATTTTCTCTGACGAAAAAAGATTTAATTTAGACGGACTTATACTCATGCTATTGGCACGATTTGAGATCTAAAGATGTTCGGATGTCAAAACGTAATTTCGGTGGTGGCAGTGTTATGGTTTGGGCAGCGTTTTCTGCAGTTGGCAAGTCGAAAATTTGTTTTGTTCCGACAAAAATGAATAGTTCGATTTATAACGAACTGTTGGAAGATGCTCTTCTCTCTTTTATGGACGAAAAAATGGATGAAGATTGCATTTTCCAAGATAGTGCTGATAATGCTGCAATCCATGTTTCTAAGCAATCGAAATCTTGGTTCAATGAACATGGCATTCCTTTGTTGGACTGGCCGGCTTGTAGTCCGGACTTAAACCCAATGGAAAACTTGTGGGGATACATGGCCCGTAAATTTTATGCAAATAATGCCCAGAATGAAGGCATAAAGACTGTGGCAGAGCTGAAACTAAGAATTAAACAAGTCTGGGAGGAAATTGATTCCGATCTGCTTAAAAAATTAGTGGAATCAATGCCAGACCCTATTTTTGAAACAATCCATAACAAAGGATCATCCACACATTATTAATAATGCTACAATGGCCCAAACATTAAAGTGCGTTTATAGGAAAATACCCTTAAAAATGGCTGTTAATATCGAAAATTAAGTAAAAAAAAATAATTAAAGTACAAATGAATTTTTTTTTTAAACAATATTTTAAGTGAAGTCTTAACTAATTTAATACACAAATTTATAGCCCCCTAAATATTTTCTTGTTTAATTTTTACCTTTTTTTTAAAAAAAAGTAGTGTGCGTTTACAGGAATATGCTCCAGTGTATATGGCGTTTTTTCAGCATGCAACACACGTCAATGACAGTAAAGCATGGTACCGGAAATGTGACGGTATGGGTCGCATTTTCTGTGTACGGTGTTGGTCCTATAATCAAAATAGATACGCAGTACGCTTAGAAGGAAACACTTTTGAACACAATGATTCCATTTGCATAGGAAAACATGTGGCATATTTTCCTGGCAAATATTATTTTATTCATAATATTTATCTAAATATTTTACGTGCAGTGGAGTGTTGCTTAGAGCAAAATAGAATCGATATTTTTAATTTACCAACTTAATCACCAGATCTAAATCCAGTAGTGAAAACTCATTGAATAATGTAGAGCAACACATTATTGTTGTTAAACCTAGAAATGTTAGTGATTCATGGACAGAAATCTGAAAGAAATGGTAAGCAACCAAAAGAACGTTGCGTGGGACTTATGTACAGCATGCCAAGTAGATGTGAAGATGTTATTCAGAAAAACGGTTATCCTACCAAGTAATTAGTTTTAAATAAAATAAATAAGTGTTTTTTTTTGTTGAAATTATTTTATTTAATTTGTGCTAAATTACTGTCCAGCCATTTTCTTGGGTTTTGTTCTTTTTAACACAAAATGAAATGCGTAAAATAATGAGTACGTAAAAAAGTTTTTGATTCCAAAAAGTACACATAGGTTATGTGCTAACCCCAGCACTGTATGTATGTTTGATCGGAATCGATTTCTGTGACAGGCCTGTATTAAAGGTCTTTGTATTATTTTTATAAATTCCCATAACATTCCATGAAGGAATGAGCTGCACCCGATTCTATTTTTAAACTCATTTAATGGGACCTACAGTTTAACACCGGCTGCGAACGGCAAATGCATTTAGAGAAGTTTTCAATAGTATTTATACTCATAACCAGTTACTAGCTAATGTTATGACGTGATACCGCTGTCGAAAAATTTTTTTCTTTTTTTTTAAGATGGTCTTTAAAAAAGGTCTTTAACATGGAAAATTAAAATAAAATTTAAAAATATTATGTAAAGAGAAAATATTAGCATAATAAAAATTGAAAAAAGTTACAGTCCATTACACAAGAGACACTTATTTTAAAAAATAAAGTGCAGATTTTATGCAAACAAATATTTAACCAATTTTTTTATGAAAATAATAAACATGCAGATTATAATGTGAAAAGAATAAATTTTTTTGTTTTACGTAATTTTGATGACTTAATAAACAAATTTTACATTTAATATGAAAAAAAAAATAAATTTTCAACTAAACTTTTTACCATACATGTAGTATAGCATATAGAAAAAAAATCATATCTTTAAACTTGTATTTAAACTCAGAATAATGTCTGCCATTGCACAGTTAGTATTTAATCGTATGTGTTTCACCCTGAATATGTGAAACTATTAAAAAACAACAACAACAAATAAACAAATTGCCAAAACTTCCCTAGAAAATCGAATCAGATAATTAGTTGATAAATTGTTTTGTAACAACACCACCAGCCAACAGCAAGCAAATAAACAAACAAACAATTGCATGGATACTACTCTACTACATATAATAAATAGTACAGCTCGCACTCATACATATATGTATGCGTAAGTATGTATATGTAGAATACTTATATGCATGCAACTAAAACAACATAGACAATCAAAATAGATTTTCTATAGATTTTTTATTATTATTGTAACACAGCGGCACTATGTGGTAAGTTGCAAAAATAGTCTTCGTAACAGTACGAATAAGTAGTTTCTCTTTCTGCTGCCACATGTTGTAAACAAAGTAATGGCAACAAATAATTACAGCTGTTTATATCTTGTTAACAAGTTGCATGGTAATTATATGCAATAATAACAACTACAATACATATATGCAATAACAACAACTAACAAGGACTCCGTTTTCCTTATGGCCGAATAATATACACTTTAGCTTGATATACTCGCATGGAGATGTGCATCACACACTCACATTTTATTGTTTCTTTATTTGACTCAAATGTTATTCAAATGGCTTTTTTATTAAGTTGACGTTGCAATTGGTTGGTGGCATATAATTCGTTGTATGCATTTAAGGAAATATATATTTTTTATTTTAATACAAAAGACAAGTTCGGTTCTTGTTACTTTTTTTTCGTTTACGAAATAGAATGAATGTGTCTTAAACATGGCCAACTTCCGTTAGTGGTTGCATAAAAAAAAATTGTTTCTTCTGTTCAGCTTATTTAGATCGAAATCGAGACAATAACAACGAAAACTACAGTGTAACGGATGTTTTGTAAAAACTTAAATTTTGCATTTTCATTCCCGTTAGAAAGATATCAAGAGAATGATTATTGTCAGTTTATATTAACGAGGGCACATTGTCAAGGAAATAAGTTGGTTTTGTAAAAATTCCGTAAACTTATATCTACAGTTTCAACCATACGCCATTAAAATGTTTTAGGTGCTCGACTATATGCTACAAGCATATTAAACATATTGTTACGACAATAAAAACGCCTAAATTCTAGGTTTCTGGTATATTTTGTGTCACCCTGTGAATGTCATACTTATTTGTGTATCCGACAGCACTGCCAATTAACAGCCTGTTTCCAGATGACGAGCGTAAGAAAACGTTCGTCTAACAAATTGAGTGACTTGTCTGTTTATATGTAAAACACAAACAAAGCACTAAATTTTTTTTAGTGTTTGAAATGTAAAGAGACAAGTCACTCAACTTGTTAAACGAACGTTTTCTTACGCTCATCATCTCGAAACAGGCTGTAAATCATTCCTGGGTAACACAATCTTACATGTTTAGAATTAACGGATAGAGGATATCAGATCATTTGAGGCATTTCCGCAACTTTCCAAACTGTAGGCAATTAAGTATATAAGGAGACTGCTTTACCTACGTAGTTAGTTATCATTTGGCTGTCAACAAATAATACTGTTGTATAAACGAATATTAAGTGTTGTATTAAGACGAAAAGTATAAAAGTTATAGTGGAGTAAATAAATAAAATAGTAAAACGATGAATAAAATGGTGTTTATATTACTTTAGCGCAATTTAAATGAACTCAAATGTTTTAAAAAGGTTAAAACGTAACAATATTAACCAGGTGCCTTTAAAGCCCAGAAACGCTGTACTGTCTATTCTGCGTAATAATTTTTTACTCTAGAAACCATTCAAAGCATCTTGGTTGTTCCCCTCATGCAATTGAGTTTAATTTTATACGAAAATTGCTTAATTTTAACATGACGATACGTTACATGATTATAGCCTAGAATCTGTTGAATGTCGATGACCAATGGTTCTTACTTCTAAATTGAAGTCTACCTGTCCCAATAGAAATACTTAGAACACCAAAATTTAATTAAAGTATATTGTAAAATACCTCAAAACTTTTCTCACTGATTTGTCCCTTTAACGTATAATACAGCATTCAAAATGCGAAAAAAAAACACTTTCGACTTTTGGAATTAAGCACATTCTTTCCTGATTCACTGAATTAACGCCCCTTAAACTTTTATTATTTCCTGAACTAGGAAGAGAGAATAACTACATCGTTAAATAACCTCAGAGTTATTTACGGTTTAAAAAATCAAATTAGTATGTATGCATACTCAACTGACAGAGGCTTGACATCTTTTATAGACGACTTAAGCATATGAATTCTTATCTCCGTTCATATTAATTTTGTGGTCAGAGTACGAAGCGAAATTTTATTTCTCTGTTTGTGTCAGCTGTGCACTAAATTTGGTAAAACTCGGTTATAAGGCCAAGCAGGATGGCCTGTTAGACAAAAAAAAAAAAAAAAAAAAAAAAAAAATTGAGCTAAAAAAACCGGTAAAGAAAAATAAATCATTATAAAATAATATTTATAGACTAACACCTTACACACCTTATTAAATATTGACAAAGTAATACAGAAAACTTTGTAAGGTTGATGGAAGATTTCTACGCTTTTTCAAAGCACAAAAGTGTAGAATATAACAATGCTTAAAATGTGTGCTTACTTTTGTAAGCGTCATAAGCGGCAAGTGAACAGTTCACCTAGCAACTGTTACATGCCGGTTAATGTCTTAAAGAGAAAAAATAGCTTTTTTGCAGGCTCTATGCTATACGTTTTCTTTTACAGTTACACAAGTTTAAATCATAATAAAACAAAGAAATATATTTTTAATATCAATAAAACGTGCTTTGTTGAAAAGAAAATTTTATTTCATTAATGTTTAATTAATCATACTTTTTAACATTTTAAAAACGTTTGAGTTCTTTAAAATTGCGTAAAATAAATTAAACACCACGTTGTTGTTTTACAGTTTTTATTTTCTCATTTTATCCTTATACGGTTTATCTTAATACAGCAACTTATTTTTCTTACAATTAATATTCGTTTATACAACACTTTTACTTACGCCTAAACACGACTTTACTTTGTGACGAAACGATAACTATGTCGACGTACTCAAAGCAGCCTCCTTATATATCTAATTGCCTACAGTTTGGAAAGATTCGGAAATGTCTCAAACGTTCTCATATCTTCTTGTTAATATACGTTAATTTGAAACATGTAAGTTTGTGTTTTCCAAAGATGGTCGAATTGGCAATGCCGTTAAATACATAAATCAGTACGGCAATATCAGGGTAACACATAATCAACCTTAACACAAACAAATAGACAAAAATCCCACAATACAGTCCCAAAGGCACTAATGTGGTGAATTTTCTTTTTAGGCATTTTTATTTCCGTAACAATACGATTTCGGCCATGGGGCCACAAAGGCTGGCGTGTACAAGGCACAATCTGCAACATTAATTTCCACAAACTTTTCTCAGTATATGCGGCCGTATTTAACTAATAACTCTTCGAATATTCACTTCCAGGAGATCAATTGTCACTTGTCGACTTATGGATTATTATTATTATCGGAGAACAAAATTTTGAATGGAAATTCTGGTATAAGTCTATCCATAATGAAATTGCAAACTAAACTAAATACAAGGCAACTACCAGCTGTTAAATCATTTGACAACCGATTTAACAACTGATAGTTGCCAGTGTTGCCAACCCATAGTTATGAACTTTAAAGAAACGCACCCACTATGCTTAAAAAAAAACTTCTTGATCATAGTGAAGACAACTTTTTTGGGCCTATCATATCGATCATATCGATCATATCGATCATATCGATCATATCGATGATTTTTTAATTTATTAAAAATTAAACGAAAAAGGAAATTTACAAAAGTGAATAAAATATTTATTTAGGCTCGAAAACGAATACCTGCCATTTATTTTTTTAACATTTTGTTTTCATTAAAATATTACATACATCTGTGAGCTCTAATTTTGGAAAACTTTTTCCATCTTTATGTGGCACCATCTAATTCAAACCACATTTCACTTGGGCCAAATAAGTCGGTAACCATCGCACGTTACCTTCCTCTATTGTCTGTATCGTTGCGATTTTCAGCGTTTTTAAAGAAGTACGGTCCAAGCATACCGCCGTTGCACAAACCTCACCAAACAATGGATCTTTTAGAGTGCATTGGCAGATATTGAACAATAAATTCATTCATTTTATTTGTTGAGTTACCCATTCGTCGCTTAATGTAATTTTTCGATAGGCAAGCCTAACTGATCTTTTTTGTCATCGCCACATGTCACGAGTATTTGTTATACACTGAAAAAATATGCACTAGGAATTTTATATTTTTTTAATAGCTGGTACATGAATTTTATTAATGCAAAAAAAGAGCTTTTGGATATCACCCATTAATCAGGCTTGCCGAATTTAACTCTTTGAGTATATTAAAACTTTTGAAATTTTTTAATAAATTTAACAGACTTTTTTAAATAATTATGATAAACTTTTTAATTGACCTTCTTCATACACACATATTAACAAGGACGTTTTTTATCTGTAAAGAAGGGTTAAACTAAAAATATGCGACTTTTGCACTTTAAACGCCATTTGTATAAAGTGTGTACAAAGTTTTCAGTTCCGTTACATCCTTCAATTACCAAAACACTATTCCTTTTAGTATTTTTGTTTGTTAAAACTATTGCTTGCAATGAATCCTTTTTTTATTTTTGCAATAAAGGGAAAACAATTGCAATGTGGCATTATTTCACTTCCTTTATTTCAGTATCAAAAAATTTTTGTTTTTTTTCATGACCTCGCTTAAATGGCTTATAGTCTGTCCGTCTGGCTGACTGTGTTATTAGCTGTACTTGCATTAATTTAAACCCCATTAAATGTTTATTTTTTATAGAGTAATTGCAATTTCTAAAGCTCGTTCGGATATTTTTTCATGCTTTCTTCAGAGATGAAAAAGATAAGAAAATTAGCAATGGAAAATAATAGACATGGACAAATAATTTTAAAGATATTAAATAATACACTAGTGTACTAGTAGCAGCATCTAACATTTATTGTAAATATGTATGTATGTATTAAGGGCCACTATTACAACTTGCCTTTAAAGTTGGATATAGTAAAAGGTAACCTTAGCTAAAGTGAACTTTAAACTCACCTTTAACTTTTTCGTTATTACAATTTACCTGTAAAATAAAGTTAACTTTTCTTAAAATATGGCAATGCCGGACCAAATTAAACAAGTTCTTTAAAATCGCAGTGGTAACGACGTGCTTTATTTTTTGTTATTTTGTCCATTTTGGTTATAAAATTTGTGTGTTGTGGTTTATTGATTTTTGTATTTTTTTTTGTGGTTTGTTTTCCGTTTTGATTTGAAAAACTCGTAATATATAAATGTTTATTTTTCATGTTTACATTTGAAGTTGCCATATATATATATATATATATATATATATATATATATATATATATATATATATATATATATATATATATATATATATATATATATATATATATATATATGTAATTGTCATAACATTCCATGCAGAAACACGGGTACTTCTCTTAGTCAATGAGCAACACCTGATTCTTTTTTTATATATAAGACCAGCACCCAGTGGATGGCCCCTATTCATGCAGTGCATTGTGCTGGTACTAGGAAAATAGGTTATTGGAAGGAGGACAGAGGACTCATTGAAAGGTATTTACAGTTTTCAATAGTAACCAGATACTAGCTAATGTTATGAGGTGATACCACTGTTGAAAAAAACATTTCCTTTTTTTCAAATGGTCTGGCCAAGTGTTCAACCGAGGACCTTGTCGTTGGTAGGCGGGTGTCTTACCTACTATCCCACAGCGGCATTTGACTTCTCAGTGTTTTTTACTGTTAATAGATTGGTTATCTAAAGTTTTGAGTGAAAAATTTAAAAAAATTTAACTGAATAGTGAAAATGGTAAGTTTTCATTATAGAAAGGAAAATTTGTATCTCAAACATCAGAAATAATTAATCGTGTTCGTAATAGTGTCTAATATATAATTAAAAGATAATTTAATGCACTACGTATTTAATAGTGTGTGTGTCACTGTGGTATGTTAGGTAAGATACCCATCTTCCAACCAATAAGTCGTCGGTTTAATAGCGATATCACCTCACAACATTACTACCGATTGTTTATGTGTATTTACGCTGTGAAAAACTTCACTAACTAATATATTCGCCGTTCGGAGCCGGCGTTTGTGGGTCGCTTTCAATGAGTCTAGTTGATCATTCTACATATATAAAAATCAATATTTATTTACAGAAGATGAGAAAAAGTTATTGTTGCTCAAGTGTGCATATTTTGTTCGATGGTTTAAACGTTCTTTGTGAGACATTCAAGGTTGTCATATATACAAAAATAATATCGTAACTAAATTTATACAAATAGTTAAACGATGAGCATATTTGCAAAAAAAAATATTCAAACTTATACAAATTATACTTATTTAAATTAACCGGTTATTCGGCTTAAATCAACCGGTTTATGCGGTATTCGAAAAATGAAGATTTTTAAAAAATCTGTTAAAACCGGTTGAATAATAATCGGCCGATCTTCCTAATACATACATAAATAATAAAATATGTTCAGTAGCGAGCGTCAAAAATGCAGCTCTGCGTTTCGTAACCTGAAATTGCATTCTATCACTAACAACGGTATCCAATTCAAATTCTCTTTTGGATTTTTGATTCTTTATAAGAAGATATTATCAGGTGATTATCTTTTTTAATTTTATCACAATAACTTATTAATTATAAAAGGTTTTTTTTAGCGCGCATACCGCTAAATGCAGATCAAATGAAGTCAACTTATTTGCCTATTCTCCCTGTAAAAAGCCACTAATAAACAGAGTTAATAAGAGAAGGCGTCTTGACTTTGCAGAGCGTTCTTAAACTGGACAACAGAGCATTAGGCTAAGGTGCTTTGTAGCGATTAAAGCAAATTTCATTTAAATAAGAGACTTTTGACAGATATCAGCTACCCACAATGAAACATGGTGGGGGTTCATTAAAGAAAATTATATAAATTATATAGCATTGCATTTTTTATGCGCGGTACTGTATGTATACATACATATTTGCAACGGACACTAGAATTCTTTTTAGTTTCAGTTCAACTTATTTTTTTGGGCTTTAAATCGTATTACTTACTTTACGAGATTTTTTACTTAATTCTATAACAATAGACACCGTTTTTGTATTTTCACTTAATAAATGTCCACTTAGATATTCTTGACATTTTGCTCAGAAAACAACAACATTAAAAATCAACTGAATTTTTTATAAAAAATCATAAAAGTAACTTAATAAATCACTGGAGGCAAATATTTAGCTAAAATGTCAGTTATCCTTTTGCTTTTGGTATCAAGTCAATTATTTAACGAATTTGTAATCACATCAGACTTGGCCAAATGCCATACAACAACACAATGCGAATATAGACAAAACAAAAGCTGACCATAAAAAAATTAGACACAAAAAAAAACATAAAACAGACTGTTACCGAAACCACCAATAAATCTATAGAATACGAAATCAATTTGCTACCGAAACTTGTAAAATGTATTGCCAAAAAATGTGAAAAAACTTCAACTTTTACCAAATTAAGAAGTAAGGAGGTGACCAAATATGCTAAAATTGAATTAAGTTTAAGCTGGCAACTCTAGTTTATCGAATTATTTGCAATACTTTGATGCTGGTCTGTTTGTCTTCTTTACAATATTACTGTTGGTTATACACCCTACTTGAAAATAATTTTCTTGTCCAAACTTGTGTAATTTAGGCAAAGTTTTACAAGTCTAACTGGTAACCTGCTTATTTGTAAATCCCATCGGTAAATTTGAACTATATGATACTCTACATCACAAATTATTTTTTAATCACATTATTTGTAATTTGTACGATTTCTAGAGGTAATATTAAAGCTTCCACTCTGTGTAAAGTTTCCAGTCTGACAGGAATTTAACAGGAAATTAGTTGGATTTGAGTGAGAATACTTTAACTGGACAAAATTTTGTCCACATTTAAATTCATCTCGCTCTTAGCTATTGTCACTTATAGATTGATCGTTGGTACTTGTAACTTGACTTGGTGCATTTTAACAAAAAAAAAAAATTGTGTCGCATACCCACAAAATTTCTGTCTTTTTGCGAGATTTTTGGGTACAAAATTTGACATCCAAAGTGTGAAAACCATCTCTGATGAACTAGATCTCTTGGTCTCTTTCAGATTGCTCGATGACTGCACTGTTTTTCAGACCTAGATTTATGCCATTGATGGAGCCGCTAAGTGTATACTCGGCAACTAGATCTCGAACCTTCGGATATTGATATCTACGTAGACAGCTTTTCGATGCATGCTTTAAGTTCCAACGTTGTTTAGTCGGAATCTTTTCTCAGTTCACTAGCCCATTGTTGGCTGTGCTGCACTGATATCAGTCCCCAGTCATGGTATCATATTAGAAAATTATTTTGCTGATGAATGCGCAAAGGATCATCTATGAGTGTAACTCTTGCATAGGGAGAAATACATGTCCCCAAATATTACTACTTGCAGGATATCCAGAATTCTCTGGTATTCTCTGTCAAGTAGGCTTTTTTCAGGTATAATTGAATAATTGGACTTATATCTGAGCGTAAGTTGTAAGTAGCAAGAGGATTTAGTGCAACATCTTCTGTGTGACTGTCCTGTTTTACGGCAGCTTAGTGGCCCACAGCCCATGTAACCTTAACTATGTTCTAAAAACTTGTTCGATTATCGAAAATTTTTAAAGAAAGTACAACTATCGCTGATGTACGAGTTTAGAGGATAAATGAAAACCAAGCGTCAATTTTTAGGTTATTATGGTCCATAAAAGAGCAGCTCATTATATTATTGAAAGTCGAAAGTCAAGATCTCGTCATTTTGCACCTTTCTTTAATGTCGTTATTGTGATATAACATACGCAGCTCTTTATTTACTCGATACTGATATTTATCGGTAAGGCAATTAGCTGCATTAGTTTTGTGCAGTTTTTTTCTTTCATTGCCGAAGGAACAGCCTCTTATATGGTTTGACAGGGAGCGACAAAGTTAGAAATCGATCTATGTAAGGTCGAGAATAGGGTGGATGCTGAAAGATCTCCTATCCGTACTCTTAATGCATGTCTTAGTAGGCTTGTTTAACATGGGACCTAGCGTTGTACTTAAGGAATA
This sequence comes from Wohlfahrtia magnifica, assembly GCA_023159175.1. NCBI lineage: Eukaryota > Metazoa > Arthropoda > Insecta > Diptera > Sarcophagidae > Wohlfahrtia > Wohlfahrtia magnifica. The sequence continues at coordinate 966,698 of JAKWBJ010000528.1, forward strand.
TGGCTTGGCTTCTCTGGAGTCTTCTCGGTGGAGGCTAACTTTAATCACCACTACAGTCTTACGAGTGTTTTTTAGGTGGAAATATCGGTTGATTTTTAATTCAGAGAAATGTATGAAATCTTTATTTGAATCTATAGAACGATCTATTTAATTCAATGTTTAAAGATGGTTTCAAGTAAATGTTGGCTGCAGCTACGTCTCAAATAGTTCATACGCTTGGTCCAATCTTTGCATACTCTTTTCAACATATCGGCCGGTATTGCACTAATAAGTTCTTCCAGTCAACCGTTTCGGGCTTGGCCCTATAGGCATGAGCCTTAACATATTTGACAAATATATATATATATTAATTGCCATAACATTCCATGAAGGAACATGGTGACTCCTCTCAGTCAATGAGCTGCACCCGATTCCATTTTTTAAACTCATTGAAAGGGACCTATAGTTTAACGCTGGATCCGAACGGCAAATGCATTAGAGAAGTTTTCAATAGTAGTAATACTCATAACCAGTTACTGACTAATGTTATTGGGTGATACCGCTATCGAAAAACTTTTTTTTTAGGATGGTCTGGCCTGGTATTAAACCGAGGCCTTCTGGTTGGTAGGCGGGTGTCTTACCTACTATACCACAGCGGCACACAGTCTTAACATAGCCGTACAAAAAATATTCTAAAGGCGTTAAGTCGCACTATCTAGGCGGCCAATTGAACAGACCATTGTTTCGAGTGCTGTGTGGCATGTGGCACCGTCTTGTTGAAACCACATGCCAGCCAAGTCCCGTCCATCGTCTTTGAAAAAGTACTGTCCAATGATGCCACCGGCCCGTATTCCACACCGAGCAGTGAATTTTTCGGGATGCATTAGCAGTTCTTGTAATGACTCTGGCTGCTCTTCACACCAAATACGGCAGTTTTGCTGATTTACGTATCCATATAACCAGAAATGAGCTTCGTCGCTTATTATTATTTATGTAATATGAAATGGAATAATGGGGGCTTACTATTTGCAATGATAATGATATGAGATAATTAGAATTTCTTAATGCTCAATAAGCCTCTATAACTTGACACTACTGATCTAAAAAAGAAAAGAAGAATTTTTACATAAAAAATTTTTCAGATAATTATCTTAATATACTTTATTATGATAGAAGGATCTATGACAATTATGTGTGAAACTAAATATCGTCCATTTGATCGCCACGGCTTGGGTGGTATACAGCTATCCGTCATATTTTCAATGTTATTGGCTTATTGAAGTACACTTTTTCTACTAAATATCCCCAATGGTGTCAAATCACATAGTACGGCCTGATTACGCCGACAGCCCAGAACGAACTGGTTCAAGCATACACAGGTGTTTTCACATTTCCTACAGACCCGGATTGCTGAAATTTGCGCACAATTCTCCAGTTTGTGGACACATTTGGTCGATTATGCTGACCAAAAAAATTCACGAAGTGCATTTCGAATTGAATACCCATTTTCGTAAATGACTTCAACAATCTTAACGCTCTGCTCAATTGTTTACCTCTCCATGGTTGAATTTGTAAAACATTGAAACAGAGAGATATCAAGTTAAGTTGGGCAAAAAACTTGATGTTAAGGTGTGACTCACAATTAACATCGTGTATTGTGGTTGACCACCCTTTAGTGTTAAGATGTTTTCAAATAATTAGAATTACAAAACAGAAATAAATTAATAAAAATAAAACAAAACTAAATTAAATAAATTCAAGCAATAACAAAAAACCAATTACTAATAAATATGAAAAATGTGGTAGTAGAAGTAGAAGCAGTCCTACTTTGCATTGCTTGCACTGAATGTTCTCAGGAGAGTGTTCCCAAAGTCACTTTCAAAAAAAAAAAAAACATTTCGTTATCACTATCATAAAATGTATTCATTATTTCTGACATAATGAGGCTGTGTATCGGAAACAATGTTCACCGAAATACTGTAATGGCCTCTTCTATTATGACTGATACAAGCTACGATGAAATACACAGTATTGTGCATGTTAAATATTGTCTAAACCCCAATGACGTCTTAGACACTTCATCCACTTCTAGGGCGAACAATTGTATGACTTGTGTGAGATGTCAAATGTACCAAGGGGTTAAGGCGATTTTCTTTGTTGCTTCTGTTGTGTGACACTTAAACATTGAATGAAGATGATTGATGTTTGTTTAAAGATAATAGTTCATTTTTCGGCCAATTCACGAACTTTTCGGTGACTGCCATTCTCCAAAAGAAAATATAAAAACTTACCAGTAGTAGTAGTAGTATCCATACTATTTCCTTTAACGGCAGGACTGACATAGATATACAATATCAGGACTTTAACCACCAAATCACAATTGGCTTACGATGAGTAAAATTTTTTGCACGATATGTGTCTTTTTTTAATTCTCTTGAGTTCTGAAGTAGGTTATTAAACAGTTGTGTCTCGCCAACTGTAATCTCCTTAATTGTTTTCTATTCTTTTTTTTCTCAATTGCTACAATGATTTTGTGCGATAAAAAATCGTAAAGTGCAATTGATTGTTAGTATTTCAGTTCATATTTATTCTTGTATTTATCGCATTACTAGCTGTTGTTGCTGCCATTATTGTTCTTGTTATATGAGCTTTTAAACTGTACATATATATTATCTATCGTCTATCTTTAACCGATTTTTACAATTACAACAAAAGTAAGTTTGTTTTATTGTTGTTGTCTTTGTGTATAGACAAGGGTATTAGACTCTTTTTTTGCCTTTTTTTATATCAAAAATTGCCATCAATAATAAAATATAAACCACAATTCACTTACAGATACTAAAGGAAAATAAAAAAAAACAACAACATCAGCAAAGACAATAAAAACTAACAAAATCAACAAAACGTACAACCAAAAAGAGAAAAATCCAACCAATGATCTATAAAAGCAAAAAAAAAATTAAAAAATATTTTAAAGTGGACTCATATTCAGACTCTTTTAAAAGCATCAATTTAACAGACAAAACGGGTGGATAAAAAGCTAAAACAACAATAACAACAAAAACAAACGAATGGACACCCTGAAAGATTGAAAATGAAATCAAAACCAGTCAAAAATTGTAAATGAAAAACAAACGAATAACCAACAAACCACCTGCTCCGCCTTGAAAAACAATGAAAAGTTGAATTTTTTCTTTTATTTTTACTCGTTACTCATAGATACACAACTACTTATACATAAATACATTCATACGTGTGAGTATAGGTATCTCGCCTATAGTAGTCACTGCTAATGTACCTGCTTAAAACTTGGCTTTAATGGCACCAACAATTTGCAATGCAGCTCCTATACAGTACCACCAGAGTATAGCGTTTTAGTTTTTATTTACACACACCCACTGAACCTGTTTTTCCCAATTTAAAAATTTTTTTTTGTCCATACATTTTTGGAAGGAGTTTTTTTTGCTTATTTGCGCCGTTGTCTCAAAATGAAAATGCATGAAAACTAAACGTTTTTTGTGAAAACCGTAGCAGTTGTCTTGATTAAAAAATCGGTTGCTGTAATTGAAAAGACAAATGGAGACAATTTTGTTTGGGCTGGGTTTTGATATTAATTTTTTTTCTTTTAAAAACTAATTTACTTGAGTGGACAAGATATCTTTAAATTGCATCACTTGATCAAAAACAAAAAAGCAAAAACAAAGTAGCAGAATCTCAAATTGAAATATTAACCTTCTAATCGGTTTTAAACAAAGCCAATTTTTAACTAAGTGCACTATTATAGAATTACAAAATCCTGGACTTACTTCTCTTAGCATATAAAATATAGAGTGGGATATATATCGATTTAAATTTAAAACCAGCGGTTATTTCAAATCTGGCAACAATAATGTCATTATTTTCTGTCACAAAATTCAGCATATTATCTCCACTGAAAACCCAAACGTGGTCTTACAGAAGCCAAGCACCCATTACGAGCGATTGTTCGATGCGGCTTGTGGAGCGGTCCATATATTGGCCCATATTTCATATTTCGCATCCATTACGGTCAATGATTTGAACGATGTTTGGTTTCAACAGGATGATGCAATTTGCACACATCTCATGCAACAATCGATTTATTTCGTCAAACGTTTAATGACCGTTTAATTAGCCGAAAGGGTAATGTCAGTTGGCCGCTAAGAAGCTGCGATTTGACCCCGTTGGTCTATATTCTGTGTGGCGCCGTTAAAGATAAGTGTTATGCCGACAAACCATAGACAATTGATCATTTGAAGGCCAACAGTCGTGATGTCATTGCCGAGATATGACCCCATAACTCGAAAAAGTTCTCGAAAATTGGTCTAATTGAATGGGTACTGTGAGGTCAGCCGCGGCAGCCATATGAATGAATTAATATTTTAGTTTTAACCGGAACAATTGTACTTCACAACAAAAATATAAATTTGGCAATATTTCAAACCGTTTTTGCTTGATTGCATTTTTAAATTTAAACTTTTAAATGGGCCTTCATATATATTAAAAAAAAAATAAATCAAATATCTTGATGCGGTGTTGACAACCTTATTTTTTTATACATATGTTATTTATTCTGACCAAGTCATTTAACGAAACAGTTGAAATATCGAGTTTATGTCAATTATATTTTAAAAACGAGAGCATCTGCTGCACATACATTTCATCGTGCGAAGTTTATGCTGTTTAGAAGAGTTCTACGAAGATTCTTGTCAAGCTCAAGAACTTTCTGAGCCACTAAAGCAGTATTTTAAAAAATTTTGCAAGAAACAGGGCTTATTCAAAACAGGTATATCCAATATCACTCGAGTTGAAGCCGAGAGATTATGAAAGATAATATTGAATGTACGAGGTCATTTTAGCATTAAATCATATGCAAATCATATGTGAAGCCTGGCATCCAGAGCAATCAATTCCAAAACTCAGTGTATTGGGACCAGAACCTTTTCAGTGCGTCTTATTGTGCGGGTGTTTTTCCATCTTGCTGAAAGGTTGCCATTGTAACGCTAATCCCTAAAAAGGGTGAGGCTAGTAACCCTGAAGACTACTGCTTAATAGTATCTTGTTCGGCAATTTCCAAAGTCATGAAGAGTATGATTAATCACAACATTGTGAAATAGTTAGAGTCCAACAATTTGCAGAGCAATCGCCAACTTGGTTTCCGCAAAAGTCGCTCTTCTGGTGATCTGCTGGAGTTACTCTCTGAAAGGTGTAATAGATGGGATCTCATCCAATGGCTCAGGATAAATTCAGGGTTACCGCAAGGCTCTCTCTTTCTCCAATTCTATTTCTAATATTTTTTAACTTCCAATCCTATCTATTCTTTTGCAGATGACAGCAATATTTGTCATTCATATTCTTTTGGTCGTAAGCCAACTTTTTGAAGATTGTGGCGATTGTGGTCGCCCGAACAGGGTCGACTTAAATGTGTGCAAGACCCAATGTTGTTTTCTGAGACACAGCCGTGGTAGTCTGTTGTCATCTATGTCTATGGGTAATGAATATATTGAGAAATCAGATGCTCTTGATGTTCTCTGTATGAGAATTCACTGTGACGTTCGTTGGAACGAGCACATATTTCGAGTGTCGAAAGAAGCATTCAAGTGCCTCGGCTTGTTAAGGGTGTAGAATTACTTCACTCCATCTGATCTCCTTAATATTTACACGACCTATATCCGACCCAAATTGGAATACAACTCTCATGTATGGGCCGGTGCTTCAAAGTCTATTTTGGAGCTTCTCGACCGCGTACAGGAGAGGGCGAAGATTCTTATTAGGGACGGTAGAGTAGCCAACTCCATCGATTCATTAAAGCATCGTCGCAATGTGGCGTGTATTCATTGTTCTATCGGTACTATAACGGAATGTGTTTCTACGAACTTAAGGAATTAATTCCTAATAATCATATATTCTTACGTAGTACTTGTATTTCTCGAAGAGCGCATCCATTTAAAGTTAATTGTTCAGTGAATCGCACAATGAATTATAGAGACAATTCGTTCTTTGGTTGCACTATTCATTTGTGGAACAATCTTCCTGCGAATATCTTCCCTGCCACTTACGACATGGGCAAATTGAAATCTAATGTCCATAAATACTACTTTCCCTATTCTCCTTCCCACGATCTATTATTGTAGTACCACCACAATGCACTGCATGAGTAGGGGTTATACTCAAAGTGTTGGTCTCAATAAAAAAAAATTATTAAGAGCAGCTAAATTCAAGCCTGCCAATCATAGGGTACCTGTATTAATAATAATTGATTCGAGTTATACGACCATGTTCATGACAGCGCTACATGTTGTCAGACCAATTCAAGACTATTTGGAAGGTTGTGGCGAGAAAGCTCTGCCACTCTCGTCTCATACCTCAAAGCTCTTCGCATTTGTTTTGAAATTTTCATCAGCAGATGGTATTCAAAATTGGCGTCATTCGTTCTTGGCCTCAAGCAATAAACAAGTTCTTTTGTTGTGAAATCTATACATTACCAAAAAGATAATAAAAGTCCATGGCATACGATGAACAATGCTTTGAAAAAATCTATATTGTATTTTTAGGCAATGCTGCGGGAGTTGGACGTGGTTTCTGACCTGGTGGATTATTGCACAGACAAACCATTCGTCGATATAGATTTATCTTTAAGAACCTCACCAGAACCGTGCATTAGGGCTCGATCTGTTGAGATGTACATGGGCGGGACAGATACTTGGAAGGGGTCCGGTGTAAGGCCTTGATTCCCATGTATTGAAAAATAATTTCCTTTAGAGTTCCTGATCACTACAGTATCTTACAGGCGGAAGTCTCGCCAATAAAGAGGGCAGTGGACTGGTTGATGTACTACCGGGTAATCAATGTGAATATCAGGATCTATACGAACAGTCATAGCGTATTCTTTTCTGAAAAAAACGTTGCACTTTGTTGCCCTTACTTTTGATGTGTTCCCTTTTTAGAAAATTTAATACTAAGAAAGGGTGCTGTGTTTATCTCTAAAAATTTTGCCTTTAAAATTGTTTAATATTTTTCAATTTTTGACGACGTTTTATGGCAAAGAACACTTGAAGCACAACATTTTTACCAGAAAAGAAAACGCCATAATTTACCACAAGTCCTGCATTTTAAAGTTATACAACCTTTTTTTTACCAAATTCGATTAAATATAGTTAAAATCTAGAAGATTTGAACCAGGAGTTATAGCATACATAAGTAGCTGTCGGGCTTCTAATGCCCGTAATACCAGAATGAAGTGCTTTTTAAAGCTTGACCTTTAATGGCCCTTATTTCGTATACAAAATCTAAGTTTTCGTTGTCCTAACACTCCTTTTCAAAAAGCTACAGTTAATGGCCTTCCTAAAAGGCGGCTAGAATATATTTCAGAATATTTGTTAATATTTTTGCAGCCTCTGCCTAAACAATGATAGACAAACTTTTTGACCTTTGTCCTATCATTCGTTATTAAGCATCTTCTTCTTAAAATATGACGTTAAAAAAATATTTAATTTTTGTTTCTTGAAAAGAATTTGATTTTCATTTTCACTTCAAGGTCACTAAAGCAAAAAATATTGCAAAAGCTTAAGAAATAATATAAAAAAATCGATTATAAAAGAATTCTTTTGTTAAAGAAAATTGCCTAAAGCAATTGTGTTTTTTGCTTTTCTTATTACCAAATGGTCCATTGTGCTGTCGTATAATTTGTGATGCATTTTTATGATTTGTTACTTTTGGGGTATTAAAAATATGATCTTTGGCAACAATAATCACTGGTATGTCGCATGTCCCTCTATAAACATTCTTTGTCTTCGTCGTCGTCATCATACTCGACATGGTCATTATAATCGTCGTCAGCCATCACATTGGCAGCAAAGCAAGAGCAACAATAAGTTGTTTTATTTTCATTGTATTGCCTTATAATACGATCACTCACTCCAACGCCACCACCACCACCACTACTAATGGGTCCGCCATCTAACGTTTTTTTTTTCAACTAGTGCTTATTTCGTGAATGATAGGTAACACTTAGCTCATGTCTGATTTGACAGGTAATTAGTTTTATCCTTCCGCTGAACGAATATGGTTGTGTATGCGCTTTTTTCGCTTCGCTAAGTGTGCCTTCATCTTTTCAGATGAAGCTCATTTTGATCTTGGCGGGTATGTAAACAAGCAAAATTGTCGCATTTGGGGCACAGAAAACCCGCACGCATACATTGAAAAGCCGATACACCCAAGACGAGTCACTGTTTGGTGCGGATTTTGGTCCAGAGGCATAATTAGGCTATTTTTCTTCGAAAACGAGCAAGGAGTGGCCGTTGCAGTCAATGGCGATCGTTATCGGGCCATTTTGAACGAAATTTTTTTCGCAAAAATTGAAGAGGAGGATATTAGCAACATTTGGTTTGAACAGGACGGCGCTACGTGCTACACAGCCGAAGCTACACTATATGTTTTGCGCCCTGTTTTTGAAGATCGCATTATCAGTCGGCCACCTTGGAGCTGCGATTTGACACCTTTGGACTATTATTTGTGGGGTGCTGTCAAAGATAATTGTTACGCCAACAAGCCAAAGACAATTGACGCTTTAAAGGACAATATTCGTGAAGCCATTGGTTAAATACAGCTGCACACAATCGATAATGTTCTTAAAAATTGTACCGATGGTGTAGGCTACTGCATGGCCAGCCGGAAAGATTGTTCTTTCAAATAAAAAAAGAAAATTTGAGAAAATATTCAGTAGTTTTTTTTATAGCATTTTCAAAAAAAAGATTTATTTGGCGGACCCTTTACCATCGTCACAATTTTCTACTGATGAGACTAAAGCCACAAAAGTCGTGTCTTAAACGCCCCTTTCGATCCACTGTTATCAGATTAAAATGTTGCTCATTTTCTGTGGATTCTGCGTTCATTTTCTTATTTTGTTGTTGTTTAGCGCTCGCTAGTCCTTAAATGCAATTGATTGCAAAGCATATCGTCAAATTGACCGCCAGCAAGTAAATTATACTCGTATTTGTTCCTTCTACTACTACTCGTCGTCGTATACATTCATTCTATTTTGGAGACGTTGACGAACGTACGAATTCATACATATACCACAAAAGATGAGGGCGATGATGATTTTATAAGAATGTGGCAATTTTATTGTTGTTGTTGCCTTGATTATAGTTGCTGTTAAAAACTAAAATTGCAGTTGCTGATATTGTTGTTGCAGCACTTGGTGACTCTAAAAAGAACACAAACAGTTTAAACTGAAGCTCTTGGGGAAGGCGTTTATAGAGTATTTTTTTTAATTCTTTAGTTGCAAGTGTTTAAAAATACACTGAGAAAAAATGGATGTTTGTTTGAATCTTATTTTTATCTAACAGTGAAAGGGCATATTTTTCTCAATTCAGGTCCTCTTGACATGATACCTTTTTATATGATTTTTGTTTTCATATTCGATTTTAAATTCTTTTAAATTGTTTTGGATCGTAATAATTTTGAAATTAAAATTTGTAAATGACAAATTTCTTTCAGTGTTATCAAGTTTATTCTTTGTACACACACATATATATATTCATCCTAATAATAATAGAAGGACAAATTTATCCAATTTTTATATCAACATTTTTCAATCTCAATTTATCGACGTTTTTCCTTCCAACAATATTTCTTATTTTTTCTTAACTTTCTGCTGTGGCATAAATCCCCAAAACTGCAGCAACAAAAACTTTCAACTAAAATAGTTAATTTCTTCCCATGGGCATCTATAGGTAACAAATTATAGTGTTGTTGTCGTCTCACAACACATACCACATGATCGTTGTTGCAATTGTCCAATATATGATCTATCAAATACAAAAAATCCTAAAATAAAAAAAATATCTTTTAGAATAAAAGAAAAAAACATGAAAGAAACAATATTACATTGCAATAGGAGTATCAACGAAATGTATTACTGCCTATAAAATCTAAAAGTTACAGTTGGAAGTCATGCAAAATTATCATTAACTCTTGTATAGTTTTACACTTTTAAGTAAAAAGGAGTTTTATAATAAATAAGTAGTTAAATCAAAAAAAGTAAATAATCTAAGCGCAATATTAGGTTACAATACGTATCTAAACTCTTTCAAAATTCAAAACTCAAAACTTTAATATTAAAGACCGCAAGAAAGTTGTTGTAAGTGTTTACAGTGCAAAAAAACACACAACTGGATAAGCACTTATATACTAAATTTCATTACAATCGTAACATTCCCTTAATGCTTGCGAGCCTAAGAATTCCAGTTCCCCTAATCACCACTATAAATCAGCTAAAACTGTTTAGCTTTGTTACCGCAACCTTAATTAATTCAAGTAATTCCTTTAATATACAAACTAGCAAATGATATCGGAGCTTAATAATGTTTTATAATAGGACTGTTGGGTACAGATTTTCCTTAAATGTGAAAGACGTTATTAATAAGCGGATAAGTTAGAAAGTAGTCTTTTGGTAGTTCACAAATGACCTAGTACAATTGAACTACTCACACAAGTGAGCTAAGAGAGTCGGTTATTACAATGATTCTTTTTCGTTCATTATTCTCTTTAGTTCGTGTGGCTTTTTTCATGTTATGTGAAAAGAACATGCGTTAGTAGTGCCACCTTGAAAATAACATGTACAATCAGTGTTGCCAGACAATGAGTTCCATTGGCTCCGTAGTTCATGTTTTTTTTTTTTTTTTGTTTGTTTCTACTTCGTTCATATTTGTTTCATTGATATGTTTGGCACTTAATTTGAAAAAAAATAATTTGCAAATAATATATATAAGCAGTGTTGCCACAATCTTAATATGCAGATTAAGTAAAAGAAATATGAATATATTATGCTAAAAATCAATTATCAAGTTTCCTTTTTATAAACAAACAATTGAAAACTCGTATGAAAAAGTTAAGTTATATAGCGAACACAATTGATTTTGCTCTGTTTTTTGTCTCGTTCACTTTAATTTTTCTAACGGTCTAATTCATTCAAAAGAATATAAAAAATTGAAAAACGAATACGTACAGAAAATAATTCCACATTCATTTTGGGCCTCACTTAAAGAAATAATTAACTCAATGATATTTATGTAAAAATCAGTTAAAACCCCGGAAATAAAATAATAAAAACTGCCTGCAATGCTAGTGTACATTTGCAATTTTTGCGACAAATATCTCCTTAAATGTACCTACAATAACATGTTATTGTAAATTCTTAATTATTAAAATTAAAAAAAATACTCTTAAAAATAACCGGAATAAAATGTTATCTTAAAAATTATCTGCAAAAAAGAATGCTATTATATACATATGCGCTATATGTGTGCAATTTTTGAAAAATCAATGATCAGTCAAGGTAGGTTGAGGCAACGGTTGCGGCCATAGTGAAATTATATAAGGTGAAGTTGTTTGTCCGGCTGATTACTTTTTTCCTTTCAAATGCTGCCGAAAGTTTTTCTTGCACATCAGAGACTTATTGAAAAGAATAATCCAGAAGTATCGTTAAATTAAATTTTATTGCAAAAAACATGCTAAAAAGGCATTAAAGGATAATATATTTATAATTACGTCCAAATATTCAATGTTTATAACTGAAAAACGCCCACAGAACGAAATATTTGAAAATTAAAATTTTCAACAAATTAATAATAATTTATGTGAAATCAACTGAGTACTGAACTGCTGAACTAAGTGAACGACCTAGTTCATTTAAATGAGCTGAACTAAAAAGAGCGATCACTGAAAAGAGCTAAAGAACCCAAATCTATTAAGAAAAGTAAACTACATGCTTTGCACCCGCAGACGCTGTTTATTTCATAGATCGAATATTGGCTTTGCAAAATTACAACAGAAATCGAAGATGAAGAAGTTTCGGACTCAGCGAGTAGTTATAAAGCAAAAATCGTCGCTATGACTAGGCATATAGTGAATCATGAACTGTACAGTATTACCCGGATAAATACCTCGACAAAAACACCAAGTTTTTTGGGTAGTTATGCCAATAAGGTTTTTAAACGAAAACTCTTAATTACCTATTAGAGACATTTGTCCGAACTTAAACAATTATAGTGAAGAAGTTATTGCAGATAAGTATAATCTCAATAAAGTTATTAAATTAACTGAAACACTTTATTAAAAAGTAATTCATTTCGCACTAAAAATTAAACGAGAGTTAAAAGTGCTTAAATACGGCGGTTTTAAAATGACTTGCATTGCCTTTTATTTGTAATTGAGAGGGTAGTTGGCTCCAAAGGCGAATAGAGTTTATGAATAAGTGCTGCTCAGATGCAGCCTTGGTATATTTAATACAATTTATCCTTTTTCCACTATTGGATCTAGAAAATGTTATTCTTTGATATAAATGGGATATTTGCCGATTATAAATAGTTCTGTGTAAAAATTGTAGTATCCGACACTTTAATAAATTATCAAACGTGATATTATAAATTTGTCTGGCATAATGAGATATACTGCCATTTCGTGCAGCATTGTTAAATGTGACATTTAGCCCTCGTCTACTAGCGGCATCACAGCTAGCAAACAGCTCACAATTATACATTAAAGTAGGTAATAAATAGGTCTTGGCCAAATGCATTGAAATATGGGGTGGAGTAAAATATTGTGACATCCAGAAATAACGAAGCATGCCAAACGTCTTTTCAAAATTGATTTTAACATGATCCGACCAATCGAGTTCCGTATTCAGGACCACTCCAAGATTCTTAACAGTTTCAACAATGTCTCTGTTTGCATCATAAAGGCTTTCGGTTTCCCAATAATTAAAACAGCCGATTTGATGGGTTTAAGCTCAGTCCATTTACAGATGCCCATAAGTAAATTTAATACAAATCCTGATTTATTAAGCGTATACAATCAGGCGCGTCATTTACACCGCAACTAATGTACAGCATAAATATGTCTTTGACAATGTCTTACATGCAATGGTACGTCATGTGTATATATGTTATTAGTATCATGATAAACACTGTGTCAACTACTTTAGAATGGTAAAGCATGATAAGAAAGGATACAGTATGACGTTTATCAACTTGGCGTCTGATTTCTTCAGTCACATCAACCAAAGCACTAAGTATTAAATAAGTGGGTGAAGTACATGAGGGCCTACGGGAGTGTAATTTTAACAAACTTTAAATGCATTCCATCACAAACAACAGCATAAGACACAAACAACAGAAAATACCTCAATATCTCCTTCTCGAGTAAAGGTCACAAACTTGAATTCATCCGATTACTGTCGATTTAGAATCACGTTGTCATTAAAATTAATGTCTATGGGGGGTGGCATGAAAATAATCGTAAATTGATGATTCACCCGATTTACAGTCATTACCCCCGCATTAGTATTGCCCATTGCCCTCATTAGCAAACCCGTCTTGTGAATTTTCCTCCATTTTCTTCTTAAGTCAATACACATTAGAAACTTATTCCCATAATACAGAGACTGTATTTTTTATCTTCGCATCTACAGCAGTTCCAGCAGCTCTAAAGGTTTTATAAAGCTCTAGAGTTCTAAACCGTTTCCATTTAGCCTATGTATGATTTTAAATGGCAATTAGCAACTTAACCTCGGAAGTTAACCAAGGTTTATTATTCCGTATGGATTTTGATTTTATTAGAACATATTTATCATAAAAATATCTTAGATTGTCATCAAAAAACGTAATTGCTCATCAAAATGATTCCAATTAAAAGATAATAATTCAGTACCAAGAGACTGCAAGTCTATACTCCCGAAGTCTCTGAACTGAAAAATTATTGTTTAAGCGCATTTTATGAAGTCAAAAGGTAGATAGGTAAACTAAGGAAATTTAATAGAAATTTCCGCTTCGAATTAGGTCATCAAACGTGGAGGAAAAAACTGGGATTGGGAAATTGTGCGTATAAAACGTTTTGGCCAAAAGATCTTTAGAATACGTAGGCTAAGAGTCTGAAACACAAATTCAATTTCCATTCAAAATTTTGGTTTACAATGAAGCCCACATTGGGTTAAATAAGTAAGTAAATAAACAGAATTGTCGCATTTGGAGAGAAGATAATCCATAAGCTTTTTGTCGAAACACCATTACATCTACAGAAAATTACTGTTTGGGTTGTCCATTCGTCCTCAAAAACGATGATGATCAGAATGTGACATGATTACAAACGTTTTCGTACCTCAGCAATAATCTTGCTGACATGTGCGTCCAACATTAGAAAGCCACCTGCCACACAATGCGCGCTACAATTGATTTACTCGAAAAAACTTTTGATGAAAGATTAATTTCACGTAATTGTCTAATTAATTGGCCACCAAGAACGTGTGATTTAATGTACAGTTACTTGTCTACGTCTATATGCCAGAGGCTATTAAACACCTGGTAATAAACATTCGAAAAGTTTTTGGCGAAATACGGCCGCATAAGCTGCGAAAAATTTATGAGAATGGTTGTTCCAGATTGCGCCTTGTACACGTGCCGGCAACATGGCCGAAATCATATTTAAACATTAATGTTGTAAAATTTTCTATTCAACAAAGCCCGTTACAATGATATCTTATATATAAAAATAAATGTGTGTTTATTTGTTTGTTGGTTTGAAATTATTGCAATATCTCTCTGAATGTGTGAAAGGAAGGCTATACAAATTTCAAAAATTCAAACTATGCTGTATCACGCCCGTACAAAGTAAATATTTATTTTTCTATACCTTAAAATTGATAACAGACAAAGTCTGTAATTTTGGCCTAAATAGATTCATATTCAATACCATCAGTCGAAAACTGGGAGGAAGTGGGCAAGTGAGTGTGGTACCTCCCATACAAACTAAATATTGATTTCATTATATCTTGAGAGCTGTTAAAGCTATAGTTTCAGTATTTGGTCTAAGTGACTTCGTGGCCAATACAAATCATGAGTCAACAGTAGGCGGAATTGGACAAGAAGGCGTGATATCTCCCATACAAAGTAAATATCGATTTTTGTATATCTTGAGAATGGTTAGAATTAAAGGTTTAGAATTTGGTTTGATTGATTTCACGGTCAGTGCAAATCGTCAGTCAAAAAAGGGTAGAACTGAACAAGTAGGCTTGGTATCTCCCATATTAAATATCAATTTTTGTACTTAAAAAAAAAAATAGTAGAAGCCTCTAAATTAGGGTCAAACAAAGTCGTGAACAATACACATCAACAGCCAGTAACTGGGTGAATTAGATAAGTGGGTCTGCGCCTTTGATTCGTACTAAATATTGAATTTCGTATATTTGAAAAACGACAACAGTTAAAGTTATCTATCCACATTAGCCAAGAAGCGGCTATTCCAGAAAACTGACTGGATAAACGCTATCTAAAGGCTGGTATCAACAATAACGCACAATGTTAATTGTGAGTCACAGTTTAACGTCAAGTTTTCTGCCCAACTTAATTTGACGTTTATTTGTTTCAGTGTTTGATAAATTCACCCATGAAGAGGTACAGAGTTGAGCAGCGCGTTAGGATTATTGAAGCGTTTTACGAAAATGCATTTCATGCAATTCGTGATTTTTTTAATCAGCATAATCGACCAATGAAATTGATTATTGAAAAGTCGATGCTCCACAAAGAGTGCTGTTAGTGGGATAGCGGCGTCATCGGGTAGTACTGCTTCGAAAATGAGGTGAGCCAAGCAATTACCGTGAATGGTGTTCGCTATCGCGAGATGATAACGGACTTCTTGTGGCTAAAAATTGAAGATATTGACCTGGACGACATCTGGTTCTAACAGGATGGTGCTACATGCCACATAGCCAACGAAACAATGGCTCTTTTGCTCGAGAATTTTGCCGTGTTATCTCACGTGATTTGATACCGTTGGCCTTTTTTCTTTAGGGATATTTATAAGAAAAACTGTACTTCAATAAGCCTAAAACAATTCGGCAGCTAAAGGATGAGATAACTCAGCACATTTACGACATTGAACCTCAATTCTATCTCAGAGTCATGGTAAATATGCACCGTCGGATAGAGGTATGTCACCGAAACCGTGACGAGCATTTGGTCGATATTTTGTTTCAAACATAATTGTCATAGATCCTTCCATCATAATAAAAAATTTTAAGATAATTCTGTGAAAATTTTTTTTGTTGGATCGCCCTTTATATACAGTGGTGGATCGAATAATAGGAACACAGTTTAATAGTTTCTTATATTTTTATTTACTTAACTCAAGTAGAGTTTGAAAATATGTTCATACATACGGTTTTGCATTTGACTCAAACAAACTAATCTTCGTTTCGTCCGACCATAGCATGTTGTTCTAACTATTACGGTGCAGATGTTGCTTCCGTTTGCTTAGAAATGATACATTTCGAGGACTCTTACTCATAAGTCTAGTTTCCGTAAGCTTTTTTCTTATTACGCGTCTTGAAACGTGAGCTATAAGTTTATTTTTGAGACTTTCTGATGGCTTGAAAGGATTAATCTTTGAATCAAAAGTTTATCCAAACCGACAGTTGTTCCACGCTTTCTTCCTATAGTCTCTGCAGTTTTCTTTTACTGGATCGCATTAATTATTTTAGTTTTGGATCACCTCATGGTCTGAGCAATTTTCGCTATATATAAGGTTTACTGTTCCATCAAAAAACTTCAATACATAAAATTTTATGACGCATTGAAAAAAAATAAAGTGTCCCTATTATATGTTCCAACACTGTATATATCTTATATACAAAAATGAAGGCATGCTTGTGTAAAGGCTGTATACAGCTAAACGACAGATTCTACAATGTCTTTCTAGATGGATCTATAGCCTATCTTAAAAGTTTGGATATGGACCAGAACCAAGCAAACAAATGTCATTCACTTATGTGAGGTCAACAGCATTAGCGTGTAGTCCAAGAGTGATTACTGTTCTCTGCTGCAATGCTCTGCTCATCAATGTATCTAAAACAATATTAAAATAGTAGCGAAAAAAATAGGGCCTCTTAGTTCATCAAAGGAAAATTTCCGGTATATACATATCTGATAATCTAATATAAACTCTTAAACGTCAAGGTAAATGTGGTCGATTCATAAT
Source organism: Wohlfahrtia magnifica (assembly GCA_023159175.1). Lineage (NCBI taxonomy): Eukaryota > Metazoa > Arthropoda > Insecta > Diptera > Sarcophagidae > Wohlfahrtia > Wohlfahrtia magnifica. The sequence goes on from JAKWBJ010000528.1 coordinate 983,729, forward strand.
TTTCTTTAGCTTTTTAATTCAAATTTAATTTATTTTTCCAAACATTCAAACGTGACCTGAGGTATGTCTTTCTCTTCTCCACAAGGATACTTTCGTTATATAAATGTGTATGCATATGTAGGGAAATGTATGTGTGTGTCTGTATAGAGAAATAATTATTCTCTATACGTATTTTGCAAAAAAAAATTCGTGTTACTTTTTTTTTTTTTTGTTTTTTTTTTTTTTGTTTTATGTAGAAAAACAATGCGTCCCGAACGCCAAATAAAAAACCATAAATTTTAGAAAACACAAGACAATGAGTTCCGTTTCTGACGTTAAATTCTATGTTTGGTAGCAATAAAACATGTTTGAGTGTATTTTCCACTACTGTTCCTTTTCATTTGGGTCTTATCTTTTGCTCCTTCAAATACATATAAAAACTTCAGAGATGACATATCTCCATTATTACTAAAATTTTTATTTCAAAGGGAATAATCTTATACTTGGTTCTAAGCACGGCTTACGTGGTTAAGCAAGTTGACCATTCGATAGCTAATATCACAATCGCAAACTAAGTAAACTCGATCAAATCGATAGACCCATGTAGCGATTACATAACAGCTTTGAATATTAATTTTTTCATAAAATCATTGCACTTGGCATCAATTTTGTATTGATATTTATCAATATAAAACTGATAACGGCATTAGAGTATTGTCAGGCAAAGAGCGGCTCTCTTCTCTGCTGTTTTGACAGGTATATTCTCACACACATAGGAAAAAAAATAAACAAAAAATAAACAAAGAGACCTAAAGAGAAAAGAAATGGAAAAATACAGTGCAAACTGTAAACAGAAGAGAAGAGCCGCTCTTAGCCTGACAATGCATTAGGCTCTAATAATTAGAGTGTGAATTAGTTTAAAAAAGTCCGACTTCAAGTTGTCATACGCTTACGCTTAAGTTGAGATTGTTAACCAGCGGCTTTATCGGTTTTTAGTTCTTTCGCAAATATGTATATAAGAGCTACCGTTGCAGTAAACGACCTACATGTTATAAACATACTAGTTAAACCCGGCGTGCTTCACTACCCCCATCTTAATTATTAACTTAAATGTTATTTTTAGTAAGTTTTTTACCTTTTTTCCACCTTTTGTCCCCTTTCAATCCAAATCCAATCATTTGAGTAGCCTATAGTTCCTTTAGTGGTTAGAGCGCACGCATAACAATACAAACGACCCAGGTTCGAGTTCCAGCAGAGGACATGACGAAGAAAAGTTTAAATTCCTCTAGACAACTCCATCTGATGGCAAGCGTCAGGAAAACACGCCACCTACTGGGAAAAAATTACAATGCTAAAGTTAAGATTATCACCAATTAGCAACGATCTTCACCACTACGTAATATCATATAGAGGAAGCTACAGTGGATTAATCATCTACTTACCTTGAAAGATCAAATTGATTAAAACAACTGAAACAAAGCAATGGATGCTTTGTGGAAAGCCAGTATGCTCTCTAGAAGAGTGGTGAAAAAAAAAATAGTTCCTTTAAGAAAGAGACTGTAGAATCTGTCGTTTAGCTGTATACAGTTTTCAAATAAACACACATTCATTTTGTATATAACATACGTATGTATACCGATAGCTTTTATTCAGTGTGCTTTCTGGAATACCCGCTTTTTGGCTAACGCTTTTAGATAGCGCTGCTTTAATTATTGCCATTCTGCACATATACGAAAATCAATCAATATTTAATATGATTGGAAGACGTACACCCACTTATCAAATTCTCACAGTTACAGGCTGAAGATGTGTATTGTTCAGGCTGATGACGTGTACTTTGTTTGAGCCTAATTTAGAAACTTCTACTATTACTCTACCCAAGATATCAAAAAAAAAAAATTACTGTGTATTGGAGGTACCACGTCTACTTGTTCAATTCCGCCCACTTTTTGACTGATAGTTTGTATTGACCGTGAAGCTATTTGGACCAAGTTCTGAAACTTTACCTTTAGCCGTTCTCAAGATATATATATGGGTGGTACCACGCTCACTTGTCCAATTCAGCCCACTTTTTGACTGCTGATTTATATTGACTATGAATTTATTTGTGCAAAATTTAGAGACTTTTTTCTTAACAGTTGCTCCGTCCAGTTGGAATTTATATGGCCTATAGTCCTTCCAAACATACAGAAGTATACTGTAAAAATTTCTAGAAAATCGGTTCAGTCACTTAGCTCTCCATCAGGTTCAATCAAACAAACAAACCAATAATCAAACCAACAAACAAACGTACATACAAACACACATTCATTTTTATATATACGATATTCCATGAATATTGTGCTTTCACAACAATTTGTGGTTTAGCGAGATGAGACATACACCGCACCAAACTATCAAATCATTGAGACATAATTTTATTTCAGAATCGTGCGATTTGGCATGTCCTGTTCCTTTTTTAAGTTAAGTCCTTGTGTTATAATAACATTTCAAGAACTCATGATACTAATGAAATAACACCAGTTCTTAAAAAAGTTATCAAAAAATTCGGACTAACAGGATAAGCTTTGTAACAGCTATTCGTGATTTTTCAGAAAAAAAAAAAAATTCATTCAGTTTTTTGAGAGCATTATCAGAGCATATATTGGTGTATAACGACTTTGATAAAATATATTTCTAATTTTGATTTTTTATAATTTTTTTTATTTTTTAAACTCGTGTGCCTAGGTTTTGCCCGTTTTGTAAATTCGAAAAGAAATTTTCTAGTTGCATCTATGCGCCTTGTTGTATGCAACAAACATTTGTAACCCTCGGGGGCCACATCCGTTTGTGTAATTCACAAAAATATAGGAAAAAAATCTAACTGCTTATACAGACATACACATACTTACTAACAGAAGAGTATTATAAACATATAAATAAACATAATTATACTGCATGTATCTTTTACTTTTATTCTAAATTGCCCCCTGAATCGATATCATGTGTGTTGTTATTGTTGTCTTATTTATTTACTACTGGTTGTTATTTCTATTATTGTACTCTGTGTTGGCCATTGCCATCCTTGTTATTGTTGCTATTGTTAGTAATGTTGTTGTTGTGACTAACGCCATAGGTGTCTATTGATCCTGCATTAAGTTGGAAAAACTTTCACATTTAGTTACACAAGCAAACAAAAAATAAAAAAGCATTTTTATCGGTTAAACTCAACCATTTGATATCCTACTTTAAAAACCATTGTATCAGATATATAGTTCAGCCAAATAAATAAGTTGGGATACAATACCTAGTCTAGGCCAAGCCGCATTTATCACATAAGTGATAAAGCCTATCGTACAAATAGAGTTCAATCAAGCAAGGGTTGTGATCTTTAACTTTAGGTGAGAACGATTGACAGAAAAACAAATTTGATCTCACCAAAGACTTATATAATAATTTTGTATAATTTTTGCAAACGTTTTTTAATAACAAAAAGTCCCGGGTTAACAAAGTAAATACTTTTTTGGTCAAAATTAGCGTTATTCATCAACATAATCTTCATCAAGAGCAATGCAATCATTCCAGCGTCGCGCTAACATTGCAATACCACTTTTGTAGAACGAGTTATATTTTGCCTCAAAATAGGCCTCAGTTTCAGCGATAACCTCTTCAAGTTCAATTCATGTACTTTTGCTATTGATTTGATTGATTTTTGTTTTTTTTTTTTTGTTTTGGTCAACCGCGTTTACTCATTACACGGCACTCACTTTAAACGGAGCTCGTGCAATATAAAGCCAACACGTTCACTTGACTCACGCAACTTCGCTATCCGATTATTCAAAACGATGTTGTGAATTTTTTTGATGTTTTCTGGTGTTACCGCATCATTTGGACGTCCCCTGCGTTCTGTATCATTGGTGTCTATACGACCACGTTTGAAGTCGGCAAACCAACATTTTATTGCTGTTTCTAACGGAGCGGAGTACCCACAACACTTTCCAAGCCATTGCTTTGCTTGAACGGTATTGTTTTCCCATCAAGAAGCGGTGTAGAATTTAAACACGAAATTGTTTTCAATCCATTGTTCTAAAAGTAACAGAAGTAGCATCGCTCTTAGCACAATAACTCACAAACTAATTGAGTAAAATATCATGAAATTTTAACAACTATCTTTTCAGGGATAGCACTAACTGAAAAAGAGGTGAATGCAATAAAACTTTCGCCGGAACTTTTCAGCCCATGTGTTATACGAATTTGTCCAACTCTATTGCATTAGACGTCTATGGTAGACAGTATCATCAAAATGGGAGTATTGAATAATATACGGACCAAGACTATATCGAAATATAAATTAAAGTAATTCTGAATCTTTCACGCGGCCATTCGGCAGAGAATTTTCATAACAATAATTCGGTAAATCATTTCTTGATTTACAAGGAACATAACTAGCAACATAACTATGATTAGAGGGCATGCATTTACAACGATAATCAGGCGACGATCAAATCTCTGAAGTCTATGTTCGCTAACTACTGGATGGCGTGAGAATGCCATTTATCACTACTGGTAACAGCGGAATATTTCGAGATCACGCTCGTATGGAAAAATAAAGTGTTAAGCGCTGGGCCGGCGATACGTTCTCCAGCATATGAGGACAGATTTCCTACTGTAAGAGAGTGAAAGAACTACGGCCGGTTGTTAGATGGAGAAAAACTGGTCAACTAGTGATCCTGCCAAGACGAAGTATCTCGGCTATGGTAGACTTGGTGTTTGACCATTCTCTAATGGTAAAGCGTGCAATCTGTCTTAGATACAGTGGATCAACGTTATACAGTTATTGTTGCGAGAAAGAGGTGGCAGTTGCGAGACACTTGCTCCTAAAATTTCCGATAATTGCATCTTGTGGACCCTGAATTGCTGCTTAATGTTCCAGTGGGCTGTATCTGTCGATTCGTGATCAAAGCCGGCTTGGCACGTACTTTCGATTTTACTTTTTAGTTATTATGCAGCACCGCGATGGGCCTTTTGGCCTAAATAGGCTGATCTTATGATCGGCCGCCAATTTTTAAGCTTACCCAACCTGATTCTGAATAATGCGACATAATTATAAAGGCTGTTGGTTTTTTTAAACGATCTAGTAAAACTCAACCACCACCATTACTATGTTGTAGGGTATTGAAATAAATTGCAACAATTACAACAACAATTGCAATAACGTCAAACATGGAAACATCACCACAAGACCACAATTTCTGCAAGAGAGTGTGTATCAAACCATCGTCATCAGCGATTATACACTTGTATGTGAGTATAGAAAAACATGCATAAAAGGATAAACAGAAATAAAGAGAGTGAAAGAGAAAAAAGAAAGCAATTTATTATAGAAAGACAGTGTTGTATTGAAAAGGATTGCTATTGTCTATTACCGTTATTGTTGTTGTTGCGTTGGTGTGGTATTGTTGGTGGTGTCGTTATTGTTTGGCTATTTCGATTTTTCTTCTTTTTATTGTTGTTTTTTCTGTCCTTTTTTCGAAGGCTTGTACGATATTGTTGCACATAATTTGTGGTTTTCTTTGCCAATATTCCAAGTATACTATATGATATTTTTTGTTGTTTTTATTTTTCATTTTTTTCTCCATAAATGTATATACTAACACCTATACAAAGATATTCTTCTTACTCCTCGAATTTATGCTCATGAACTCTCTTGTCTTTTTTTGCTGCCTTACAGTTTTTGTATTCCTTTTCACACACATACATATGAATGTGTATATCGTAAAGACCAATAAAGGGAACCCAACGGAAGGAAACACTAAAATAGTATGTACGTTTTGTTTTGTTTTTTCATTGCTGTTGTTGTTGTTATTTGTAGCAAAATGTAATACAAAATTCATTTTTTTTCTTTTTTTATAATGTTATTTAAAGTCATTTGTCTTGGTCTATACACAATAATTACAATTCCATACGATACTCTCGATGCAAATTTAAATAAAATTTAAATAAAAAATAAGTGTAATAATGGCAGAGCATAAAACAAATTTTTAATACCTTTGAAGTTTTTCATGAATTAACTGATAACACGGTGCACCAAAAAAAATCTGATAAATGATACTATTTCTGTGATAGGCGCTGCCGAGCTAAACAAGGATCAGTTTTTGATATTTTCGATACACCTCCAAAATCTCAGTCGCGGGTCAAAAACCGGTTATTCGGATCTTCCTGCATTTATAAGCTAATGACTTAGCTGAATATTACTCGATTTCAAGTTTCTTTTTGGATTAGGAAAGAAGAGAAACATACCTTTTAAATAATATACTCGTATATGTCTCAAGCAAACACATTTTTCATCCATTTTTTTTTTTTAATTTTTCAAGTTTAGATGCGTACTATAGATGAATTAATTAAGGAATTATATTAAGTTATGAATAAAATGAGACTTATAAATCTATTGAAAATTGACGGAGTTATTAAATATTTTAGTAAAGCAACTCATTAAAAAATCATAATTTTAAAGGGTCCGCCAAATAAATTTTTTTTTTTTTTTTGAAAATGCTATAAAAAAACTACTGAATATTTTCTCAAATTTTCTTTTTTATTTGAAAGTACAATTCTTCCGGTTAATAATGGAAAATAATTTCATCCAAATGGCTACCTGGGCTGGCCATGCAGTACCCTACACGATCGGTCCAATTTTTAAGCACATTATCGATTGTGTGCAGCTGCATTTCACCAATGGCTTCACGAATGTTGTCCTTTAAAGCGTCTATTGTCTCTGGCTTGTTGACGTAACATTTATCTTTGACGGCACCCCACAAATAATAATCCAACGGTGTCAAATCGCAGCTCCGAGGTCATCAACTCTGCGGCTGATAATGCGATCTTCAAAAACAGGGCGATCTTCGGCTGTGTGGCACGTAGCTCCGTCCTGTTGAAACCAAATGTAGCTAATTTCCTCCTCTTCAATTTTTGTGAACAAAAATTCGTTCAACATGGCCCGATAACGATTGGCATTGACTATAACGGCCACTCCTTGCTCATTTTCTAAGAAAAATGGCCCAATTATGCCTCTGGACCAAATTCCACACCAAACAGTGAGTCGTCTTGGTTGTATCGGCTTTTCAATGTATGCGTGCGGGTTTTCCGTGCCCCAAATGCGACAATTTTGCTTGTTTACATACCCGCCAAGATCAAAATGAGCTTCATCTGAAAAGATAATTTTTTTTGGCAAAATTGGCATCTTCTGTAAGTTGATCGATTAAAGTAATGTCGGAATATTTCCCAGGGTTGTTCAAGCGTATACACAGCCATATTCGTTCAGCGAAAGGATAAAACTAATTATCTGTCAAATCAGACATGAGCTAAGTGTTACCATTCACGAAATAAGCACTAGTTGAAAAAAGCACGTTAGATGGCGGACCCATTATTATTATTATTATTATTATTATTATTATTATAATTACTATTATTATTATTATTATTATTATTATTATTATTATTATTATTATTATTATTATTATTATTATTATTATTATTATTATTATTATTATTATTATTATTATTATTATTATTATTATTATTATTATTATTATTATTATTATTATTATTATTATTATTATTATTATTATTATTATTATTATTATTATTATTATTATTATTATTATTATTATTATTATTATTATTATTATTATTATTATTATTATTATTATTATTATTATTATTATTATTATTATTATTATTATTATTATTATTATTATTATTATTATTATTATTATTATTATTATTATTATTATTATTATTATTATTATTATTATTATTATTATTATTATTATTATTATTATTATTATTATTATTATTATTATTATTATTATTATTATTATTATTATTATTATTATTATTATTATTATTATTATTATTATTATTATTATTATTATTATTATTATTATTATTATTATTATTATTATTATTATTATTATTATTATTATTATTATTATTATTATTATTATTATTATTATTATTATTATTATTATTATTATTATTATTATTATTATTATTATTATTATTATTATTATTATTATTATTATTATTATTATTATTATTATTATTATTATTATTATTATTATTATTATTATTATTATTATTATTATTATTATTATTATTATTATTATTATTATTATTATTATTATTATTATTATTATTATTATTATTATTATTATTATTATTATTATTATTATTATTATTATTATTATTATTATTATTATTATTATTATTATTATTATTATTATTATTATTATTATTATTATTATTATTATTATTATTATTATTATTATTATTATTATTATTATTATTATTATTATTATTATTATTATTATTATTATTATTATTATTATTATTATTATTATTATTATTATTATTATTATTATTATTATTATTATTATTATTATTATTATTATTATTATTATTATTATTATTATTATTATTATTATTATTATTATTATTATTATTATTATTATTATTATTATTATTATTATTATTATTATTATTATTATTATTATTATTATTATTATTATTATTATTATTATTATTATTATTATTATTATTATTATTATTATTATTATTATTATTATTATTATTATTATTATTATTATTATTATTATTATTATTATTATTATTATTATTATTATTATTATTATTATTATTATTATTATTATTATTATTATTATTATTATTATTATTATTATTATTATTATTATTATTATTATTATTATTATTATTATTATTATTATTATTATTATTATTATTATTATTATTATTATT